>CM063190.1:46062500-46467500 GCA_031835075.1 Saguinus oedipus
TTTATTTTTTTGAGATGGAGTCTTGCTCTGTTGCCCAGGCTGGAGTGCACTGGCTCGATCTCGGCTCACTGCAACCTATGCCTCCCAGGTTCAAGTGATTGTCCTGCCTCAGCCTCTCAGTAGCTGGGATTACAGGCGCGCGCTACCACGTCCAGCTTATTTTTTGTATTTTTAGTAGAGACGGGGTTTCACCGTGTTAGCCAGCATGGTCTTGATCTCCTGACCTTGTGATTCACCCGCCTTGGCCTCCCAAAGTGCTGGTATTACAGGCGTGAGCCACCATGCCCGGACAAATTTATTTATTTTTGAGACAGAGTCTCGCTGTCACCCAGGCTGGAGTGCAGTGGCGTCTTCTGGGCTCAAGCCGTCATCCTCCCACCTCAGCCTCCTGAGTAGCTGGACTACAGGAGTGCACCACCATACCTGGCTGATTTTTTGTATTTTTAGTAGAGACAGGGTTTCTCCATGTTGCCCAGGTTGGTCTCAAACCTCTGAGCTTAAGCAGTCCACCCACCTCAGCCTCCAAAGTACTGGGATTATAGGCATGAGCCACCATGCCGGCCTGCAGATTATTTTCAAGGAACGAACTTGGATGGGATTGCTTACAGAGAATGGGTAGGAGGTAAGAGGGCTGATTGCTGAAGTCTGAGGGCCTCTCACATTTAGAGCCGTGGGGCGATTAAGAGTCAGTAAAGGAGACTGACACTTCAGTTCTGCTCTTTATCCGCTTGTGATATTTCTAGATGAGCTCAGCTGGTTATGTGGCAATGTGACAGCTGTGGACTGGCTGCTGCCTTGTTCAAGGCCAAGTTCCCCAAAAGGAGCTAGCGAGGAGCATAATGTTGAGCCCAGAATTTTTCTCTGGCACAGTGTTATGTCAGAATCTTAATAAAGAAATGGGAAGAGAAGGAATATGCTGATAACATTTATTTTATATTTATGGTGGGATCCTGCTCAAAGGCGTTGGCACCCCTTTAAAACTTTGTGGGTACATTCGTACAGAGTTGTGGTCATATAAATTGGCACAATACTTTTGGAAATTAAAATTGTTCCATGAAAAGGCCATATATGCCAAGTGATGCCCAAATGGCAAAGAAGCCTAGAAACCAGAGGAGGAGGCTGTCAAATCCAATTTGTTGATTTTAGGTCACTTATTAGGGCAACTTAGAGACAGAAGCATGCTCTTGGGCAGCCACAAGATATGTAGGTCTCTGTACTGCAACCCCTGAAACCCAGGGCCTCTATCTTGGGGAAAATGTATATGTGCTCTGAAAGTAAATGTGGAATGTACTGTACCTGGAAGTGTGTGTGCTCTGGGAAGTGTAGGTGGCCACCAGCATCACAGCCTATTTCTGCAGCAGCATCAAGAGTTGCTTTAGAGGAAGAGCAAAACTTAGAATGAGTAGGTATTCCTACGTAAAGAGTAATACATCAACTAGGTGTTTTGTTCCTGGACTTGAAGTTAGTCAGGTGGATTAGCATTTAAAATAAAGTCCCTCTTGGCTGGGCACAGTGACTCATACCTGTGAATCCCAGCACTTTGGGAGGCCGAGGTGGAAGGATCATTTGAGCAAAGGCATTTGAAACCACCCTAGGCAACATAGCAAGACTTTATTAAAAAAAAAAAAAGTATCTGGGCATGGTGATGCACATCTGCAGTCCCAGGTATTCAGGAAGCTGAGGCAGGAGGATCGTTTGAGTCCAGGAAGTTGAGGTTGCAGTGAGCTAAGATCATGTCACTGCATTCCAGCTTGGGTGACAGAACAAAACCCTGTATTAAAAAAAAGTCACTCTTGTCCACAACAATGTGTCCCATGAGCCACAAAATTGTTCATATATATTTTGACCTAATGAATTTTTTGAGGAAAAAGAGATAAACACCAAAGATATGCATAAGTGTTTGTGCCTGTACATTAAAAAGAGCCATAATATTCAGTGTTGTAGGAACAATGGAGTAAATCGTTACCCACTCATATGACAGAATATTTTACAACCAGTACAGTTGGCATGCTGGAGCCAGTCCATACTGGTTTGAGAACCAACTGTGTGCATTTTTCCCAACTCTGCATTCCATGATGTCATGTCAGGAGCATGAAATCAGCCATAGTGGGAGTATTTACACCAGGGAAATTGGCAAACACTACCAATTAGGGCTCACCCCCATCCCTAGAGAGCAAGTTGTTAAACATTCCCCAGCGCCCCATTGGTACAGTGGTATATGTAACAAAGATACAAAGTTATAAGTGTGCTATTGTCATAACAATGTTAAAAATAGGTATAAAGATAAGACATAGAAGGGACTAGAGCTGAAAAAAGATTGTGGATATTTTTGTTTGTTTGTTTCAAGCTCTGTTTATTGCTATAGTCTTATTTATATAAAAACAAATTTGTTAAATGTTTAAAGCTGGTCTTCTGTTTTCACTATGACCAGATAATTTCCTATGAACTCATCCTCTCACATATAAAAACTGTAACATCTGGAAAACACACACACCACACACACACACCACACACACACACATACACACACACTGCCTACAGACACTGGAGAGTGAAAAAGACAGGCAGATTCTGGGGCAGAGTCAACATTTGGAAGAGGGAAACGATATAAAATAAGTGCCCCATTTTTATAACAGTTAGTTTGAAGGCTGCAGCTGGTACTGTGTGTAGAGCAGCTAAAACTTTGGTGGGAAATTAGCATTATTTTCTGGCCTGAAGACCTGGGGACACAGTTTAGGACACCTAAAGCAATTTGGAAAATGAGGAGGGAATCCCAGAAGTGAGAGTCAGAGAAGGGAAGTCTCAAGTTCTGCCCAAATCACTGGCTGTGCCTGGATCACACATATATGGTGCAGATTCAAACCAGCCCGGCTTGAACCAGAAGACATGAACTGATTTTGAGCTGCTGCCCAAGATACAGCATTTGTAGCTAACATCTAGCCAAATTAAGTTGATTGTTTCCTAAAACCAAACCAAGCCAAAAACTCATCTCTTTGGAGAAATACAACAGAAGCTAGAGTCTCCACAGCATAATGCTGACAATGTCTATGGAAAAAATCCAAGAATATGTAATGTATAAAGAACCAGGAAACTGTAGTCTATTCTCAAGGAAAAAGAATCACAAAATGACTCAGATCCTGGAATCAGGAAACATGACTTTAAAGCAGCTATACAGGTATGATTGATGATGTAAAGAGAAACGTACCTGCAATAAATGGAAAAGTAGGCAATCTCAGAAGAATAGACATCACAAAAGTAATTAAAATTCTAGAGCTAAAAATTATAATATCTAAAAGAAAAAATTATGGAATGGGCTTAGCAGAAGGATGATGAATCAAGAAAAGTTAACCTGAGAACAGGTCAATAGAAATTCCTCAATTCAATAGAAATGGAGAACAGAGAGAATAACAAAATTGAAAAAAATCTGAAGAGAGTTTCAGAGACCTGTGGAACCTGGAGAACATGTGTCTAACATACTTATAGTTGGAGTCATAGAAGGAGAATAATGAAAGAAAGTAACAAAAAATATTTGAAGAAATAATGGCTGGACCATTCCCCAACATGATGAAAGACATACATTTATTGATTTAAGAAACTCAGTAAACCTGAGGCGGAATAATTATGAACAGAATCATGTCTAAGCACATCATAGTCAAACTGTTGAAAAGCAAAATGAATGATACAGAGTCAGAGAAAAACAACACATTACATGCAAGGAACAAATATGTGAATGACTGCTAATTTCTCATCTGTAGTTATTAACACATCCTTAAAATGCTGAAAGGAAAAAATACATTCAATTCTATAGCTAATGAAAATATCCTTCAAGAATGAGGGCAAATAAAGACATTTTCAGATAAAACAAAATTGAGAAAACTCATTGCCATCAAAGCTCTACACGAAATGATAAAGTTTTTCTTCATGCTAAAGGAAAATAATACCACATCCACACTCGGATCTTCATGAAAGAATACAGGGTATTGAAAATGGTTACTATCTAAATAAATAGAGAAGACTATTTTTCCTCTTAATAGCTTTAAGATATCTGACTACAATTTGAATTTTAAAAACTAATATTTTGGGTGGTTTTTTAAGTAGATATAATGAATAGATATGACAGCTACAGTAATAAAGCAGGAGTTGGCAAATGTTTTCTGTAAAGGGCTGGATGGTAACTATTTGGATTGGGGCCATAGAATCTCTGTCACAAGTACTCACCTCTTCCAATTGTAGTCATATAAAAAGCATAAATAATGGGCCTGGCTGTGTTCCAATAAAACTTTATGTACAAAAACAGGCAGCACGTAGGAATTAGCCTGCTAATAAAGTTTGGCAACCACCGTTATAAAGTACAGAGGCTGCGGGGTGGCAGAGGGGCTTACACAATTGTGAAGTTTCTGAATTTTATGTGAAGTACAATATTAGCTCTAAATAGGCTGTGAAGAGTTTATGTAAAGCATAATATTAACTCTAAGTGGACTGTGGGAAGTCAGTGTCTCTCAATAACAGCACTATTCACATTTGGCCAGATGATTCTTTGCGGTGAGGAGCTGTCCTGAGCATGAACGGTGTTTATCGGCATCTCTGGCTTCTACTCCTACCCACTAAACGTCAGTAGTGCCACTCTCCCCAGTTGTGTCAACCAAAAATGCCTCCAGACATTGCCGACTGTTCACTGCAGGGGCAGATGTCCACTGCCCCCCTCATAAGAACCAATGCCCTAAGGTAACCACTAAAAATTGCAGGGGCATAGCCCAAAAGCCAATAGACAAATTAAAGTGGGATTTTAGAAGACATCCACGTCGTCCAGAAGAAGGCAGAAAAGGGAAAACAGCAGAAGAGGAAGACGGAAGACAGTAAAGCAAGACCTCATCCAGCCGTATCAGTGTTGCGTTGTTCGTTAATTGGCTACTGCAGTGAAAAGGCAGAGATTGTGAGAGTGAATGAAAAAGCAACGCCCAACTACATGTTGTCTGAAAAGACACTTTTAATATGAAGATATAAATAACTTGAATAGAAAAAGCTGTACCACGTAAACTGTCAAAGACTGAGAAGACCAGTGGGGTGTGTGTGTGTGTGTGTATAGTATATCTGTGTGTGTGTATGTATATGTATATATGTGTGTATGTATGTTTATACATACACATACGTACACATACACACATGTATTATATAGTATGTATACAGTATATAAGTATATAGTTTTTATATACATTATATTCACACCATATATATGTGTGTATATATGTGTGTATGTATATAGTATATATGTGTGTATGTATATACTATATATAGATACATACACACATGTATATATATAGTATGTATATATACACATACACTCCTTTATCAGCCGCAATTCAATGGATATATTAATAACAGATAAAATAGAATTCAAGGTTAAGAAGTATTACCAAAGATAAAAAGTTTGTAATGCTAGAAGGATCAATTCATCAGGAAGCCAGAACAATTATAAACGTGTGCGTTCTTCATAACAGACTAAAATACACGAAGCAGAAGTGAGTATTGTGACCTGCAGAGGTACTCAGACCTCATCCTCCCCTGTGAGTTGAGCCCTCTTCTGTCTCAGGCTCTGCGCTAGACTCTTTCACTCTCCCGTTCGACCCTACAACCTCATCCCTCCCGGTGGTGGTCGTTACCCGCTTTGGTCCGCACAACCCCATGTGACCTCTTCCTCTGGTAACAGTACGCCGTTCTTACCCCAAACATGCAGTAGTAGTGAAGGCTGCCAGTTACAGTGCTTACCTTCCTACCTACAGGAATGAGCACATTGCCCGGATGAGCCATCTCTCTGACTATAGCGACAGATGTAGGCATGAACGCATAACCCAAGCCTGGCAGTCAGTTCCCCCAGTGCTTTGCTAACTAGGATCAGCAGAGAAGCTCCGTCTTTTCTCTCTGACCTCAAAAATGAAAGCATGTGAGCAGAGTTCTGGCCTTCTGGAAGCAGCTGGGCTGCGAGAATGAAGCCAGTGTACAGAGACTGGAAGTGCAGAGAGAAAGATGGTGCCATGGCTTTCCCTAACCCTTTGTTTGGTTCTTTGAGAAAGACGATTCCCCTTTCCTGCTTCAGCTAGTTCAGTTTAGCATCGTTTGGAGTGTAACTGAGAGTCCTGCCTAAGGTGCTCCTTTCTACAGACGCATCCCAGAATTTCAGGGAGCCCCTTCAGCTGGCAAGAGGCTCAGCTGTTGTTCCGGAGTCTGACCTGCCCTTGAAGTTCTCGTTTCCTCCTCAGCGTCCCCTCCACACGGGCTCCGGCACAGATCTCTCAATCAACTGCTTAGAGTTCTGAACCAAATATCCAAGTTAGCGCTGTTAACATAGAGTGGATCATCAAAGAACTGACTAAAATTCTGGGGGGAACAGCAAGGAAACAGCATGCGGTAACAAATGTGCAAAGCCGACAAGATGACCCTAGACGTCTTCAGCTGGACAGCTTCAAGGCCTGTGGGGCTAGGCTGCCTCGGGAGCTATCGAAATTGCTGCATTCTCATCCTGAAGATGTGGGAAAAGATTTTAACAATCCAGTCTGGATTCCTGGCTTCCTATGAGTCTGACCACACATGGAGGACATGGTTTAAAAAATTAATTAAAAAATATAAATATAGGCCGGGCGCGGTGGCTCAAGCCTGTAATCCCAGCACTTTGGGAGGCCAAGGCGGGTGGATCACGAGGTCAAGAGATCGAGACCATCCTGGTCAACAAGGTGAAACCCCGTCTCTACTAAAAATACAAAAATTAGCTGGGCATGGTGGCGCGTGCCTGTAATCCGAGCTACTCAGGAGGCTGAGGCAGGAGAATTGCCTGAACCCAGGAGGCGGAGGTTGTGATGAGCCGAGATCGCGCCATTGCGCTCCAGCCTGGGTAAGAAGAGCGAAACTCCGTCTCAAAAAAAAAAAAATGTAAATATAGCAAACAAAATTGATCTATAGGTACTGATGGATAGAAAATGTCTTCAAAATGTACATCTGACAAAGGATTTGCAGCCAGCATATATATATGTAAATGTAAGTACATATATGCATATACATACAGAACTCTTACAACTCAGTAATCAGACAACCCGACTTTTTAAAAGAAGCAAAAGACCTCAACAGATACTTCACACACACACACACAAATACTTACAAATAGCCATGGAAAGATTTTCAGCTATTAGTTATCAGGGAAATGCAAATTAAAACCTAAATGAGATGTACTACGCACCTGCCAGAATCACTAACACTCACAAAGACTGACACCAGCAAATATCGGCAAGCATGGTGTGCATCCAGAACTCTCCCACGCTGTTAGCAGGAATGTAACGTGGCATGATCACTTCAAGGAAAGGTATGATGATTCCTTTTTCTTCTTTTTGATAGGGTGTTCCTGTGCCGCCCAGGCTGGAGTGCAGTGGTGTGATTTCAGCTCACCACAATCTCTGCCTCCCAGGTTCAAGAGATCCTCCCACCTCAGCCTCCTGAGTAGCTGGAATCACAGGCATGCGTCACCACGCCCACCTAATTTCTTGTATTTTTAGTAGAGACAGGATTTTACTATGTTGGCCAGGTTGGTCTCGAACTCCTGACCTCAGGTGATCAGCCCACTCCGCCCTCCCAAAGCACTGGGATTACATGCATAAGCCACCACACCTGGCCAAATACTAAATATACGCCAAACTTATGACTCAGAGATTCCACCCCTAGGTATGTTTGCAAGAGAAATAAAAACAAAGGTACATACAAAAAGACTTGTACAAGAATATTCACAACTGCTTTACCTACAATAGCCCCAAACCGGAAACAACACAGGTATCCATTAACAGAAGAGACAAACTGTGGAATATTTATGGGATGGAATACTATCTCATAAAAAAGAATTACTAGAAAATTACTGTATCAATTTCTGGGAAAGTTAAACACAGGGTTACCATGTATTCAGCAATTCCTTGCCTAGGAATATGCCCAAGAGAACGGGAACACGTATGCAGAAAACCGTGTACGTGAATGTTTCATAGCAGCATTATTCATAAGAGCCCAAAAGTGGAGACAGTCCAAATGCCCAGCAGCTGATGAATGAATAAACTCTATGTTTAACTTTTCAAGGAACTCCAACAAAAAGAATTACTCTCAGCCATTCTGGGAGGTGGCTCACACCTCCCAGCATCTTGGGAGGCTGAGGTGGACAGATCACTTGAGCCCAGGAGTTCAAGACTAGCCTGGGCAACATGGCAAGACAAAAAAATACAAAAATAGCCAGGCATGGTGGTGCGCACCTGCAGTCCCAGCTACTTGGGAGGCTGAGGCAGGAAGATCACTTGAGCCCAGGAAACTGAGGCTGCAGTGAGCTGAGATCATGCCACTGCACTCCAGCCTGGATAACAGAGCAAAACCCTGTATCAAAAAAACAACAAAAACAAACAACAACAAAAAATACGCTGGACAGAAACAGCTAGATGCAAAAACGTAATGAAGATCTGTGTTTGCCTGGGGTGGGTTGGGGCAGGTGGTGACAATGAACTTCAAAATGTGCAAGGGAACTATATGGGATACAGAAATGTTCTACATATATATATGTATTTATTTATTTTATTTTATTTTGAGACAGAGTTTTGCTCTTGTTGCCCAGGCTGGAGTGCAATAGCACGATGTTGGCTCGCTGCAGCCTCCGCCTCCCAGGTTCAAGCAATTCTGTCTCAGCCTCCCAAGCAGCTGGGATTACAGGCTCTCGCTACCATGCCAGGCTAATTTGTGTATTTTCAGTAGAGACAGGTTTCACCATGTTGGCCAGGCTGGTCTCAAACTCCTTACCTCAGGTGATCCACCTGCCTCAGCCTCCCAGAGTGCTGGGATTACTCCCGAGCCTGGCCTGATCTACATTTTGATTGCACTGTTGGTTATACAGGTATCCACATTTCTCAAAATACATTGAAATATGAACTTAAAATGGATGAATTTTATTGTATGTAAATTATACATTAATAAAGTTGATTTTTAAAAGTAATACATGGGGATAAAAAATTTAATAAAACAGGGTCATAAAATTAAAATTTTCCTTCTCTGCACAACCTCCCCAAAGATTACACGAGCTGATACCAGGTAAGTTGAATGCCTAATAGTCTCTGTATTCCACCTATTCATTCCCCCCATCACTGTATTTTTAAAAGAAACATTTAATATTCTAAAAACTGGAAAAATAGAAAACTGCTTTTCAGGCCAGGTACAGTGGTTCACACCTGTAATCCCAGCACTTTGGGAGGCTGAGGTGGGTGGATCACCTGAGGTCAGGAGTTCGAGACCAGCCAGGACAACATCTCGAAACCTCGTCTCTACTAAAAATATAAAAATTAGCTGGGCGTGGTGTGGGCATCTGTAATCTTAGCTACTCGTGAGGCCGAGGCATGAGAATCGCTTGAACCGAGGAGGCAGAGGTTGCGGTGAGCCAGGATTGTGCCACTGCACTCCAGCCTGGGCAACTGAATGGCATTCTGTCTCAAAAAAATAAATAAAAATAGAAAAGAAAACTGCTTTTCCCCCTTGGGCTGGTAAACTCTGTCAGGCATCTAGACTAGGCTGGGGACTGGTAATGGGAACCACTGGTGGAGCCAGAGCTGAACACATTACAATCAGCACAGCACCCACATATGGGAACTACACACTTAAAACGGCTGCTTGCCCATTTTACAGATGAGGGAACTGAAGCTCAGAGACGTGAAGGCAGTTGCCAAGGACTGAAACCCAAGCATCCTGACTCCAAAGGCCAAGTGTTCATCTACCATACCCCAGCACCTATCACGGAATTAAACTGGTGGCTTTGGGGAAGAAGGAGGGTGTCCCCAGCCTAGCGTCAGTTGACTGCCCTCTTTCAACTGCTTCTCCCACCACTCTCCGTCCACGCACACATTTAATGCAGCTTCTAACATGTACTGTAACATGTAACTCTAACATGTAACAGGTACAATTACCTTCTCTTCAGGGAAATTCTTAGAATGCTCATTTAAAAAGTTGATAAGTTCTGTCCTTTTGCAGTCATAGTGTTGTATAGTACTTTATTTAGAATTGTGGGTATTTATCTATTATAGAACTGCTGTATGTACCCTTAAGTCATGAGGAAATATTCCAAATTAGAATACTCCAGAAGCTCAGAGTTCCCCCAAATCAGTCTTACCACAGCATCACAATGTTGGCAAGGTCTCCAGAAGTCTCTGCAGAATGCTAGCACCCTGTAGCCCAGCAGCGCGGCAATGCTGACTTCTTGCCTCTGACTTCAGGCCATGTTTGATGACTTGCAGATTCCCAAAAGGCCTCACCCTTGATATTAAGCCAAAGAGCACAGACAAGAAGGTCTTCTTGAATCTATAGTCTTATATCTTCTGCTTTAAATAATCAGCTGTGTGTGTGTGTGTGTGTGTGTGTGTGTGTGTGTGTGTGTGTTGGGGGGGTAGGTGCCAATGCCCTTCGAATTGCCATCAGGTGACCTGGGGACCAGGGAAGGTTGAACATGGGTGTCTGCCTGACATATCCCTTTCACAGATGTCCACTTCTCAGTACTTCTATGGCTATATTGGAAAGCCTGGCAAAAATGGCTCTACCATTACCTTGCTGTGTGGCCTTGAGCAAGATACTCCACTATTCTGGGCCTCAGTTTCCTCTACAGAAACAATAGGGCAGTTAGACCAGGGTGAATGGGAAAGGAGCATCTGGGAAGGAATCTGTTACCCTCTTCTTCCAGTTTGCTTTCTCCAGTGGTCAGATAGATTTCTAGCCCCTTACTCCGACTCAGGAGACTCACAGAAGGATGTTCAGGGATTTTTGTGTTTTCCATTCTTTTTTCTTTTTTTTTTTTTGAGATGGAGTTTCACTCTTGTTGCCCAGGCTGGAGTGCAAAGGCACGATCTTGGCTCACCACAATCTCTGCCTCCTGGGTTCAAGTGATTCTCCTGCCTCAGCCTCCTGAGTAGCTGGGATTACAGGCATGCACTACCATGCCTGGTGAATTTTGTATTTTTAGTAGAGAGAGGGTTTCTCCATGTTGGTGAGGCTGGTCTTGAAATCCCAACCTCAGGTGATCCACCTGCCTCAGCCTCCCGTGTGCTGGGATTACAGGTATGAGCCACTGCACCTGGCCCTTCCATTCTTATTTCTAAGTCTTTGAAGGGCCAAAATTTGGGGACCCTGTACTAGGTACATTATTCTCCATTCTCCACCCTCCTCTGTCCTGCCTTTTGTCTTGGAAGCCAGTTTCTATGGACTATATTATTGGGCATATTCACCCTCTGGCTTTGATTGGGTTTGGCCAGTGGGAGGACTGGAGGAGAAACAAGTGGCAGTCACACTCTCCCTGTGCCCCCCTGTGTTTCCAGCAGTGGTGGGATCATGTGGTTGCAACACCGGTTGGGCAGCCCCTCTCCCTCACTTCCTGCTGTCACTGGTTTTCATCATAAAGTTCTCTCCCCTTCTCTGCTTTGGTCCAGTTGTGCTAAAAAGGCTTTCTGCTGTTGCCAGTCCCTAGATTAGTTCCCTTTGCCCTGCACACACCCCTGTGAATAGCCCTTTCAGTAAACCATTTTAAGTAGATCCTTGAAATGTGCCTTCTCTTTCCTGCCATACCTGATACAGACTCTATTTCTCTTCCAACTTTCAGAATTAGGGTTCTAACTGCTCCCAGCTATGGAAATGTTCATCTGGAAGACCTAGAGTTTTGAAGGGACAAAGCAAGGGTCTCTATTCTGTTGCTGGGCACCTGCCTCCAGCTGTATACACCTTCTCTGATCCCTGGTATGAATGAGTGAGGGAAAAGTCATCTAATGCTATCAGGTGACGTATGTTACCAAACACTTTTCTGTTGCTCACTATAATTATGTGTATTTGTGTATAAGCTGCATTCCTCTCACAATCTATTTCATTTTTGGGTGGCAGACTTCCAAATTCCCTCTTTTTTCTCATGCATAACACATGAATGATTCACAAGTGGAAAGTCAACAGAACCCCTTCCACTTCAGTCCCATCTCTAAAAATGGTTTATCAATCTCATATTGAGGTTGAGAGTTGCTATAATATCAACCTCATGTTGAGGGTTGGTGTGGGGACTAAATGAGTACCGTCTGTAAATGTTTAGAGCAGCAGGTGCAAAGTGCTAGCTCCTACTGTGATTATTTGCTCATCTGATTCATCTCGGCCCCCTTTCCTACAGCTTACATGCCGAAAGGGGGAACAGGGAACTTGGGTAGGAATTTCTAAGTGCCCCCTCCAGCCTCCAGGGCTTTCCTCAGCACCCCTTCCTCTCTCAACACCCATTCCTGAGTAAATTTCCTTTTCTGTAACCTTTTCATCCCAGAAGTTCCAGGAAAGGCAAGTTGTGATTTCTGTTCTTGATTCGAAACCAATGATTGTCAAATAGAGGCCTAGGGTCCCCATTGACCATAGAAAGTGAGTTTTACTCTAGGTTGTATTTTTGTTCTTGCTCTTACCTGTTTAAGTTTCCTTTCAAGATTCTGCGTGAACAAAGGTTTCCAAGACTTTAAAAAGTTGAAAATCCCTCTTCAGATGAGTTACAGAAACACCAGACTTTAAAACTCAGTCCTAAACCTCTTTGTCCCCACTGGCAAGAAACTTTTCCCTACTCCATTCAAATAGTTTGTATTTCCATTGCTGATGCTCTGAAACCGATATGCAAACAAGCAAATCTTTGTGTATTTATCTGGGGTGACTTTCTCAGGCACTCAGTATGTTCAGTAGACACTGTTTCCTTAATTTCTAGGCCCAGGGGATGAGAACTACAACACCGGTTAACAACAGAGACATGTGAAGGTACCAGACTTCATTGGAACCCGAGCTAGCCGCTGGAGTACTTCCAACCCATGGAATCCCGGGTTACTGGAGGACCATCCAATCTGGTCCCAGACGCTGTTAGTAGTGAGAAGAGTTGGAGAGCAGAAGCTGTACAGGGACTGAGTCCCGGGGGAGTACCCAGCAACTGGAATTGGCTGTGGCATGGGGGAGGAGAGTTAGCAAGGTACTGACACCCCAATTGGTTAACACATAATTTCTTTATGCAGTTTAAGACATGGGGCAGAGAGAATATGAACACATGTAAGGAGTAAAAACTCCAACCTCCGGACCTCTTCCTGGAATGCTCCTAACCCAGATTGCTACAAGCCTTCCTCCCATACTTCATTTAGGTCTTTGGCTCAAAGTTACCTCTTTAAAACTGCCCTAAGACAGCGGCAAGAGGTGACCCAATCTAGGGCTCTGAGCACCTGATCCTCTTCCATCGATGTTCTTTTCCACAGAGCGGGAAGCCCAGTGGGATGTACCCAAAGCTCTTGCCCCTCTCCCCTTTTTAGAGCACACGGTGAGTACCTGGGACCCTAGAACCTACTGCTCCAAGAGCAGCAGGTTACCAGCTACAGCCTGCATCAAGGGGTCAAGGAGAGGCTATTTGTAGGTGTGGACAAAACTCGGATGTGCAGACAGAGTTGTTACAGGTGTGGGCACAAGGCCATTGGAAATATGGGACAGAGCTAAGGTGCCAAGAGGAGGCAGGCTGAGGGCCAAGGACCTGTTCCCCCTCCAAAGCACTGCATTCAAGGGCGTATCTCAGAAGGGTCCAAGAATCCTAAACATAAATGTGGCCTTCCAGACTATGATGAAGGTATAGATGTCAAGATAAAGAATTCTATATCATGGTTGAATTCGGTTTGTAGTTTTAAAATATAGGGACAGCATATGTGGGCCTCCGTTTGTACTGCTGACTCGGTTCTTGCCAGTATTAAGGGTAGACCTGTCCCTGACCATCATGTATAAGGCAGCACCTCCTCTGCCTCTCTATTCTTACCCTAGTCTACATTTCTGCGTGACATTGGCCACCATCCATCTGCATCTACTCATGTGTCGTCTCTTTATCCCCACTGGAATGTTAAGTTCCACATCCCGAGTCTATATTGTTCACTGCCTTATCCTTAGTACCTAAAGAAGTGACACCACTCGATGGATAACAAATCTAGGCGCCAAGCTCTTACAGGTGAAGGGGCTAACGTGGCAGACACAAAGGGAAAATACCACTTGTGACAACCCTCTGAGGAGCATCTTCTCCCCTTGAAATAACCCACTCAAAACAGTGGAGCTGCCAGGGAAAATCCGTTCACATCTTAGTGCCCGTGAACACCAGCTCAGCGGACCGGGCTGCTTGCGAGAGGGACACGTGAGCGAGCGTGGAGAGCTCCGAGTGGGCTCAGGAGTCGGATGTGGGGCGTCTGGGCTGCTGGGAACCTGGAATATTGGAATCGCCTATCTTATGAGGGTGGCCAGATGTGGGTGCTGAGGAAACCCTGGTTCCACGGCAACGCCCGCCAGCAGCACAGCCCACGGTGGAGAGGGCCTCTCATCCCCGAGTAGGGCCTCCAATGACGTTCTCCTTCAGATGGTCGCGGGGCTCGGCAGGGGTGGGGCATCTGATCCTGGGGCGTCCTGGCGGTCGCAGACCACGCGTCCCTCTTCCCTCGCACCTACTTGGAATTCACAACGTCTCGTCACTTTACGGGAGCCCAGGAGCTTCCCTGGAACCGCAGAAATCCGGGTCACCTCTTCCAACGGACTCCCCTTCCGTTGGATACGGGGGCCGCGAGGGGCTAAACCACCTCCGCGAGGCCCCGCAGCGACTGCTCAGCGAGCGCCCCACTCCTCTCCTTGGAGATGGAGCTCCAGGGACCAGACCGTCCTCCTCGCCTGGGGCCTGGGGCGGAAACCCGGATGGCGCAGCTCCGAGGCCTCGACAGCAAAAGGGCGGCTCGCTGCCCAGCCTGGGCCGGCCCCGGCCACGAGCTCAGCCCCGCCCGCTCCCGGGCCCGGGCGCTGCCGGCGGGGCGGGGCGGGGCGGGGCGGGGAGGGGGCGGGGCCACGTGACTCCTCCTCGCGGCCGGAGGCGGGCGGTGCCGCGGCGCCGGGACCCTGCACATCCGACGCTCGCTGCGGTGGTGAGCGCGGCGCTGAGGATGGCGAGGTGCGGCCGAGGCTCCGGGCCGCCGACGCTGCTGCTGCTGCTGCTTGCGGTGCCGGGCGCTGTCGCGGCTCCGCGCTCGGCGCTGTACTCGGCCTCCGACCCGCTGACGCTGCTGCAGGCGGACACGGTGCGCGGCGCCGTGCTGGGCTCCCGCAGCGCCTGGGCCGTGGAGTTCTTCGCCTCCTGGTGCGGCCACTGCATCGCCTTCGCCCCGACGTGGAAGGCGCTGGCCGAAGACGTCAAAGGTGAGTCGCGCGGGCCCGCTCCCCGCGCCCCGCCTCCCCGACCCCTCCACCTGCGGGGGCCCAGCCGCTCCTCCGCCTTCCCGACCCCTCCACCTGCGGGGCCCAGCCCCTCCTCCGCCATCCCGACCCCTCCACCTGCGGGGCCCCAGCCGCTCCTCCGCCATCCCGCGCCCTCCACCTGCGGGGGCCCAGCCGCTCCTCCGCCATCCCGCGCCCTCCACCTGCGGGGGCCCAGCCGCTCCTCCGCCATCCCGACCCCTCCACCTGCGGGGGCCCAGCCGCTCCTCCGCCATCCCGCGCCCTCCACCTGCGGGGGCCCAGCCCCTCCTCCGCCATCCCGACCCCTCCACCTGCGGGGGACCAGCTCCTCCTCCGCCATCCCGACCCCTCCACCTGCGGGGGCCCAGCCCCTCCTCCGCCATCCCGACCCCTCCACCTGCGGGGGCCCAGCCCCTCCTCCGCCATCCCGCGCCCTCCACCTTCACGCTTCTCCGCTCCCTCGGCCTCGTCCTCTTGGCCCGCGTCCGCGCTTCCCTCCCCTCTCCGCGGCCCGGGCCCCCAGACCTGCCCTGCTCGCCGCGCTCGTCCTCCGCCAGGTGACCGTCTCCTCCGCCGCGAGGGGTCTCCTTTGTTCCGTCCTCCGCAGGCTCCGCTGACACCTTACGGCTTCCTAGCCCAGCTCGGTGCCGGTCCGCTTCCTCTCCCCGGGGCCCCATGCCGCCTTCCTGACAGGTTCCCGGGCTGCTGTGGGGCGGTGCTGGGGAGAGAAGCGAACAGACTTGTGTCTTGGCTCCCCGCCACCTTTCTCCACTCCCTCGACTGGTTGATCCGGGTGGTACCTGGACTCCCTTTCGCATTTTTGCCTTTGATGTGGGTATGGCCACCTGGCATTTTCCTGTCTCGGTTCTGGCCCTCTCCTGACCTGCCGCCTCCGCCACATCCTTCTCTCTCTTCCCCCGCCCGAAGCCTCCTGTTTTAACCCCATGCGCCCAGGGGCCTTTGGTGCGTGTTTGGCGCTTGCTCCATGTCCCATTCACTGGTTGGGGCCCCAAAACTGTATTTCCCGGATTCCAAGACACCATCAACTATGAGAAACACTGTTCATTTTATGACAGCCCAAGGGGTAGAAGGATAGGAAAAACCACTACATGTATAGAGATTTTAAGGTGAACTGTTACAGAAAGGCTAACATTTTGAAACACTTAAGGCTTAGAGTCGAGGAAATATGGTAATAATAGTAATTAATACTTACGGAGCACCTGTCATTTCAGACAGCTTACTTATCATTTCGGTACTGGGCATACATTGTCTCATAGTTTCCTTTCCACAATTTAAAGACTCCTGGGGAGTCACACATCCACCTAACTCAGGTAGTGGGTACTTGGTGGGCAGGAGTAGTGTAGTGATAGTGGTTTGCTCCTGACTTGCTGCCTCTGAATGGACCTGCTTCCTGATTCTGGTACTAGGGCGTGGGCACAGGCTCCTGCCCTGAAATGGTCATTGAATGCGAACTGTGGGCATCTTTGAAAATAGGACTCTTTCTAGAGAAGGGGGAACTGGAACCATTGTTCCCCTTCTCTGTTGTTGGTATTTCTTCATAAACTCAACTCTGTGGTCGAATGGTGCCTTTGTAGATGTCACTTCTCAGACCCACCCTTCCCCTTTTCCTGAGCAGCTTCCAGATTGGGTTCTGAAGTGGCTAGATGGAAGCATGTGTACATCTTTTAGCCATGTGGTCCTGGAAAATTAATTTTAAAGGAAACTTAGAAGCTGTTTTGACCTCTAGTTTACACTTGCCCACAGGCCTCACTGGTCCCAATACCTGCATATGCCTTTCTGAACGTGCTTCACACCATTTCAACACATTTGGTCGGGGAGGAGTGGTGTCAGCACATCTGCTCAGGGGAGGAGAGAGGGAGAACATGGATTATGGAATTGGAACACCTCGGAGAAGGTAATCTCAGGGGACACTGTGGGCTGAACATCATCAAGATTCCCCCATCTCTTTCCACTTTGAGGCTATAAGAGGTGTTCGTTGGTCGCAGATGGATTTATTTTAAAATTTCTTCCTTCTTGAGAGTGCTAGAAGCAAAGATTAGCTTTCAGCTAACTCACATGTTTGGCCTCTTGCAATGTGGAGTGTTAGTTTTCCTATGAGTTACATGTCTAGATACTGACCCAGTCTGCTCCTGGGTGAGGGTTACCACTTCTAAAAGGGATTCCCCAGTGCATGGAGCCTTTCCCTAAAGCAGGAAAGTGAAATCAGAATTTAACCTCTGAAAAGGAAATGGAAGCATCACAGTCCGTGGGGATGAGCCGGGGTAAATGGGAGGTGCAAGCTTTCGGTGGAAACCGGAGGTCTGCTGTAGCCACTGGTGTGAGTTAGCCCCTGAGCCAGACGGTATAGGGGGAGTGCACTGGCAGAATCTGCTGTCAGCCTGCAGGGAAGAACGTCCTTCACTCCAACTCAAAGGGGTGTTCCTTGGTGAAGCCCTGCTGAGAAGCTAGGGTTGGTCTGGCGTCATCCCTGTGTCCTGAGGTTTCTTTAGAGAGTTTGGTTGTGGGCTTTCACAAGGCTGCCCTCATCCCACCTGGGCCTTGTGAGTATGGCACATGCTGTCTGCTCAGGATACCTGTATCTTAGGGCAGGAACAGAGACAGAGTGGAGGTCACAGGGACAGATAAGAATTTTGCAGCCATGCGTAGCTGGCTTCGGGCATTTAATCTGACTGAAGAGGGTTCATTTCTTCAGTGACTGGGGCAGTAGACTCTCTAGGGCAGCTGCTGCCCTGGGGCAGAGCATGTGCTTCTGAGAACCTGGTTCACCCCTTTCTATTCCAGAGCAGCTCCTGTTGTCTCACCATATGTTTGGGAAATTGATTGTGTTCATTTTAGACCTTCATTGCTATTCACTGACTAATTAATCCGCAAATATTTGCTGAGTGATAAAGCACTGTTTGTATTGCAGTTGGGGAAATGAGCTGCTCACAGAAGGAAAATTGGCAACTGTTAAGAAGCTGTGTTTGAAAAGTCCAAACGTGTGGTTCGACCATTTCTTGTAGGAATCCAGGGTAAGGGAAAGTCACAGAGGGCTAATCTGATCACCAAAGGCCTTTATGCCAGTAGTTATTTATTACACACTTGCCTTATGCCAGCACGTTGCTAAGGGCCTTCACAGGCCCTTAGTATGTACAGTCCTTACCTGGGAAAATATCTGATCTATGGATATTGTCTTCCTCTTTTTTTTTTTTTAACATATAAGTAACTTAAGTAACTTGCCAGGTTTACACAGATGCTGGAGGAGGTCATTGACCCCAGATCTTTTTCACTCTCTGGAGCCTGGGCAGGTAGAGAAGTGGGTGGAGGAGGAAGGATACGCCAGGTGGGAAAACAGCATGTGCTGAGCCGTGGAGGTGAGGTTCATAAGGCATGTGTTTGAGTGACAGTGAGCAGTGTTGGTTTTGTCCCCTTCTGTGCCAGGGCACAGGCCACATCTGCTCCTTGTACCTGTGATTCCCGGCACAGAGCCAGATACAGAGTAGGAGGAGCCCACTGCACACTCATGGTGGCCAGTGGCCTGAGCCTCCCAGGACTCCAGATGACAGTGAGTTCTAGAACCTTCTGCTGGTGTTGCGGTTCACCCTGAGTCAGACTAGGGGTGTCAGCCAGACATGAGGGGTAGGGAAGACATTTTGTCCATCCCACGACGTCACTGCCCAGAAGCTGCCAGCAACAAGGAAGGTGTGAGGTGGTGACTGCGTTGTGCTGACTAGCTGGACATGGCACAAACCAACTCTGTGTGTCAGGAGAACTCTGAAGACTTCGGTGTAGCGGCCAGAGCTGAGGGTAGCTAGGTTCTAGTCACTAGACCCCCAGGTCTGACTGACTCTTGGTGGTTTGGGTAAATCTGTGCCTCTGCCTTAATGGAATCCCAGACTCGCTTAACACTCGGAGGCTGTGTGTTTCTTGGTACATGTTGTTCACTGTCTGGTACCTGAACGGTTGTCAGAGCTGGAAGGGGTGTTAGAGATCATTCATCCTGGCCCTCGCTGATCCACGAGGAAGCAGAGATCCAGAGAGGAGACATGTGGCGCTCACAGTGCTAGCGGTGAAAATCTAAGCAAGGCTTCCTACTCCACCCAGTGCCCTCCCTGTACTTGTGCGTGGGGGAGGGGACGCTGCCCTTGACTCCAGACGGAGCCCCCAGTGGGGACTCAGCAGAATCCCCACAACACCCTCACCGCAGGGCATCCCCTCACCCATCACGCCAAAATTTACAACTGCCAGCCTCTCCTGCCTCTCCACCCTTCCATTCATTCCGTTGTTGGTAGACTCTGTTCAGAGCAATAATTGCACCAGGAAAATGTTTTCTCCCCAGTAGTAGAGCTAGACTGATGCTACTGAATCATTTGGGTGTTAGGCATTTAAGTCATCTGCCACTTCAAAAAGCCTCTGTCACCCAACTCTGCATTACTTTGACAGTAAAGCTTAAATGCAGCTTTGCTTTAACAATGGAGCATTCAGATAAGGGCCTTTCCTATTCCGTCTCCTGTTACTTGTCAAAAGACAAAATCATAACACATTCAGGAATCTTAACTGGCTTTTATTTGTGATTCTAGAATTGGGCAACACCACATTCTGCCTTACAGAATGAGTATTCTGATGAGCTGAGCAGAGGAGTTTGGCTTTTTAGACAGAAAAAGGCTGAAGAAAGCAGAAACAGATCAAAAACCAGATTGGTTATTTCAGTCCCTTTTAAAGATCAAAGCAGAGGAGACTTCCTTCTGTTGGCTTAAAGTGGCTTGTTGAGATTTGACTGTTAGCTGGGCGCGGTGGCTCACGCCAGTAATCCAAGCACTTTGGGAGGCCGAGGAGGGTGGATCACGAGGTCAAGAGATCGAGACCATCCTGGCCAACATGGTGAAACCCCGTCTCTACTAAAAATACAAAAAATTAGCTGGGCATGGTGGCGCGTGCCTGTAGTCCCAGCTACTCAGGAGGCTGAGGCAGGAGAATTGCCTGAACCCAGGAGGCGGAGGTTGCGGTGAGCCGAGATGGCGCCATTGCACTCCAGCCTGGGTAACAAGAGCGAAACTCCGTCTCAAAAAAAAAAAGAGATTTGACTGTTATCTCACTCTCTCCTGATTTCCTGGAAGGTCAGATCAACAGCTTAGATTTGGCTTGGTGGCTTGGAACTCCAGCCTGAGTGACTCCATCTTGGTTTGGTCTCTTGGGCCTTGGGAGCTCAGTCCCAACCAGTGACCTCCTGTTAATATTATTTAACAATTCTCCCCTTTCGGTCAGGCTCTCACCTCGGTGCGAATGTTACCAAAACGGTATCAGCACTACACTCAGTCATCATCGTTTTGGCCTTAACACATCCTTTATAGGTTAAGGGGTCCTCGTTGTCATGCATTTCTTGGAGTTTTGATCATTCCAGCTGGAGAGGGGCCATTTAGCATTCAGCAGATGGCTGCATATGGACATTTAAGGCTTTTTAAGAGGGTACAGTGTTAACGGGGAAACTGTCTTGACTCTCCAGAGGATAATACTGAGTTTAGAATATGCCCCTTAGCCAGGGGGACCTGCGAACCAAACCAACTGAAATCAAAGAGATCAAAGAATGAGCCAGATGGGGAATTCACCCTTTTTAACCAAGTACTGTTTGTTCATTTTTTGCAACTGAGTCTCAATACTGTATGTATCTATCCATGTGCAGCAAAAAGTGTCAGCAATTGCACAGATTCCCTGTTCCGCTAGTAGGTAGCAGTTCTGTTATCTAGTATCCCATGACTGGGTTAAATGAAAGCAGGGAGTGAGAATACAGGGGTCTAAAAGTCTGACTCTACAGAAGGGGCCACGAGCACAGTTTGAACAACAGGTGTGTCAGGGATGTTGCTGAAGTTACCCACTGGGTAGACTAAAGGATCCCTTTGGTCACGTAAAGACCTGGGTTTAGTGTGACAAATCCAACATTTTGTAAAGTTACCCACAGAAGCCACTGACTATAGAATTCTAACTACAGCGTTATCCTGCCAGACAAAAAAGGTAGACATAGTCAAACCATCAACTGGATAAAAGGTAGACATAATCAAACCATCAACCAGGATAAAGGTAGACATAATCAAACCATCAACCAGGATAAAGGTAGACATAATCAAACCATCAACCGGATAAAAGGTAGACATAATCAAACCATCAACCAGGATAAATTCCAAGGATACATTCCAAGAGACTTCCAGTTCCAAATTGGAAGTCTCATTCCAATGAGACTCTTGTTCAGATGTCTTGGGAAAGCATGAAGCCATCAGCCCCTGGTCCTGGTTTGTAGTTTGACTGTCTCTGGTTATGGCATTGGGCATTTTGGTGAACTCTGTCTGTGGTGATTGACCACGCAGGTTCTTCGCTGGAACGTATCAATAGGGAATCTCAGTGTGGTGGCACATGCATCCGACATGAGACTTACTCCTTGAAATGTCCATCGCGTTGTTCAGCTTCTGCTTGTAGGGCTTTAGGCACTGAACAGTTCTTGTTCTTAGTTGGAGAACTGTAGCTAGTTGTTGGAAGAAACTGGAAGAATTCGGGATCCAGTCCAGCTTATAGGTAGATAATAAAAACTTGACAAGGATCAACAGGGCTGCAGTCTAATGAGGTGTACCGTAGTTTTTCTTTAGAAACTTAATTTTTCTGTCTATCGTCAATCCCTATTTCTACCAAAGATAATCAGGGTAAGCAGGAGACGGAGGTCGCAGTGAGCTGAGGTTGCGCCCCGGCACTTCCAGCCTGGATGACAGAGCAAGCCTCCATCTCACATAAAATGAAGTAAAATAAAATAAAGATAATCAGGGTAAGACTCATTTGCTTGTGTAATATGTTTAGTCTCATCACACTTGGCCTGATTATTTACGTAAGCGTGGCAAGAATAGTGATTGACCCCACAGGCTGTTTTTAAGTTTGCTTTGCAGGAACTTATCGATAAGGAATCTCAGCTTGGACCTTGAACAGCCTCTCAAGGCTGGGAAGCCAAACCAAGCCCAGCTCTAGATTCCCCTGCAGCACCTAAGACTCACTGAACTACATTCTCAAGTACGGCATTGCGCTCAGAACCTTGGTGATGTGACCAGCGTTTCCAATTGTATCCTGTTATGAAGAGAGAAGATGCTTACTGAACTTACGTAAATGACTATATCGCCATAAAAATAAGAATATTCACAAATAGTTTCTGAATTCCAGAGAGGTCATATAGGGAGAAAATGTCTCCATTTTGTTTATAAGAGTATACGTTACCAAATTGCTGTAAACTATACATAGCTCATTAGTTCATTTAGTTTCATGTAATTATTGCTCTGCTCGGTCTTGGCGATCAGTTTTGCAGACCCATCAGTTTTTATTAGAGTTCTGGAAATTCTTTCCCAGTCCAATCATAGTATCTCGAAGTTATTAGAAATGGTACTTATCAGAGACTTTTCCATGGATCTCCTTGAAGGTGAAGCACTTTAGGATTTTTTTTTTTTTTTTTTTTTTGAGACAGAGTCTGGCTCCGTCGCCTCGCGCCAGACTGGAGTGCAATGGCATGATCTCGGCTCACCACAACCTCCGCCTCCTGGGTTCAGGCAATTCTCCTGCCTCAGCGTCCTGAGTAGCTGGGATTACAGGCACGCGCCACCACGCCCAGCTAATTTTTGTATTTTTAGTAGAGATGGGGTTTCATCATGTTGGCCAGGATGGTCTGGATCTCCTGACCTTGTGATCCGCCCGTCTTGGCCTCCCAAAGTGCTAGGATTACAAGCGTGAGCCACCGAGCCCGGCCAGCACTTTAGGATTATAGTTGCTTAGACAAAAGCTTTTAGAAAAGCCTCAGAATAAAGCAATTAACTATGGACGATAAGACTTAAAATGGTCACGGTTAAAGGTCTGATGGAAGTTCATAATAATGACACAGTTGACAAGGAACTTTGGTTATTGCTGAGGGATACAACATTTTAACCTAATAACCGAAATTATGGCCGATAATACATATTTCTAGGACTATTACATAATTTCGGGGATACACATTAATAACAAATATAAATTTCCGTTAATAAACATGTCAAAGTTAAACACCATTTCTTATTGGACAATGCTTCCTGTATAATTAATATATCAAATGAGCATAACTAGTTTTATATCTCTCCTTTGCAGAATCTTTGAGATGTTCTAGGAGCCCCTGGAATGTTCCAAAACTAGTTCAAGTTCAAAAAGACTTAATTTAGAATTCGATGTTGGGAAGTTTGTAAAAAAAAATATCAAAGGGTTAAAATTAAAACATGTAATCAGGCTGGGCATGGTGGCTCATACCAATAATCCCAACACTTTGGGAGGTCAAGGCAGGAGGATACCTTGAGCCCTGGGGTTCAAGACCAGCCTGGTCAACATAGGGAGACCCCATTTCTATAGAAAAGTTTTTAAAAGTTAGCCAGGTATGGTGGTGTGCTCCTGTGCTCCCAGCTACTTAAGCAGCTGAGGTGGGAGAATTACTTGAGCCCAGGAGGTCAAGGACAAGTGAGCCGCAATGGCACCATTGTACTCCAGCCTGGGAGACAGAGTGGGACCTCGTCTCAAAACGGACTCCAGCCTGGGTGACAGAGTGGGACCTCGTCTCAAAACGGACTCCAGCCTGGGAGACAGAGTGGGACCTCGTCTCAAAACGGACTCCGGCCTGGGAGACAGAGTGGGACCTCGTCTCAAAACAGAAACCAGCCTGGGAGACAGAGTGGGACCTCGTCTCAAAACAGACTCCAGCCTGGGAGACAGAGTGGGACCTCGTCTCAAAACGGACTCCAGCCTGGGAGACAGAGTGGGACCTCGTCTCAAAACGGACTCCAGCCTGGGAGACAGAGTGGGACCTCGTCTCAAAACAGACTCCAGCCTGGGTGACAGAGTGGGACCTCGTCTCAAAACGGACTCCGGCCTGGGTGACAGAGTGGGACCTCGTCTCAAAACGGACTCCAGCCTGGGAGACAGAGTGGGACCTCGTCTCAAAACGGACTCCAGCCTGGGTGACAGAGTGGGACCTCGTCTCAAAACGGACTCCAGCCTGGGAGACAGAGTGGGACCTCGTCTCAAAACAGACTCCAGCCTGGGAGACAGAGTGGGACCTCGTCTCAAAACAGACTCCAGCCTGGGTGACAGAGTGGGACCTCGTCTCAAAACGGACTCCGGCCTGGGTGACAGAGTGGGACCTCGTCTCAAAACGGACTCCAGCCTGGGAGACAGAGTGGGACCTCGTCTCAAAACAGAAACCAAAACGCAAAACAAAAGTATCACTTGATCAAAATTGGGTCACAGACACTGTTAATTCACAGTCATTCATCTAACCAGAATGATAATTGGAAGACTTCAAAAGGAAAATATAGAATGTTACATTGTTGCGGGGAAAACCTTAGCTCTTTTATGCAGAGGACTCCATTTCCTTCAGAAATCAAAGACCTAATAAAGACAACATGAAAACAGGGAATTATCGTGATGGAACAAAGGATCTTGCTTTCTTAGGATAATTACCTAAAAGGTACAGAAATACCTTTCACTGTTTCTTTTTAAGAACAGATCAGTACTTCAAGAAAACCTTATGTTAACAGAGAGGACTAAATTCTGGTTTTACGTCAGTGCACTTTTGATATTAAGGCTAATGTTTAAAAATACAAAAGCGATACCCATCGGACCACACTTGAAGTGCTTTTCTCTTCACGACTTCCTCTTTCTCATTGTGAAATAACCAGTCACTCTACTTCAGAACAAAGTGACTCTCTTTTTCCCTTACCCAAAATACATCCTCATATTTTATGACTTTCTTTGTAAACCCTGCCATACTTCCCTTCATACAAAGTTGTGTCCCTTATTGTGTCTAGTTTTAGTTGCCTGGTATTAATTAGCTTTTACTCCTTAGTAATCTTAATTTCCAGTGAAAACTAGCAGGCCTTGTGAACTGTCTTCCATCAACACTCACCATTTCATAATTTCTAGAATCATGTTTCCTCATGTTTATTACAGACCCAAATATGTTTATATTTTCTGTGGCACACAAAAGCAAGATGCCGAAGCACATATACTTTAAACTTATGTCCAGCAATTAATGTTTCAGTATTTTAATTGACTTAGAAATGATATTTTACAAATATAGATTACTTAACATAAAATAACTGTAAGAGGAGGCTGGATGTGTGGACAGGGGCCAAATGGAGAAGTACCTTCTGGTTGTAGGTTTTCTTTTAAAGTCAGTGAGAGCCCCCAAAGAATGTTGAATAGAGAATGACATTATTAGATCCACAGAATGAGAACATCATTTGGTGGCCAGAGAGGCCAGTGAGGGGTAGAGCATTTTAGAACCTCACCAGGAGAGAAATAAGATGTTGCCGTTTCTCTAGAGGACCTGCCATGAGAACCTGTACTGGCTCATGGAACACGGAGGGTAGGTTGGAGGTGAGGCCAGTGAAAAACCGGATCATGGGTTCACGCCAACCTAGGACAGGCATGAGGAGATGGAGGTTTGGGTCGGGAAGGAGACTTTGCAAGGAGAGTGGACAGGATGTGGAGGCAGGTTGGGACCCGCAATCCCGTGGTAGGGGCAGAAGGATTGCATCCTGGCCCTGGAATGCAACAGGCCCTGACCATACCTGCCTTTGTGCTGGCCGCCCCGCAGGTGAGATTTAAAGTCAAAGGATGCACCGCAGCTTGCAGATACTTGATAAGCTCAAGCTGCTATTCTTGTGTGCTAAGGGAGTCAGGAAAGCTCCCCAGAAAGTGTTTGATGAGGGCGTATTGAGGAGATTGGGGAAATGGCATCGTAAGATGTGCTCTGACTCTACTACTTTTGAAGTCTGTCTCTGGTAAATACCTCCATCTACTTCCTCTCCCCGACCCCCCACCCACTCCCTCCTGCGAAGAGTCCAGAAGCTACAATGCCAAGAGCAGACTACAGAAAGGAGGGTGGTGTGGCCACAGGCCTTCCTCCAGCTCCCAGAGCCCCTCACTTGTATCAGACCCAGGAGGGTCAGCTTAGTTGCCTTCTTTCAAGGGATGCGTCAGGGTGTGCCAAGCTCTTCCTACATCTGTCTCATGGAAGTGAGGGTAACTCTCCTTCCTCAGGCATGTGGTGTTCTTAGGAGCTCTGGTATCTTCTGAAGTTGTGTTCTTCTCAGACATCGTAAGGAATAAACTCTAGGGTAGAGTATTAGGCTATTTTTGCATTGCTAAAAAGAAATACCTGAGGCTGGGTAATTTATAAAGAAAAGAGGTTTAGGCCGGGCGTGGTGGCTCACGCCTGTAATCCCAGCACTTTGGGAGGCCGAGGCAGGTGGATCACGAGGTTAAGAGATCGAGACCATCCTGGTCAAAATGGTGAAACCCCGTCTCTACTAAAGATACAAAAAATTAGCTGGGCATGGTGGCGCGTGCCTGTAATCCCAGCTACTCAGGAGGCTGAGGCAGGAGAATTGCCTGAACCCAGGAGGCGGAGGTTGCCGTGAGCTGAGATTGCGCCATTGCACTCCAGCCTGGGTAACAAGAGCGAAACTCTGTCTCAAAAAAAAGAAAAGAAAAGAGGTTTAATTGGCTCATGGTTCTACAGGCTGTCCACAGCATCTGCTTAGTTTCTGGGGAGGTCTCAGGAAGCTTTTGCTCATGGCAGAAGGCAAAGCAGGTTGGGAAGTGCCATCCTATTTTAAACCATCAGATCTTAGGAGAACTCAGAGTGAGAACTCACTCATTACCAAGGGGACAGTGCTGAGCTGTTTATGAGGGATCTGACGCCATGGTCTAACACCTTTCACTACACCCCACCTAGTCTATTGGAGATCACATTTCAACATCAGATTTGAAGGGGACCCAGATCCTAAACATTTCAGGTGGGGCAGAGGTCCTGGTAAAACTGACCGTTGGGGATGTTATTCAGACATTAGTGTTCTGTGGTTAATGGGTGCTGGGTGGGCTGCCTGTGTAAATTCCACTCCTTGCTCCTGGGACATGGGCTTCAAATGGGAGTTGTGGGGGCTACCAGGCAGGCCTGGTCCTCCTCTCATATGCCCCAGAGACGCCTCCTGAGCCCTTCAGGCAGACACTCCCCATCTGGCCCCTTCTTGCTCCCTTCTCTAGCTCCCACGCCCCCCAGAAATCCTCCTCTCCAGGCAGCCGGGTCTCTGCCAGTCCCCTCCCCCTCCCCTTGCGCAGGCAGCTCCTTCCCACTGGACTGACCGGGAATCTGAGCTCAGGAGAGCTGCCAGTTGGATAAGTTTGTTTCTTCTTCCTGGATCCTGGACCATGGCCCAGGATGGTGCCATTATTCTCTCTCCACATTTCAGTGGCTGGAGGCCTTGTGGCCTGGGGCCTGATGAAGGGACTGGGTTAATCTGCCAGACTGTGGCCTCGAAACTTTTTTCCCTGCAGTTCCTGGATTCCAGATGCCCCTTTCCTGGCTGGGGACCAAGTTCCCAATACCCTATGCCCCAACCAGTCAAGTTCTGCGGACTACTAGTACCTCTGGCCCCAGGAACCTTCCCCAAGGGTCCCCTGGGGAATTCCAAATCCCCTACAGCATGTTCTCCATCCTTCTGGAACTGATGCCCTTTAGGGCCCCAAGGACAGAGGCAATACCAGGGCTCTTCCCCAGGGGTGCGGAGGAGGGCAGACCCCTTCAACATCTCTCAGCCCCTATCCCTGGCCCCGCATAGTGATGGGGAAACAGATACCATTATGAGGCAGTTACTTATGCTAATCATCCGAAGCACAGGTCCCCTTTTGTGAGGCACTAGCTAAATGCAGACCAAACGGAATATCTCAGGGTCCTTTTTGGAGGAAGGTGTGACCTTTGTCATAAGAGCTTTGGGATCAGGTGCTGAGGGGTGGTCAGGGCGGGACATTGCATGGGGGGAGATGAGCAGGCAGAGCGGGTGCTGGCCCCTCTTACTTACTGCTGGGTTTTTTGTCCTTTCAGCCTGGAGGCCAGCCCTGAATCTCGCCGCCCTGGACTGTGCCGAGGAGACCAATAGTGCAGTCTGCAGAGACTTCAACATCCCTGGTTTCCCGACTGTGAGGGTGCGTGACTGACAGGAGGGGAAGGCGGGCTGGGCCTGATTCGTTTCCCTTTATAAGGGAAGGGAGCTGCTGGGATGTGTTGGGATGGGCAGATTTCGGCTGCTCTGATTTGAGCTGGGAGCCCATCACTTGGGCTGGTGAGAGCTCCCAGCTCCCAAAGTCCTCTTCAATTGCTCTCCCTCCTAACCTTCCAGTCTTAGAGGTCTGATCTAACTCTACAAAACCAGGATTTAGGCTCTGACCCATCTGTGGGCAGGGTCAGACTCTAGGAGCATAGTGGTCTCCCACAAAGGGACCCCAGACACTCTGGCAAGCCTCAGCCTCATCAGGCAAGTGCCTTCAACCACAAGTTGCTAAGAAGGGACCTGTCAGGGTAGCCTCACCCCACTGTCAGAATGCCAGTGCCTCAGGCAGCAGGGATCCCCGGCATGGGAGTTATCACGTCCAAGGCATGAGGGCTCCGTCACCCCAGCTCTGGCAGAAAGTGGCACGAGACCTGTGATGATGCCTTGCCTGCCAGCCTGCCCACCGCAGGGCATCAACAGCTTAATTAATGTCTGAACAGCTTCCAAGGCTTTCAAATAGGAGGCCCTGGCTAGCCCAGGGCAGCAAGGCTGCTGCAGTTACGGTGAGGGCCCTCTCCTGGGCTCAGGCCTGGCTCAAATCCAGTTAGTTTTCTTACAGATTAGAGAAGCCAAATTCAAGTCTCGTCTCTGTATCTCCAGCTATAAATAATACACACCCTCCCACCAGAATGGCATCTAGAAAAGCAGTTTCCTCTGTAGCCATTAACAATAATTAGGCAGTGCCTTTGAAAGCTGAAATGCCAGGCGTTGTCCCTGGAACAAGATACCTCTGAGCCAGGGGTGGGGGCAGTCAAGTTTCAAGCAGAGCCGTGAGCCAGAACTCAGCCTAATTGCCCCGGCAGCGTCCGTCTGAGAAGTAAGGCTGCGGCTCCACCAGGAACATCCAGCTCTAACCCCACTGACTGTTCTGCTCCTGGAGCCCAGGGAAAGAAGGCCTTTCCTGAACTGTTATCACGTAGGCTCCAGGCCCGGGCCCAGGTTTAGCTGAGGCCAGGTTGGTCTGGGGACGGTGCTATGAACCAATAGATACTGCCGTGTCATTGAAAAGTGGCAGCAGAGGGACTCTTGTCAATTGTCCCTTTGAACTAAAAGGCCTTCCTGGCAGGGACACGGTGCTATCCTTGGCCCTAAAGTGTGTGACTGAAAATATTCAAACCGGGCACTCTATTCCTTTGGCTGAACCAAGGGGAGTGGCCCTGAGTAGGAAGCTGCGGGAAAATTAGGGTGGCAGCAGGAACTGTCATTCATAGGCTGACCTTTTTCTCCCAGTGAGCACAGGGGTCCAGCCACTGCCCAGCCCTCAGGGGAGGGATTGACCTGGGTCCGGCAGCCAGGGCAGGATGAGCTATTGGAGTTCTGTAGGGCCCGACCCCTGGGCTTTCTGACTGCCTGGGAGAGGCTGGGCGCAGCTGGGGTGAAGGAGGCAGCCCAGGCCCAGGAGGTCAGAGGCTCCTCAGCGCCTCTCCTCGTCACGCAGCGCACGTAGCCTGGGTGCCTCAGGTGAGTCACCTCTCCTGAACTGTGCGGCTGGCTGTGGGAGGGGCGCTGGGAGGCTCTCGCTGGGCTTCTCGGCCCTCCCCTGTGTCCAGGCGGGCAGCACCTGGCAGGGCCAGTCTGGTAGTCATCTGTCCACAGACCAGCGTGGTGGCCTCCCCTGGCAAAGCCTTTTCTGCCTCGCTGGAGGGACCTTCGACTCATCTTTGGCTCGGACTCCAGTCCACAGGCCAAGTGGCTCAAGCTGTTGGCAGGTCCCTGCTCTGAGGTCCTATGCAGTGGGTCTCAGATTCTTTCCTGCTGTGACCAGCTGTAAGCAGTATGCATTTTGACATTGTGATCTCAAAGTCGGCATATATCTATTATCACTAAAACAAAAGTTCCATAAAACAAGACTGATTTTTACTAAGTACAGTTATACTGTGATATTTTCTGTTCTATTTATTTTTTAAAAATACTGGCTGTAGGCTGGGCGCAGTAGCTCATGCCTGTAATCCTAGCACTTTGGTAGGCCGAGGCAGGCGGATCACGAGGTCGGGAGTTCAAGACCAGCCTGACCAAATGGTGAAACCCCATCTCTACTAAAAATATGAAAATTAGCTGGGTGTGGTGGCACGTGCCTATAGTCCCAGCTACTCGGGAGGCTGAGGCAGGAGAATCACTTGAACCTGGGAGGTGGAGGTTGCAGTGAGCCAAGATCGCATCACTGCTATCCAGCCTGGCGACAGAGCAAGACTCCATCTCAAAAAAAAAAAAAATACTGGCTGTGATTAAATACATTGATTTGACAGCTTATTACAAGTTTGTTTCCAGTGTTTAGAAAACACTACTCAAACAGATTCCAATCTCCAGAGACTGGCCCATGAAGAGCCTGTGTGCTGTGAGCATCGTGGCCAGATCCGTAGCTAGCAGAGCCGACCTGGGGACTGCTGGTGGGCCAGAGACATAGCTCTGTTGCCCTGCCTGCTACTTCCTGGGACTGGAGCCCAACCTTGCACTCTGCCCATGAAGAGCTGCAAGGTGAGGACCCAGGTGAAGCAGGAGGAGAGGGGAGGAGAGTGTTTTTGGTGTGATGGGGACAGGCCCACACACAAGAGTCTGGCCTCCCCCAGTGGCATGTGTCACTGTCCTTTCCGTCTGCCTCCCGTCCCTTGTCACCTTGAGCAAACAGTAAGATTCTACCGGCCCAGCCTGTTTAGCAAACACCTGGGCCCTGAAGGGCAGGCGGGCTGCGGCAGGTCCCCATCAGGCTGGAGCCAGGGCCCAGCTGCAAGAAAACAGGTATGGGAGAGGGAGGGGCTGGTTGGCTGCAGGTTCTGGCTAGAGCTGGGGGACCTAGAGGCTGGAACTTCTGGGTCAAGGGGCTTCTCCATGGGCCTCAGGAGTGCCCTTCAGTGGGAATGAAATGGGTCCCCCATTTATGGCCAAAGGCCTGGCTGGAACGAGCGGTACGCAGCACAGCAGCATGGGGGTGGGAAAGGGTGAGACTTCCCTTTTCAAGGCTCTGAGGAGATCGGTGATGTGGCTTCAGATCCTGGCCTAACTGCTTCCAGTGTGTGGCTTGGAAAGTCACTTAGCAGTGCCTCAGCTGTGGGCCCCAGTTCCCTTGTCTGTAAACATGGGATGATAACATCTGCCTACAGGGACTGTTGCCAAATGTGAAGGGAGGTCTTCCGGATGGAAGTGCCGCCATGCTGGTGTGATTTGGGCTTCAGTAAAAGTAGTCTGCTTCCTTTGCGCTGTCCCGTCTTTCTCATGGGCCACCCATAGGGCTACTGGCAGCTGCTGTGGGGCGGCTGCATTTCGGGCAGTCCATTTGTCCGTCAGCAGCCAGTGCAGGCATGCCGGCTGGGTGCCCAGCACTGCACTCACCACTGCGGGCGAGGCCAGGAGTGTGAGATCCCCAGAGCGCCAATGAGAGGTGGCCAGCCACAGGTACCCAGCGAATGCCATGGGAGTTTGCTGGACTCACGGAGCTCTTTCTCGCGAGAGGAGTTTGTGTAGGAGGGGACTTCCACTTGATGTTGAAGGACAAATGGGGTTGGCTGGGAGAGAGGAGGGGTGTGGGTGAGCCTCACAGGCAGGCGGGAAGGCAAGTGGCAAGGCCCTGCGTGGGCTCATGTTGAAGGATGAGGCAGCACTGGGGGAGGAGCGAGCCCAGGAATGGCAGGTCCTTGAATGCAGGTTTGGGAGCGTGGATGCCCTGTGGGGGTACAGAGTCTGGGCCATTACCTTCTGTGGCTTTTGCTAGAAGATGAGATGTCGGGGTGAGGACAGGACTCCAGGATGTCTCCTGCCTCTCTGGCAAAGGAGGTGGCCCCTTTCTCAGCTGCCAGCTGCTGTTTGGGGTGTCTTCACAGACAGTCCGCGGTGTGGGAAGCGGTGAAGGTTGTGGATCCTCATGGGCTTACCATAAAATACTTGGAGGCTGGACCATTTTCCTTAAAACACGTTTTGAAAGCGGGAATTCAATGCCATCAGTGTCACCTGGGAAGTGTGCTTTCTCTTGAGCTCTTTTGGCCCCAGGAAGGCTGTTGGCACTCCACAGTTTTGTGAACACCAGCCTGGTGTTGCCCGGTTTTCTGCCATTAGACAGTGGCTGGAGGTCTTCCAGAAGCTCCTGTATAAAGCAATGAAAGAAAAGCGATGGCTACTGTCTGCTCCTGGAGAAAAGAAACACACTCCCGAAGTCTCAGTCGCCTGTGGTGGTTTCCCTCGGGCAGGGCACACGCCCCCAGTGGTTGTGTTAATCAGAGGACAAAAATGTGCCCTGACTCGATTTCCACATGAGCTTCCAGGGTGATCGAAGGGCAGGGATTCTCTGTTGAGCTGAACAGATGTCTGTTAAGAGGTGCCTCCGGGTCAAAGGTGGGTGCGTGGGTGGGCGGTGGATTCAGGTCACAGTCCATTGCAGCTGGACTGCAGGGAGTGGAGAGCAGTGCAAGGTGAGTTTGAGTTTGGGTCCTGGAAGGCCTTGAATGCATTGAGTTTGGACATTATTCATTGACAGTGGGGAGTCATGGAAGGGATGTGAGGAGAAGCACAGTGTTCAGACCAGAACTGTGCCTTACAAGGGGAAAGCTAACCTTAGTAGAGTGAGGACGGTGGCTGGAGAATGAAAAGATTGAACATCCTACAACTTCTGAGAGCGTGAAAGGTGGGGACTGATGCAGTGATACCTCATCACCTGTCAGCCCTTGTCTAGACAAGGCAGGTGGAAAAGGAGAGGACTTTTGAAGAGGTGTCATGGAACTTGTCAGCTAACTGGACCACGGGTTTTGGAGAGGGGAATGGTGTGGGTGGCAGGGAGGAGGACTGGTCGCTGGGTGAGATAAACACAGGTAGCAAAGCAGGTTGGGAGAGGGGTGACTCAGTTTTGGGGATGGGGGGAGGGGGACATATCCTGATACCCGGACGGAGGTTACCAGGAAGAACCAGGAGTCTAGGACAGGTGAGGACCTGAGGTGCTGAGGGTTTAGATGGCAAATCATTTGGCCAGAGTCGTTGGCTTTGGCAAGGGAGAAGCAGTAGATTTGTTCATTGATCCCTTTCTCCACTCGTTCATTTAGAAGCCAGACTGAGCAACTTCTTTGTGACAATGCCTTCAACAGCTTTTTAAACAGAAGAGTGTCAGGACCTGACATGTGGCTGTAGGAGGTAGGAGATGGCGAGGGCAGTGGGCACAGGAGAACAGTCACAGGTGAAGCTAGGACCGGGCAGGGGTGGCCAAGCAGGGCTGGCCAGTATCCAGCCAGCCAGGGGAGGATGGCAACGTGAAGGTGACGAAGGAAAGCATCAACAAAATGTGGCATGAAAAATGACAGATGCCCACCCTGGGAGGACACAGTCGGCAGGAATAACATCTGTACCTCAGAGAGGCCAGCGGGGCAGGGAGAGATCACTGGAGTGGCTGAAGAGAAGGTCACCACGGGGCTGCCCTATGGCTTCAACTGAGGGTCATGTGGGGATGGCAAGAGGGCAGTTGTGGAGTGAGAGCAGATGCTTCAGATAAGTTGGCAGCACAAGGACATGGGAAGGATATACAGTCGATGGAGGAGGAAGGAGGGCCTCTCTTCATCCCCAGCCTCCTTCCCTTTCCGTCCTCTCTTTTGTTAAGATTTAGATTTGGAGAATTAGAATCTATTTGTAAGCCTAGGGGAGGCTGTGGTAGAAAAGGAATGAATGATGAGAGATGGTTAGGAGGAAGGAAGAGCGTGAAGCGTGGGAGCCAGAGCCTCGTGGAGACGTTGCCCTGGGAGGTGGGCAGGAAGCTTCCCAGGACAAGGGAGCAGCTGGAGGCGTCACAGGGCCTTCCCTTTAGCCCGCACCTTGTGGGGAGAGGATTTGGGGTGCCTGTATCGCACTCTGCCTGACCGAGGCTCCTGGTGAGACCCCAAGCTGCCTGTGACTGCTGGGACCTTGAGAGGCTGCCTTTTTTGACTTGAGACAGAGTCTGTCTCTCTGGCCCAGGCTGGAGTGCAGTAGTGCGATGTCAGCTCACCGCAACCTCTGCCTCCCGGGTTCAAGCAATTCTCCTGCCTCAGCCTCCCAAGTAGCTGGAATTACAGGCGCGCGCCACCACGCTTGGCTAATTTTTGTAGTTTTAGTAGAGACGGGGTTTCACCATGTTGGCCAGGCTGGTCTCAAAGTCCTTACCTCAAATGATCCTCCCGCCTCGGCCTCCCAAAATGCTGGGATTACAGCCCAGAGAGGCTGCCTTTTGATGCAAGTGATGCCAGCCCCTTTTAATGTGGCACCTGCTCAGATGTGGCTGACCTGATGGTTGATAACAAAAAAATGACCATATTTACTTTTCAAAGTGAAAATAACAGCTGTCGCTATGGGAAGGCCACCTAGTTCAAGGCTTCATGATGTCAGGCTTGTTCTGTCTGTAGAAACCAGTCAGTTGATCCTGCCTGTACATAAAGGAGAGCACCGTCTCTGTGAGTAACAGCAGCACAACGTCACCCTCGGACGTCTTTTTTCATTTTTAACTTTTTGTAGGCATGGGCCTCACTGTTGCCTAGAGTAGTCTGGAACTCCTGAGTTCAAGTGATCCTCCCTCCTCGGCCTCCCAAAGCGCTGGGATTACAGGTGTGAGCCGCTGCACCTGACCCGGCAAACCAAACCCCAAATAGATGTGTCTTCAATTTTGTTTCTGAAGAACAGTGTCCGTCCATAAATGCCGTGACGTGCATTATCAATATGATCTCATCATCGAGGAAAGTTACGATCCTTTTCATAAGCACTAGGATAACATAATTTTATTAGGCCAGTAAAGAACACTCTTTAAACGTGTGGCATGTATAAGTGGACGGTTTTCATCCACAGTAAAAGTTTATATTAATGTTTTAGAAAGAGTAAAGCTGTGAGCAGGAGTAGGGGCCCAGGGGAGGCCACAGGGAGCAGGAGGTTGCAGGTGGGGAGAGACAGGTGGCTTCTCTGCAGCCTTTACTCCTCATGTGGGAGAGGGTGGCAGGTGGCTTCCAGATTTTCTGCCTACAAATGACTGGAACAAACAGGTTCTCGACAATCCTGGTTCCTGCTGTTGAAAAGGTACGAAGGAGGCAAGGGGATGCTGGCGGTGGGTGATGATGACGCCCTTAACATTTACCAGTTCCTTGTGGTAGGCACTAGGTACTGTGCTAGGCACTAGGTACTGTGCTAAGAACTAGGTACTGTGCTAGGCACTAGGTACTGTGCTAAGAACTAGGTACTGTGCTAGGCACTAGGTACTGTGCTAGGTACTAGGTACTGTGCTAGGCACTAGGTACTGTGCTAAGTACTAGGTACTGTGCTAGGCACTAGGTACTGTGCTAAGAACTAGGTACTGTGCTAGGCACTAGGTACTGTGCTAAGAACTAGGTACTGTGCTAGGCACTAGGTACTGTGCTAAGAACTAGGTCCTGTGCTAAGAACTAGGTCCTGTGCTAGGCACTAGGTACTGTGCTAAGAACTAGGTACTGTGCTAGGCACTAGGTACTGTGCTAAGAACTAGGTACTGTGCTAAGTACTAGGTACTGTGCTAAGAACTAGGTACTGTGCTAAGTACTAGGTACTGTGCTAGGCACTAGGTACTGTGCTAAGAACTAGGTACTGTGCTAGGCACTAGGTACTGTGCTAGGCACTAGGTCCTGTGCTAAGTACTAGGTACTGTGCTAGGCACTAGGTCCTGTGCTAAGAACTAGGTACTGTGCTAAGAACTAGGTACTGTGCTAGGCACTAGGTACTGTGCTAAGAACTAGGTACTGTGCTAGGCACTAGGTACTGTGCTAAGAACTAGGTACTGTGCTAGGCACTAGGTACTGTGCTAAGAACTAGGTACTGTGCTAGGCACTAGGTACTGTGCTAGGCACTAGGTACTGTGCTAAGAACTAGGTACTGTGCTAGGCACTAGGTACTGTGCTAAGAACTAGGTACTGTGCTAAGAACTAGGTGCTGTGCTAGGCACTAGGTACTGTGCTAAGAACTAGGTACTGTGCTAAGAACTAGGTACTGTGCTAGGCACTAGGTACTGTGCTAAGTACTAGGTACTGTGCTAGGCACTAGGTACTGCGCTAAGAACTAGGTACTGTGCTAGGCACTAGGTACTGTGCTAAGAACTAGGTACTGTGCTAGGCACTCGGTACTGTGCTAAGAACTAGGTACTGTGCTAGGCACTAGGTACTGTGCTAAGTACTAGGTACTGTGTTAAGTACTTCAGGTGTATGGTCATGAAATCCTCACAAGTCTTCAGAGTAGATGGTGTCATCGTCATTTCAAAGGTGAGAATGTGAAGGTTCGGAGCAGTTGATGCATTGCCAAGGTCACACAGCAAGAGCAAAGCAGAGACGGTCCTTGAACCAGGTCTTCCAGAGCCCAGGGCCTGTACTCAACCACCAGCTTGGGATAAGGCCAAAGAGCTCTATCCAAGAAGGGAGAAGGAAGCCAGTGTTTGGCTGTTGGAGGCAGAGGCCCAAGGTAGCGAAAAGTGTTCCCTTGGCCAGGGGCCCACAGGAAGAAGCCTCTTCCCAGCCTGCAGGTGCCCCCCAGGCGGTTCAGTGGCCACTTCCAGGACAACCCAACCGTGTTCCCTCCTGAGCCGGAAGAGCGCAGGGAAAAGCCTTGGCAGCCGTGTCGCCAGCTGGGCAGACGCCAGGAGTCAGGCTGTGTTCTGTCTGTCCGCTTGCCCCAAGGAGGTATGACAGACTAGGCTTGGGGTGTCATGTACATGGGAAAAGAAGACAGAGTGCTGAGTTAAATCAGCTAGTCTGTAGCAAAGCGTGTTTCTCCAGGGACTCAGGCCCCCACTTCAGGAGACCCTCTTCCTTGTGTCTGCTGTGCCGAGCTGGGAGTTCTCAGTGGACGGAGACACCAGCCTCTAAGCCCCTTTTCCTGAGTACGGAGCAAGGGCACGTGGGCCTAGAAGCAGACTGACCTCTCCCCAGGGATGTAGGAAGTGCCTGCACCTCGCTTTCGCAGATGGGTCTGCACAGGAAAACAGCAGTGGTGCGTCATCACTCGCCAGATGATATTTGTGAGTGATGACATGCTGCGTGCTGTGATGGCCCGTGTGGGGGAAAGTGTATGAGCAGGGGCCCACGGGATCCCTGGATGCCTCCGAGGGGTGTGGGAGGGGCGGGTGTGAGGGTATCGGAGGGAGCCAGTGTCCAGCTCCTAGAGCAGCCACCCCCCAGCTCTCCATTTTACAGAGGAAGAAACAGGCTCAGCCGGGTTAAGTGGTTTGCCCAGGCGCCATGTTGAATAAGTAGGCCGATTGTAAGAGCAGGCCTGTGTGGCTGCACTGTTAGCCACTTCCTGTCACTGATGCCCGTCTGTGTTTTGCCTCCAGTTCTTCAAGGCCTTCTCCAGGAACGGCTCGGGAGCAGTATTTCCAGGTGGGTGTCCCGGCCCTGGCTGTCCTGTTGTCCTGTGAGCGTCTTCCTCCCGCTGCCTCCCTTGGCCTGGGTTTCTGTTGGGGTGGAGAAAGCCCTGGCATTTTCGGCAGTGTTAAGGGTGAGGCGGTCCCCACAGGAAGCCTCACTTGTGTTTTCCTAAAACTGTCCTCCCAGTCAGCCCTCGGGAAAGCCAGGCTGAAAACGCCCTTCAGCTTGGACCTACCCAGGGCCCTGGGGTAGGGGCAGGGACACCGTGTTCCCGGAAGACCTTTCCTCTCACAATGGGGTTGGCATCCAGAGCGCAGACCAACAGTCCCCGGGGCAAGTCCTGATGGGGCCCAGTTCTGAGGGGCTCATTCCTGTCCAAGGGATGGGCGTCCTTTTACTGCCTGGGGCCTCAGGAGGACCCTCAAGCCTCACTCCTCTAGCGCAGGGAAGGACTCACACCTTGTCTGTCTCTCTTGGGGCTGGCCATGCCCCAGGCCCTTTGTTTCTGGGAGTGAAGCTGGCGAGTGTGCTGTGGAAGCCGCTCTGCTCTCCTGACACCCCCCCATGCCTGTTTTCATTTACAGTGGCTGGTGCTGACGTGCAGATGCTGCGGGAGAGGCTCATTGACGCCCTGGAGTCCCATCATGACACATGGCCGCCAGCCTGTCCCCCACTGCAGCCTGCCAAGTATTTAGGGCCAGGGCCCCAGGCCTGGAGTGAGAGGGAGGGAGCAGCTGGGCGGGGCCTCCAGTTTGTTCTCCTTGCTGCCTTTGCCTGTGGGGCTGACACCCCAGTTGGCTGGAGCTACTCCAGAACCAGGTGGCAGCTGATAGCCGGGGTGGGCTTTGTATTGCACAGGTCCTGCTGAAGAGCTCTGTCTTCCTGGGGCTGACGGATGGGTGCAAGGCTCCATCCCACCAGGTGGGAAGGAAAAGATGGGCGGGGCTTCTCCAGGTTGTACCTGCTGCTGTTTCTTGCCACCTGCCCCCAGAATGTTTGGGGGACACAGCAGGATTTTACATGCTCTATCCCTGGGAAGGCCCCTGAGAGTCAGAATGGCATGAGGAGGAGAAAGGAGATGGAATATTTCAAGGGAAATATCGGGGAGGTGGAGAGAAGGTGGTCATGCTTGGGGCATGGGGGTGGCCCCGGGTCTGTGCTGCAGAGCGTCAGGTGCGGTGGCTGGTGCTCTGTATTCACCCCGCAGCTTGCCTCTTTTCCTGAAAAATGAGGACAGTAAGGTTTTGCCTGGGGTCTCGCCCATACTCTCCTAAAGAAGGAGGCAGGTAGATTAAAACATTAGGTTCCCCACTTCTGTATGAGAACTGAGGAGGCCGGGCGCGGTGGCTCACGCCTGTAATCCCAGCACTTCGGGAGGCCGAGGCGGGTGGATCATGAGGTCAAGAGATCGAGACCATCCTGGTCAACATGGTGAAACCCCGTCTCTACTAAAAATACCAAAAATTATCTGGGCATGGTGGCGCGTGCCTGTAGTCCCAGCTACTCAGGAGGCTGAGGCAGGAGAATTGCCTGAACCCAGGAGGCGGAGGTTGCAGTGAGCCGAGATCGCGCCATTGCACTCCAGCCTGGGTAACAAGAGCGAAACTCCGTCTCAAAAAAAAAAAAAAGAACTGAGGATAATGCCACCTTGGGGAACCGTTTCCAAGAAGGAACAAATCTATGTACCGGCAGCCCAGCCTGAGCACGGTGGAGGCCCCAGGTGCTGAGCGGCCTCGCCAGGCCGCTGTTGGTGCGCAGAGGCTGTCTTAGTTTGCGTGCAGGTGCTCTCGGAGACCTGGCCCTGCTGAGAGACTGTGTTTCCGTGTGTCAGTTGGGGCTGAAGCCAACTCACAGTGACTTTTTTGTCACCTTTCCCAATTTTCCATCCTCCAGAGGGGCCTTCAGGAGACCCTGGATGCAGCATAGTGTTTATGTGGTTTGGGGTTCCACACCCAGACCGTCTCTCCAGAAAACACCCATGCCAGCCTGTGCCCTGGTCCTTGCTTCTTCCATTTCTCAATGATCCTGTCTCCGTCTCCCTCCTCCTTACACAAACATGTACATTCCTCACGGCACATTTTCACCCTGGAGCAACAAATCAGGCAAACCTGCCAAGCTCTTTCAAAGTAATCCTTTTTTTTTTTTTTTTGGAGACAGAGTCTTACTCTGTCACCCAGGCTGGAGTACCGGCTTCTACCTCCTGGGTTCAAGCGATTCTCCTGTCTCAGCCTCCCGAATAGTTGGGACTACAGGTGCCTGCCACCAAACCTGGCTAATTTTTTTGTATTTTTAATAGAGATGTGGTTTCACCACGTTGCCCAAGGTGGTCTCACACTCCTGACCTCAGGCAATCCGCCTGTCTCAGCCTCCCTAAATACTAGGATTACAGGCGTGAGCCACCTCGCCCAGCTCAAAGTGACCCTTTCACAGAACTTTAGGAAGGAGGCAGAGATATGTGGTAAAAGGCGAGCTGCCCCCTCGGAAGTCCGGGGGCGGGCTGGGGAAAGGAGTGCTGGCTCCCATGTAGGTCATGTCCCTCTGCCAGCCTAGGGAAGAGCCGGGGAAGAGGGCTGAGGCCGGCCCGACCTGATGCCGCTCTAAAGGCTCAACACCTCTTCTTCGCCACCTCGGCGGGGTGCACTCTGGCCCCTGCCTCCCTAGCACGTCCGTTTGGACTGTCACTGGCTGGGCTCCAGCATCGGAGCCATGTTGCAGCTTCTGTTTTTGTTGTGTTTGGTTTGGTTTTGTTTTTGAGATGGAGTCTCCCCCTGTCGCCCAGGCTCCAGCACAGTGGTGCCATCTTGTCTCACTGCAACCCCTGCCTCCCATGTTAAAGCAATTCTTGTGTCTCAGCCTCCCGAGTAGCTGGGATTACTGGTGTGTGCCACCATGTCCAGATAATCTTTGTGTTTTTAGTAGAGCTGTGGTTTCACCATATTGGTGAACAGGCTGGTCTCAAACTCCTGACCTCAGGCGATCCGCCTGCCTCAGCCTCCCAAAGTGCTGGGATTACAGGCGTGAGCCACTGTGCCCGCTGTGCCCGCTGCCACTTCTGTTTAGAGGTGGTCACTGCTGTGTCATTGGATCTGGAAGAGGGAAGTAAGGTCACCAGGTGGAGGATGAAAAGGAGAAGTCTCCCCTTTCCCGTTTCTTCTCACCTGCTACCCTCTTAAGCATGTGTGAGGATGTTCAGTTTTTCATTGGAATAAGAAATCATTTTGTATGATTTTCTCTTGAAACTGAGTTTTAAAAACAACTTTCAAGTTGATTCTCTGATTTGAGAAGATAATAAAATTTGCCTTCTTATTCATTTCCACCTTCATTTTCAACGGAGGAAACTGGGCCTCAGTTTCCTCATCTTAAGGAGGTTGGGTTAGAGACAGTACCTGGCTTCGAAGGTCTCCTGCACCCAAGACTTTCTGATTCTTTCATTCCTTTTTAATGCCTTCTCTAGAGGAAAGAATACATGTCCTGCTTGGTCGTGACTTGTCACGGTTCCAGACTTACAGCTGTTGGGTTCTAACCCCCAGCAGCTCTCAGGACCGATAAAAACCACATCCAGTCGGCCTGGGCTTGCCCCAGCACATGGTGACAACTCGTCTCAGAGCATCTCTTCCCAGTCCCCACCCCAGGCTGCCTCCTACCCCCTCCTGCCTCTTTTTTTTTGAGAAGGAGTTTCCCTCTTGCAGCCCAGGCAGGAGTGCAATAGCATGATCTCAGTTCACTGCAACCTCCACCCCCAGGGTTCAAGTTTTTCTCCTGCCTCAGCCTCCCAAGTAGCTGGGATTACAGGTGCCCGCCACCACAACTGGTTAATTTTTGTATTTTTAGTAGAGACAGGGTTTCGCCATGTTAGCCAGGCTGGTCTCGAACTCCTGACCTCCAGTGATGTGCCCACCTTGGCCTCCCAAAGTGCTGGGATTACAGGCGTGAGCCACCGTCCCTGGCCCACTCCTGACTCTTGAAAGAGACAGGAGGCAAACACAAACCCAAGCACCCAAGGTGGGTCAGGCGAAGAGCCAGGGTTAGATGACAAGGGCAACACCCTTTGAGACGCCAGGTGTGGTTGGCTTCCTGGAGGGCCCTGTGTGGAGGCAGAGGGGACGTGCAGGTGTGGTTGGCTTCCTGCAGGGCCCTGTGTGGAGGCAGAGGGGACGTGCTGGCCGCACCTGCAGCTCCAAGTCACCAGCGCCTGGCATTGCCAGCGGCTCTGTCTTATTTCTGTGCGGAGTGACTGGCGGAGTCGTCTCTTGCAGGATGAAGGAGATTGATGGATTCTTCGCGAGAAACAACGAAGAGTACCTGGCCCTGATCTTTGAAAAGGGCGGCTCCTACCTGGGTAGAGAGGTGAGCCACCCTGAGGTTCCCAGCAACTCCCGGGTAGCCATTGGGAGGCATCCCCAGTTGGGAGCAGGGCTCTTCCTGCCAATCCCGGGTTCCGGCGGCCGGCCCGCGTCTTCTAGCCTGGCGCGGGCCTGACCCCTACTGGGAGTCCTGGGAAGTGCAGGAGCTGGACCTCTGCGTTTAAAAACCTGTTTATTCTTACCTCCTTCACTGAAACCAAATATTACATCTGCTGTTACTGAGCATCAGACCAGATTGCTGGCACAGGTAGCCAATCCCCCAGATTAACGAAGATGACGAAATAGCATACCCAAGATCACACAGATGAGTTAGTAGAAGAGGGCTTTTGACTCCGAAGCCAGTGTTGTGTCCACAGTTTCCCACCCCGTGGGACTGGAGTAAAGTATTTGGCGGGGAGGGAACACTGAGGCGCCCCAGCCCTGCTGCAGGAAACGGCCCTTTTCCCAGGTGCCGCTCCATCTCTTGCGTGGGGTGTCCCTGAGCCAGCTGCTCAGTGCTTCCGGCTGCGGCACCCTGTCCAGGCAGCAGGGATGATTACGTTTCTCCACGGTGTTGTTGGGGAAGTCAGATGCAGCAGTTTAGGTAAAGGGCCCGGATTGCGGCTGACACATATTAGGTACTTTATAAAGATCCATTCTCCTGGCCTAACAGAGAGCTCACCATCCTGCCCTTGGCTCATGGACTTGTACGTAGACCACGTGTGAGCTTTTCCCGGCTGCAAAGGCGGGACACGCCAGCACACAGGAGGTGCTGCAGGGCAGTGCGGGGCGGCCGGCGTGAGAGTCGGCGTGAAATTAAACTGCGCTGCTGGCCTGAGTGACTCTCCTGCTGCAAGTCATCAAGCACAGCTGAGAGTCTGAGCTGAAACTGCATGCTGTCTCCAGGCCTCTGAGCCCTGAGAGGGAGGCGCAGGTGTTGGGGAGGAGGCAGACAGCCTGGCTGAAGGAGTGCCAGACCCTCTGGGGTCCCAGTTCATGCCTGGGGTCATACCGGTCACACAGAGGTGATAAATGGTGATTGGAATGGGCTCTTCTCCCTCCCCTCCCCCACAGTCCCCTGAGTAACTAGGAGGAGGGGTCCCAGTAGTTGCAGCCAAGTGCCCCCTGCCCATGTAGGGGTGCTCAGCATGGGACAAGTGGCTGAGGGCCTGGGTGCTGGAGCCACACTAAGCTGGGATTTGTAGCACAGTTCAGCCACATGCAAGCTGTGTGAGCTGGAGGCATGGTTTCACTTCTAAGCCTCAGTTTCTCCAGCTATAAGATAGGAGCTTTATTTATTTATTTATTTGAGATGGAGTTTTGCTCTTGTGGCATGGTCTTGGCTCACTGCAACCTCCGCCTCCTGGGTTCGAGTGATTCTCCTGCCTCGGTCTCCCAAGTAACGGATTACAGGCGTGCACCGCCACGCTGGCTGATTTAGCATTTTCAGTAGAGATGTGGTTTCACCATTTTGGTCAGGCTGGTCTCAAACTCCTGACTCAGGTGATCCGGTCACCTCAGCCTCCCAAAGTGCTGGGATTACGGGTGTGAGCCACTGTGCCTGACCGGGAGCTTTATTTTTAAATAAATACTTACGTACCTACTGTGTGCTGGTCACTGTTACAGCGTTTTAATAAAACTAACCCCTGCGGTTCTCAGAACAGCATCCCCAAAGTTGGTGGTATTATTATTATACTGTTGTTACTTTGCAAGTGAAGAAATTGAATCAGGGAGAGGTTTAGTGTAGTGGGGCCAGGATTCCAGCGCAGGCAGCCATAGAGAAGAGCTGCGGTTTCAGTGTGACGCTGAAGATGAATGAGGCAATCTGTGTGGTCGCTACGTAACACCTGCGCAATACCTGTTAGCTGATGTTCCCTCTTAGTTCTTTCTAAAACACTCATGTCTGATAAGTCTCTTTTTCTGGTTTGGAGTCTAGAGTGGAAGCTGTAAACCTAAAGAATGTGAATCTAAGAATAAAGGCTAGGGGGCGCCACCTGCTCCCTGGTGACGGAGTCAGAGGCTGGTGCCTGCTTTTGCAATTGGCCTGTCCGGTTATGCTCCGAACTCTTCTCCCCATTCCGGATGTGGGGACATTGTCCTTCTCAACAAGTCCTCTTGTTGCCCTCAGAGAGCCCCACGTTAAGGATCCGTTTCAGATCTTCCTATAACCACACGTTGCCCAAAGGGCCGCTCTGACTGCACGTAGCTAGGCTCAGAGTTGGCCCCGTTTAGAAGTTTACTCAATTCCAACGTTTATTTTATCTGTATCCTGCCCACGAAATTTGTTACCATATGTATTTGAACTCAAGAAAATCACAGTTCTTTAAATATCTTCTGTGACTCGAGCTTCCATAAGGGAGACTGCTCTTGCCCCCAACCGTTGATATTTCAAACAAACAGTTATTAGTAATTTCTAAAGGGATATTTTCCCTTTAGAAAGTGTTAGGAGCAGGACCTGGGGAATCCTGGACACCAGAGAACAGTCAGATCTTGGGTTGTGATGGTCTTAAGGACAAGAACGTGCTGGCTCAGTGCAAAAAACAAACGAGTTAAAATGAAACCACATTTTATTATGCCTTTGACAAATTGCTTTCAGGAGAAAGAAAATGGCATCCGGTTGGGACTGTCATTGGAAGTGAAGGTGTGTGTTGTGCCAGCTCCGGGGCTTCTCCTCGGGCGGCGATTGCGCTTGTTATCCGCGGTTGGTGCCGCTGGCGGCCGGCATCTCGTGCATCCCGTTGGTCCACTGTTTGTTGGGTTTAGGGTCTGGAGGGAGCACAGCTGCCATCCGGGCGCCTTCACAGGGCACCGAGCTGGGACTCTGCCCTGGCCCCCAGACGCCCTGCTGTCCCTGCAGGTGGCTCTGGACCTGTCCCAGCACAGAGGCGTGGCGGTGCGCAGGGTGCTGAACACAGAGGCCGACGTGGTGAGAAAGTTTGGTGTCACCGGCTTCCCCTCCTGCTACCTGCTCTTCCGGAACGGCTCTGTCTCCCGAGTGCCCGTGTGAGTGTGCTGTCCCCTCGCGTCCACTCTCCTCCCTCCCTGTGCTCAGCCTTGCTGCTTGCCCACAGGGCTGCCCGTCTTCCACGGTGGCCAGCACGTTCTTCCTGCAGGAGAAGCTGGGGTCTGCTCTCCGCGGGGCCGACACCTCCACAGTCAGGAGCCTGGGCCGGGAATGCTGTCCCTGCGCTGCAGCTCAGGGAGAAGCTGGGGTCTGCTCTCCGCGGGGCCGACACCTCCAGAGTCAGGAGCCTGGGCCGGGAATGCTGTCCCTGCGCTGCAGCTCAGGGAGAAGCTGGGGTCTGCTCTCCGCGGGGCCGACACCTCCACAGTCAGGAGCCTGGGCCGGGAATGCTGTCCCTGCGCTGCAGCTCAGGGAGAAGCTGGGGTCTGCTCTCCGCGGGGCCGACACCTCCACAGTCAGGAGCCTGGGCCGGGAATGCTGTCCCTGCGCTGCAGCTCAGGGACCCGCCTCAGCCCCCCACCACCCAGTGTTGCCTCCACCCCCACTCATCCCCACCACTGCCCTGGCCCTCTTCCCCACCCTCTCTTGTTTGCAGGCAGACTCGTTGGCAGGCTGCAGGCCTGGCAAGGACTCAAACAGCCTGACCCTCCCTCCCTTTGATTTTCTAATTGCAGAAAAGTTCATTAGGAGCCAGACAATAGCCAGTTCCAAAATGCCGAGAGAAAACAATCAGGCCAGCCTCAGCCCCTCTGCCAGGCTCCTGCTGCTGAATGGCCCCTTAATGGCACCAGATGGTGCCTTGGTGCCCTCCCTGGGCAGATGATTGATGTCAGCCAGGCCCTGTAGGCAGGAGAATGGGCCAGAGAGGCAAGGCTCGCCTGGTGAGCTGGTGAGCTGCTCCTCGGGCCCTCAGTGCCCACCCACACTGCGCTGGGCAGGGTGTCCACTCGCCTTCGCCCTGGCCCAGATCACCTGCTAGGGGACCGATGTCACCAAGGACAGGCAGGCGCTCACTTTCCAGACAGGCCCAGAAGTGCCAGTGCTGGTGGGGAGAGAGGCATTGTTTCCTCTCTCGGAGTTGGTGGAGGGGAAAATTGTTTGTGACGATGCTGTCTGCTGGGCCATCTGCTCACCAAGAAAGCCCGGGCCAGGATGGTGGAGTGGAAAGAAGCCATGCGTCCCCTGCCAGCTCCCCTGGGGCAGCCCTCACGCTGCTGCTGGGTGCAGCATCTCTCTCTGCAGGGGCCGTGGATGACGGGGGGTATGTATGTGCTCAGGAGGTATCTCGTGCCCTGGAGGACTCCTCCCTGTCAGAAAAGAGAAATCAAAAGGACCGTACAAATATTTAGAGAATTCCGGAGGCCCTTTGTCATTGTTACCACCTGTTTTTTTTTTTTTTTTTAATCCGTTAACAAACTCCCTGGACTTCCTGGGGGCGATGTCACTCCTGGTACCTCGGGGCGAACTTGCAGATGGGCAGCGGCCATTTTCAATCTCGGGGTCCCGGGGAAGGGGGTCACACCCTGCCATTCCCGTTTGTGGGTACTGGGCTGTCCCGTGCCTCTCCGTACCCTGCCCAGAGCCAGAGGGCCAGTGGGGGAATTCTTGGGCCCAGTTGCCTTACCAGATGAGGCTGGTATTAAAGGGGCCTTTTACAGCACGTGAGGTGATTAGAAAGGTGAAAGCAAGGCCTGGGTGCCTCTTCCGGCCTCCCAGAGGACAAGATGGAATCTTGTTCAAATATTTAATAAACCTTCTGTCCATGAGCCACGCTGCTTCCTCTCTGATACTGATGAGAGCTGATCTTGTTCTCTGCATTCACTGCCTCTCCTCCTTGGTTCTGTGCCCTCACAGGCTCATGGAATCCAGGTCCTTCTATACTGCTTACCTGCAGAGGCTCTCTGGGCTCACCAGGGACGCTCCCCAGAGCACTGTTGCACCATCCACTATGAACAAGATAGCCCCCACCGTTTGGAAATCTGCAGATCGGTAAGACCATGGCTGGTCCTCACGTCTTTCCTCTGATCACAGACCACCACGCTTTCACACTCACACGCTCCTGCTCGTTCTTCCTTGTCATATGCTTAGTGTGCACCTTTCTGAGCCAAGGCTGTCCCCCACCCCCAGGGCTGGCCATGCTCAAAGGCCTTCAGTGTGTGGGAGTGGCATTTAGCTGCAGTCCCTCCAGTGTCTGTTACGGGGCCGGGCTGGCTGTGGGGAGTGCTAGCTGGCACTGCCAGGTTGTCCTTCACGAGGAGTGAACACCTTCCATGGCCCTTCAGCTTAACTCTACTCACAGATGGGGAAGCCATGTGGAAGGACACTCTCAGGCCTCCGGACCAACTTCCCACCCAAGCAGTTATTTCTGCAGTAAATATTTTTGAGTACTCACTACGTGAGATGTCCAGGCAGGTGCAGACCCTGCGGTCCCGTTTACGGCATCCCTTCTAGGAAGGCACTCAGCCTCACTTGAATGCCTGTGGTGTTAGCAAGCACACTGCCTTTGCAGCTCACCTGTGTGCGTCCACAGTCGTAAGCGTGAGAGAGCTGCTCTTCCCTCTGAGGCTCCCGAGCTCTTCCGTTGTGGTTGGGAGACAAAGCTGTGGACCTCCTGCACTGGCACCAGCTGCATACCAGGGAGCTCAGAGCTGGCCTGGAGGGTGGCCCTCACAAGGGGATTGCATGAGACAGTTGGGGGAAAGGTGACTGCAGGAAGGACTTTGCATCCTAGCATGAGGGACTTCAAGGCTGGAAGGTGCCGAATGGAGAGACGGTTAGTAGAGGGGGGAGAAGGAAAGAATGGGACGTGTTGCGAGCATCATGCTCATTCCGTCCTGATGAGTGACCCTCGTCATGGTCATGTGATCACTACGGCCACGCAGACTGTTGACGTTCTTGAAATTGCTCGGGCTGGCGTATGCGCCTGGCTCTGTGCTGGGCACCTTCCCTGTGTTACCTCATTCAGTCATGGGGCCACTTACTTCTGGAGGCAGAGCACTGGAATGGAGAGGTAAACTGAGGCCCAAGGACACCAAAGTGGAGCGCAGAGGAGACCTTGCCCTGAGGGGGAAGCACAGGCAGCCACAGTGCCCACCCCGTTAGTTGCCCATGTGGGCTCTTTCCAATCTCAGGATGTAGCGGGGGCAGGAGCCATTCACATATTTCACAGGTGAGGTGACTGAGGCCCAGGTAAGTCAATGGAGTTGCCCAAGCTCAGAACTAGCTCCTGGTCAAACTGAGGCCAGGACCCAGGGCTCAACAGACAAGGGAAGAGGCTCCTGAGCCTTCCTGGCCCCTGCCACCAGAACCCTGAGCCTGGACCCCAGCATGATGGGCCTGGGTGGAGCAGCCAGTGTGGAGTCCCGGCTCTTCCCTGAGGGCTGCGGAGAGGTGTGAGGTGGGCCCACCTGCGACATGAGTCCGACAGCTGTGCGCATGTCCGCCCTGAAAGAAATTCTAGCCCTGCTTCCCCTCCTGCCCCCACCACCCATTTCCCAGCCTTGGTGGGCAGCTAAACCCTGGTCTTTGGAGAGGGCTGTTTTCCCAGAGGCGTGCCGTGTGTGTATGCACCTGCTGGTCTGTGTCTGGGGGTCTTGGCTCAGAGCTGGCTTGATTAGTGAGTTGTGGGAGGGGCTGGCTCTGGGCCTGGAGAGAGAAAACTCCTCCTCTCTGCCAGGAGCTGCTGAGAGTTTTACATTTGTGCCTTTGTTTGATCTCTCAGCAACTTACCCTTGAGCAATGTATTGTTCTTCACATCTTAGAAATGAGGAATTGAGGCTCAGAGACATCAAGTAATTTACCCAAGGTCACACAGCACATTTCTGGCGGAAGCAAGTGGTAACTTACAAGACTCTGTGACCACCAGCAGTGCCCCTCCTCTTCTCCCTTCAGCCCTGGGTGCTCCTCCCAGCGCCCGTCCCATCGCTAATACCCCTTTCTCTCTCTACCTCCCTCTGGGTCCTCAGCTCCAAGATCTACAGGGCTGACCTGGAGTCTGCACTGCACTACATCCTGCGGATAGAAGTGGGCAGGTTCCCAGTCCTGGAAGGGCAGCGCCTGGTGGCCCTGAAAAAGTTTGTGGCAGTGCTGGCCAAGGTGAGCAGGGCCATGGGCGCCCTTGTCTGTGCAATTCCACAGATGGTCCGAGTGCGTTCCTGTAAGCTGGGCACCCCGTCAGCCCCTCCCTCCAGAAGCCCATGGTCTGGCTGGACACCTGGAACGCAGCTCTCCCTGTCCACCATAGGTGCTGCCCTCCAGCTTCAGCCATACCCCACACCAGCCCCTCACCGCCAGGGACAACCCTGCCCCATGCAGCAGGGTGGGTGGGAAACAGGGTGCCCCCCACCTGGGGATATTTCCAGCTGACTGGGTGACTGTGGCTCTGCCTGCCTGAGTTTGCAGAGCCCCAGTGGGGCTTCCCACCCCTTGCCATGGTCACTGGGAAAGCAGGACCCCTGGGCCACTCTGGCGAACAGAGGGTGCCCTTCTGCTTCTCCTTGCTTCCCGCCCAGTCTCACCCCGACCCCTGGCCCTGACCTTGCCTTCCTTACTCCTCGATCGTTTCCCTGAGAAGGTGGCTACTCTGCGAAGAGTAGGTCCTGTTTATCGAGGACCTGATGTCTGTATAGGGTTCATCTTCTTAACTACTCTGCGAGGTGGGTGCTTTATTTTGTCCATCCCCATTAAGAGGCCCAGGGAGCTCAAGTGGGATGCCTGGAGCCTGCGCTCCTTCCTCTCTGAAGGTGAGAGGTGGCTGCTGCTCCCTCCCTGCGCCCTTCCCTCTGGGTCCAGATCCTGGCCCGGGCAGCCCTGCTGGAAACCCGGGACTCTGCTGTTCAGTACTGCTTCGGGGTTGGCCGTTGGCCGCAGGTTCAGCCGCCCTTGGCCCTGGGGCCTGGATCTGAGCCCTGCCCCGTGCAGTGTGGGCCTGCGGGAAACTGGGGCTGCCCTCAGGGTGATTTGCGCCTCTCCTTGGGGACTTCCTGCCAGCCTGATCCCTCCTTCCCACCTCCCTGTTCTGGCCCCTTGGCTTGGTCACATGCATGCGTGGTGACATTGAGAGGGCCTAATGGGGCCATTTCTGACGAAGGCTGGACAGTTACTGGCCCCTCACAGAAGTCCCAAGCAGAATGAGTCCTTGTTCTTCAGTCCGTTGACTAGTCCAAAGTACTAGAGAACTTTCCTCCAAGGCTGACAGCTGCTTGGTCCTCACAGTAGAGGCCTGGGGTCGACGACCTAGAGACTCAGCGGGGAAAAGTCCAGAACGGTCCCATGTACGGTCCATTGTCCTCACTCATGAAGGAGATCCCCCAGCGTGCTTTCCGGGATGCCTCAGGCACCCCATCACCCTAGTCCAGTGCCCTCCCAAGGGGTCAGCCCAGGGAGATCAGCCTGTGTGCCGCTCGCAAATCTCAGCTGTGCGCAAACCTGCCATTTTCTTTGGCTCCAGTGGGGCTGTTTACAGTCAGTATGTGGGGAAAGAATGAGATTGAGGAAGTACCTGAGCTGGCAGAGGCCTAAGCCTCACCCTGTCTGTGCCTGCTGAGCCTGCTGAGCCTCCGCCTTCAGCAGGGACTGGGAATGGGCTTGAGAGGAAGCTGCCCGCCCCGCAGAGCCAGGGCTGTCGGAGAGGACGGGGCTGGCAGCGGCGGGGAGGACGGGCGAGCCGGGAGTGCCCAGCAGTAGCAGCGGGGGGGAGGACGGGCGAGCCGGGAGCGCCCAGCAGTAGCAGCGGTGGGGAGGACGGGCGAGCCGGGAGTGCCCAGCAGTAGCAGCGGGGGGAGGACGGGCGAGCCGGGAGCGCCCAGCAGTAGCAGCAGAGGTACCTGGGGCGCAGGCCTGGAGACCCTCTGGGTTTTGCCCGCACAGCCCCTGGGGGCCGCAGAGCATTCTGGTCCTCGCCTCGCCTCGGTGGCTTCTTCCTGAGTAGTACTGTCAGGTTCGGGTTATGTCAAGCAGCCGCCGTTTCTCCAGCCCCACCGGTGCCCGCAGCGTCCTTTGTCTGTTAGCTCATGATTGTCTTTCTCAGAACAGACTCCACAGCACGGCTTCTAGAATGATCTCCATATCGCTGAACATGAAATGAAGGCCCGGAGAACTAAAGCCGCTTGCCAGGGTGTCCGGCTAGGGAGGGCTGGGCAGGGGCCGCACCCACTCTCACCCAGTGCATGGTGCTCGTGGGCCCGGGCGAGGGTGCAGGCGCAATCGGCTGGCTCCCCGGCGAGCTGCCAGCCCCACGGCCGCCCAGTCAGTGGGGAGGCCCTCTGCGAGTCCTGCAGGTGCTCCCCACCCGCCTCTCCCAGCCCGTGCTCCCCACCGCCTCTCCCAGCCCGTGCTCCCCACCCGCCTCTCCCAGCCCGTGCTCCCCACCGCCTCTCCCAGCCCGTGCTCCCCACCGCCTCTCCCAGCCCGTGCTCCCCACCGCCTCTCCCAGCCCGTGCTCCCCACCCGCCTCTCCCAGCCCGTGCTCCCCACCGCCTCTCCCAGCCCGTGCTCCCCACCGCCTCTCCCAGCCCGTGCTCCCCACCGCCTCTCCCAGCCCGTGCTCCCCACCGCCTCTCCCAGCCCGTGCTCCCCACCCGCCTCTCCCAGCCCGTGCTCCCCACCGCCTCTCCCAGCCCGTGCTCCCCACCGCCTCTCCCAGCCCGTGCTCCCCACCCACCTCTCCCAGCCCGTGCTCCCCACCCGCCTCTCCCAGCCCGTGCTCCCCACCGCCTCTCCCAGCCCGTGCTCCCCACCGCCTCTCCCAGCCCGTGCTCCCCACCGCGTCTCCCAGCCCGTGCTCCCCACCGCCTCTCCCAGTCCGTGCTCCCCACCCGCCTCTCCCAGCTCGTGCTCCCCACCGCCTCTCCCAGCCCGTGCTCCCCACCGCCTCTCCCAGCCCGTGCTCCCCACCCGCCTCTCCCAGCCCGTGCTCCCCACCCGCCTCTCCCAGCCCGTGCTCCCCACCCGCCTCTCCCAGCCCGTGCTCCCCACCGCCTCTCCCAGCCCGTGCTCCCTCTCGTGAGCAGCCGGCGGGACCGGCCACTGGGTGGCGTATGAGCACCAGGGTTTCCTTGCTCTGGGTTGTCAGCACCTTAATTCACCCTCCTCTGGCTCCATCGCCTTAGAGGGCGGACGCGTCCGAGTCCGGGTGATGGCGAAGGTCAGCGAGAAGTGCTGACTCCAAGCTGTAAATCTGTGTGTGAGTCCCAGAGGCCCGTGTGGGCTCACCAGGAGGGCACATGTCAACGCGTGGGCTTTCCGGCCACTTCTCGCCCTGGGGGAGGGTGTCCAGCCCGAGGTTTGATAGGAGTATTTACGGGCTTTCTCAGAGCCCTGGCTCTGTTCGCGGGCTTTCCTATTTCGTCACCGTTTGTGTCTCCGGCATCCTCCTCTCAAATGTCCGTCTTTGCTGTGAGCTTCTCAGGGTCCAGGTCCCCTCGGCCGGCCTCTTTGTGGTTTTATCTGACCAGCTCGCTGCTGCGCCCCTCTCTCCCCGCCCCGCGCCCCACGTGCTGTGCATGTGCACACGCGCGCACACACGCGCACACACATGCACACATCCTCCTCTCTCCCCGCCCCGCGCCCCACGTGCTGTGCATGTGCACACGCGCGCACGCACACACACGCGCACACACGCGCGCACACGCACGCACACACCCCCCTCTCCCCGTCCCATGCCCCGCGTGCTGTGAATGTGCACACACGCGCACACACCCACGCACACACACGCGCACACATATGCACACACACCCCCCTCTCTCCCCGCCCCGCGCCCCGCGTGCTGTGCATGTGCACACGCGCGCACACGCACGCACACACACACACACGCACACCTCCTCCTCCCTGGAGTCCTGTGGTTTTCAAGTGCTGATACTAATCAGATTTGAGTTGACTTATTGTCAGAGTAGCTTTTCATGCTCCTCAGAGGCCACTGGGAGTTACCATCAAGATCTGGATCTTGGCTGGGAGCAACTGGCCTGGCTGGTCCTCACTGGCAGCCCACGGAATCCAAATGAAAAGTCCCGTGCCCACCTAGTCCAGCTGGCCAGTCAGTCGGCAAGTCACCTCTATCTGAGGACCACCCAAAGACAGGGCCGTGTGGCCCAGGGCTCCCAGCAGCCTGGCAAGAGGCACAAGTGCTCCCGCCTTCCTCCTAGTGGTGGTCAGGGGTGAGGGGGCTGCAGAGGAGCCTGAGGTCTGAGAGAGGAAGACCCCCAGCACCCAGCCCCACTTCGAGCTAGCGCCTTCCCTCCCCCGTCTTCCAGCCTTACCGGGTTTCCCAGAGCAAAGTAGTAGAGAAGTCCCATCGGTGTCTCAGGTAGAATGTTTTCCCGGTGGTTGTGGAACTTCCCATGAAACCGCCCTGGCCAGCGTCTGCGTAGCTTCCTACCAATGCGGGACGAGGAACTTGGGAATTGCTTTTCACTCTCCGGCTTCCACTTGCTCCTCCCCACAGTACTTCCCTGGCCAGCCTTTAGTCCAGAACTTCCTGCACTCTGTGAATGAATGGCTCAAGAGGCAGAAGAGAAGGAAAATTCCATACAGCTTCTTTAAAACCGCCCTGGACGACAGGAAAGAGGTGAGTCTGGGAGGCAGACGAAGACCTCTGCACCCTCCATATCTGAGAGTGCAAGCGGTTAACCCTGTCCTCTCCGACCTCCTTCACCAATTTGCACTCAGGGAGTCAGTGATCTTGGTTGGGTCCTTCCATTAATAATCAGGAAATTACTATTGATTGAGCTTTCTATGTACACGTCTCATTTAATCCTCATGATGTCAGTGGAAGGTAGATATTCTCCCCATTTAGTAGATGAAGAAACCGCTTTGAAGAGGTTCAGCAACTTGTCTGGTATCATACAGCCAGCGAGCGTTTGGCCTGGGATGAAAACTTGGTGAGACACCAGAGTTTTGAACAGCTGCCCCGTGAACAGCTGCCCCTTGGCACAGGGTGCTGCCCAGCACGGCCTCCCGGGCCCTCTCCAGGCTCCTGGGCTTCTCATGCTGCTGTTTGCAAATGTCCGTCACTGTAGCCAGCAAAGGTGTAACACCGTATAGATTGACAGGCTGTCAAATTGCAAAGGGACTTGAGGTAACCCCCTTGTTTTATAGTGGGGAAAGTTGATGCAACTTGATCTGTGTCACAGCTGTGTGTGTGTGTGTGTGTGTGTGTGTGTGTGTCACAGCTTTTCATATCTGCTGCTGCTTCAGTGGGTGGAGCTGGTGGAAGGGAAATGCCACCTTCGAGGAGATAGACTGAGGGACCTCATCTGTCTTAGGGTCGTGTCTCCCGCAAGCTTCCTTTGCCGCGTCTCCTCCCATCGTTTCCTTCTCCAGATGTGCACTCACACTCATGTGTGTCCCTCAGGGTGCTGTTCTTGCCAAGAAGGTGAACTGGATTGGCTGCCAGGGGAGCGAGCCACATTTCCGGGGCTTCCCCTGCTCCCTGTGGGTCCTCTTCCACTTCCTGACTGTGCAGGCAGCTCGGCAACCTGTCGACCACTCACAGGAAGCAGGTATGTCCAGGGCCTGTTCACCCCGCTGTGCCTCCAACCCTGCCCTGTTCAGCCCTGCAAAGCGGGGAGGGAGCATGGCAGCTCCCTTGAACTGCCCCACTGGCTGCCAGCTCCCAGAGGAGGGGAGAGTCAGCCCTGGGGCTCCGGCAGGATCCTTCTTTCTGCAGGTAGCCCCACACGGTCAGAATGGAACCCATCCCAGGTGGGAGCAGACTTTGGGAATTCACCCAGTTCTCTCCCCAGCCCCTGAAGCTTTGGGGCTAAGGCCTCTCCCTGGCTTTCTTAGGGCTTATAGCTTGCTTTGCTTTCAGTCTTCATGAAAAATTTGTGATTCTATTTCATGTATGTGTCACAGTCTGCGTAGCTGATGCATGGCAGGTACCTGGAGTGATGCTATTGCACTTCCCACGGAGAAGCGATTTCCTAAGTTAGGGAAAGGCATTTCCCTGCTGCCTTGTATTGTCCACAAACTGCACGGCAGAGAAAAGGGTGTGGGGCTGAAAGAGGCGTGCTCAGTGCCACTGGGAAGGGGCCCGGGGCCTCACAGGGCGGGCTGAGGGGTGACGGGTGGGTAGGATTCTGCCAGCAGAGGAGCATCCCAGCAGAGGGGGCAGCCTGTGCAGAGGCCTCATGTATCAGAGGAATTGCCACTCAGTGTGGGAAGCCGGTGCGGCTGGAGCATCGCCACCATGCCACCTAGCGCTGCAGGTGCCGGGGACACAGCAGCACGTGGGACAGGTCCCTGCCCTCCCAAGGCCAGTACCTGAGTGGCAGGGGGCAGACACCGAGAGGTGGTTTCAGCCACGATGGCGAACGCCGTAAGGAAGACAGCAAAGCAGGGCCAGAGCAGGTGCTGTCTGGGGCGGGGACTGGGGGAGGCTTCCTGTGGAGGGCCCGGTGCTGGGACCCAGGTGGAGAGGAGGAGGCAGTGTGGACATCTGGGAAGAGAGCCTCCCAGGCTGTATTAGTGTCCTCGGGCCGCGCCGACGACTGTGTAGGCTGGGGGCTCAGACAGTAGACATCTGTCGTCTCCGTTCTGCAGGCCGAAGTGCAAGGTGGAGGTGTCGGGGCTGGTGTCTGAGCCTCTCTCCTTGGCTGTGAGCCGGTCGTCTTCGCCCTGTATCTCCCAGCAGTTGTCCCTCTCCCTGTCCTTGATGCAAGACACAGTCCTGTTGGATTAGGGCCCACCCACCTGACCTCATTATGCCTTCACACCTCTTCGAAGTCCCTGTCTCCAAAGATGGCCGCATTCTGAGAGGCTGGGGATTAGGGCTTCAGCATAGGAATCTGGGGGGACATAATTCGGTGCATAGCACAGGCCTGGGACCAGCAGGTGCAGAGGACAAGCCTGGTGTATGGGCAGCAGTGAGAAGAGGGTGCTGTGCGGAGGGGGAGAGGTGAGGCCGCAGAGAGAGGCCGGGGGCGGAGGTGGACACCCGTGGGCTGGGAGGCCTTGGCGAGGGCAGGGTTTGGATGTTGGTGTTGGCATTTTGGGAAACCACCGGAGAGTCTAACGGGAGTGACACATGGTTTCTAGAGAGATTCTAGGAAGGTGGAGGGTGGGCTGCTCTGGGGCCGGGGGCAGTCCAGCCTAGGAGGAAGCTGCAGAGCTCGTCCAGCCGTGCTGAGGGGGACTGGGGTCGTCAGTGCCCCTGGAGGAAGCGGTCAGATTTGGGGATATGTTAAAGGCGGAGCTGAGGGACTTAATGAGAGATGGGAGGAAGGCTGTGTGGGAAGCAGGACTCGGGTGGATGCCAGGGTTGTGGGACCTGAGCCCCTGGCGGATGGTGGTCCCATGAGCTGAGGAGTCGAGGGCGCAGGGTGAGAGGGTAGAATCAACGGTCTGCTTTGTGTCCATAGACCTCCCAATGGAGGCGTGCACGGTTAAGGGGTGCAGGATAGAGATCAGCTTTGTCATTGTTAGTAGCATCTTAGCTCAAGCCGTGGGACCGGATGAGCTCCCTGGTGGGGAGGTAGAGAAGAGTACTAGGACTGGGCCCTGGGGCATGCAGCATCAAACCACCAGCAAAGGAGGCTGAAAGGGACAGGCCGTGGCGATTTCCAGGGGGCCCTGGAGTGCAGTGTTTCAGGACGGAGGTGCAGTCTTCAGAGCCGTGCTGCTGGAGTGAGAGGACATCTGTAGCAGGGCTGTGTCCGTGGCGTAATGGAGGTGATGGCCTGGTTGAATTTGGCCGATGAGAGACCAGGAGGCAAGATGCTGGAGATGATGAGCAGGAACTGGGCATGACTGGGTTCGAGGGGACTTTGTGATCATCGCTTTCCCCAGTTGGAATGATCCCTTCTCGGGGGAAATGGAGGATGCAGTAGAGAAACATTAACAGAAGTGAAATCCTGGAGGAGGTGACGAGTGGGGTGGCCCAGCAGTGGAGACAGGCCGAGCACAGCCAGGGCCGGTGTGGTGAGGCCTGGTGGTGGGGAGGTCGCGCCTGCACTGGGTGCGGAAGGCCGAGCTGAGAAGGCAGAGGAGAGAGAGAGGGGCAGGCATGGGCTGCTGTGGGTCTCACCTTGCCGGGAGTGACAGAGTAGGGTGCCGACATCCGGCTGCATGGAGGGGTAAAACCAGGAGATTGGCTTCTGAAGGCCAAGGCCTGGGAGCTTTGCAGTAGGGGAGGGTTTGGAAGCAGTGCTGGAGCCCGGGGCGAAGGGCTTGGTGGGGGCACCTTTGGGGAGGAGTGGTGTCCTCAGCAGGGAGCCTGGTGTCAGTTAGAGCAGGAAAGTGGGGCTGGTTAACAGGCCTTTGCTGATACCAGTCCAGAGTGCCCAGTGGGCCGGGGTAGAGGGGATGGACGGGGAGAGCGAGGAGAGACGGAGGCAGCTTAGGGCATGTGTAGGTGAGCTGCAGGCCCGAGGAAGGTGAGGCATGGTGGGAGCAAGTGGACGGGCAGCCTGAGCGGGCAGGGGAGGAGGGTCCTGGGGCTAGGGCGGTGGCCCTGTGGCCCCTGCTGACCTCTCCTACCATGTCACAAAGAGCCCGAGTCCCCTGCCAAAGAGTGTGGACTCTGTCCTGGGTGTGAGTGAGAAGCACCCAGCTGAGTGGCAGGGAAGGGCATCTGGGTCTGGGAGTTTGTGGGGGATGGGGTCCTGTAAAGTGACCCTGGCAGGTAGAGAAGTAGGCAAGGGGACGCTGGGCCTCTCCTAATGTAGGCTGGAGTGCGTGTGCAGGGTGGGGTCAGCAGGGCAGCCTGGGGAGGCACCGGCAGTGGGGCCGGCAGCCTGAAGGGCTGGGGCGTGGCGTCTCGTCTCCCCTGCAGCCCAGGCCCAGGAGGTCCTCCAAGCCATCCGAGGCTACGTGCGGTTCTTCTTTGGCTGCCGAGACTGCGCCGGCCACTTCGAGCAGATGGCCGCTGCCTCCATGGACCAGGTCGGGAGTCCCGACGCCGCGGCCCTCTGGCTCTGGTCTAGCCACAACAAGGTTAACGCTCGCCTCGCAGGTGAGGAGGGGGCAGCCGGAGTCACTGGTGGGGGGTGGGGGGTGAGGGTTGGTGAAGGGACACTCATTGTCCCCTCAGTCACAGCCCAGCCCTGTTTTCGGGACGAGGAAGCCGAGGCTCTGGCACTGTAAGACCCTGGTGTTCCCACGCCATTGCTGACTCTTCCCTGCTCTGGGCCCCTCTCTGACCTGCCGGGGTCCCTCTCCTGCCTCTCCTGCTCCGCCTTCCGGCTGTTGGCAGCTTACTCAAACTGCTAGGGCTGAGGGAGCTGGGGTTCTCCCTCCCTGGGAAGGGTCTGATGAGAGAAGGGGCTGGTGGAGACCGGGTCCTGCCTGGAAACACCAGGCACCGGTTCCCAGGAGGGGGCCTTGCCCTCCAAATTCCCTCATTTCGGTGCTTCCTTTTCCTCATGCGAGGGAGTCTGATGGCTCCAGGGGGCAAACACATTAGACTCCAGGGCGCGGGGTGGGGAGGGAGCCATCTGTGGACAGGAGGCAGCCTGTGTGTGGGGAGGGAGTCTCGCACGTGGCTGTGACAGCCTCCCAGGGGTGGGAGACCGGGGCGGAGCCGAGGTTAAAGGAGCTGAACGGAGCAGGTGGTGGTGCAGGCGCCTGCACTTGGTGGTGGTCTCCTGGGGCCTCCTTGTGAACTTTGAAAGGAAGACACATGCCTGACTTCTCCTTGCCCCTCCCCTGCCACCAAATGCTCCATTTGACCCTTTAGCCCCTTGACCTAGGCAGGTTCCCAGCTGCCACTGGAGGGCCAGGAGCTGGGGCTTCTCCCTGAGGGGCCAGATGCAGGGCCCTCCCCTCCCCTCTCTGGTGGGGTCCTTTCAGAACAAACCAGTAATTGGCAGGCACAAGCTGAGAGCCCCTCCGCCAGGCCTGATCACTGTGACTCATGGCTGGACCCTGGACTCTGCTTGTTGCCCCTCCCCAAAATAACCGTTCTCACTTGCATGCCACTTGCTGCTGCTCCAACAACTTGTCCCCCTATTAAATCCTTTAGGAGAGGTGCTTCTACAGAAGGGATGGGCTGATGCATTCCCTGGGCAACACTGGGTGAGGGGCTCGCCCTCTGGGACTCATCCAGAGGGTGCTGAGGGGGCTGGCCCCACTTGGGGTACTGACACCTGCAGCCCCAGCAGCATCCTGACTCTTCCAAGTGACCCCCAGTTCCACACCCACCAACCTACCCTTTGGAGCCCACCCCTGCCCCAGAGGGCTGCTGGGTAAAGGCGAGCACCTGGGGATTGCCATGAGCAGCTGACTCTCGCTTTAAAACACATTTTCCCACTGGGCAAGGTGGCTCAAGCCTGTAATCCCAGCTCTTAGGGAGGCAGAGGCGGAAGGATAGCTTGAGCCCAGGAGTTCAAGACCTGCCTAGGCACTATAATGAGACCCTGTTCTCCACAAAAAGGGAAAAAAAAAGACCCAAAAAGACACACACCAAAAAATTTTTTACCTCGAATTGACAAAGTAACATATTTGCACAGTTTGTAATTTGGAAAATTTCAGAAAAATGTAAAAAAGGCCAGCCAGACTGCAGAAGACAAATGAGTACCCTCGCCCTTCCCCGTCCGCCCTCAGGGCGCAAACTGGGTGTAAAGTCCCCGAAGCGGGACAGTGGGTCTGCCCAACACTGGGAAGTGACTGAGATGGCAGGCACTCTTCACGCTTCCCTGGGAAACCGCAGAGGGCCGGGGCTGAGGGGTAGGGCAGGGCCGCCGCCTCCTCCAGGCTGCCATCTGCTGAGCTCCCAGTGTGGGCTGGTGTTTGCGATCTGGATTTTCTCCTGTCCCCTCCTCTGGAAGGGCGGTGGCAAGCCCCTTTTGCAGAAAGGAAGCTGGCCTTCTGAGTGGAAGAGTGTGGTCTGGGCTTTGGGGTGGGACCAGTGTCACCGCCAGCCCATGTGCACTTCCCTCTGCAGGTGCCGCCAGCGAGGACCCACAGTTCCCCAAGGTGCAGTGGCCACCACGTGAACTGTGTTCTGCATGCCACAATGAACGCCTGGATGTGCCCGTGTGGGACGTGGAAGCCACCCTCACCTTCCTCAAGGCCCACTTCTCCCCAAGCAACATCGTCCTGGGCTTCCCTGCAGCGGGCTCAGCCCCCCGGTGGGATGCACGGCACGTGGCGGCCGCCCCAAAGCTGGCGATGGAAGGCCTGGAGCTGGAAAGCCAAAATTCAACCCTGGACCCTGAGAAGCCTGAGATGATGACACCCACTGCAAATACCACCCCAGATGTGCCAGCTGAGAGACCCGAGGCAAGTCACCCCCCGAAGCTGCGCCCTGGCCTCGGAGTTGGACCAGGCCAGGGGTCTCCTGAGCACATGGCAGAGCTTCAGAGGGACGAGCGGGAGCAGCCGCATAGGCAGTGGCGCTTGAACAAGCGGGACACCGGGGCTGCGTTACTGGCCGAGTCCCGGGCTGAGAAGAACCACCTCTGGGGCCCTCTGGAGGTCAGGCACGTGGGCCGCAGCTCCAAGCAGCTGGTCAACATCCTTGAGGGCCAGCTGGAGGCTCGAGCCAGGCAGGGCCGAGGCCAGTGGCTGCAGGTGCTGGGAGGGGGCTTCTCACACCTGGACATCAGCCTCTGTGTAGGGCTCTACTCCCTGTCCTTCATGGGCCTGCTGGCCATGTACACCTACTTCCGGGCCAAGATAAGGGCCCTGAAGGGCCACGCTGGCCACGCTGTAGCCTGAACCACCTGGCGAGGCAGCGGGAGAGGGAGCTGGCATCCGTAGCTCCTCCAGCCCCCGACCCCGTTCCCTCCCCTCCCACCCCTTGCTCCTTGTCTGGCTTAGAAGCGTGGGATATTCAGGAAAACCAGTTCCTCCAGTGAAGCTTCTTAGGGCTGCTAGGACGGAGAGCTCCTTTGGCACAGCAGACCAGGAGCAGGGTCCAGGTTTCCCTGCTGCGCGGAGAGGGCAGTCCCAGACAGCGGGCGTGGGCGGCGCAGTCCCTGCTCTCAGCTCTGCATTCCTGTTTTTCAGCTTATCTGAAGTCCTGCCTCATTCTCACTGGAGCCTCCATCTCTCCTGCTTGGTCTTGGCCCTAAGTTGGGGCAAATGAAGCCAGAGGAGGGTCCCCTGAGCTGGGTGGGCTGGAATGGAACCCCTCATTGCCTGCCTGGGCTCCGCCCACCCCGCTCCCTTCCGGACAATGAAGAAGCCTTGGCACCCTGGGAGGAAGGACCACCTGGGCCAGCCTCCAGCTCCTCAGACCTCCTGGGTGGGGTCTGGTTTCAGGGTGGGGTGTAGAAGCTTCTGGAAGTCGTGCTGGTCTCCCAGGTGAGGCAGGCCGTGGTTGCTGGGCGGTAGGGCGTGAGTGGCTTGCTTGGTGGGGCCTGCTGAGGTGGTGGCTTGGGAAGGAGGTGGGTCTCTAGTGCCTTGGCCCTGGCTTCGCTGCAGGAGGTGGCTGCTTTCGCTTCTCCCTATTGCGCTCTGCCCCATCTGAGTCTGGTCTCTCGTTTCTTATTTTGGTCTCCAAGATAAATGCTTATCTTTGGTCAAAGTTAGGGAGGGGAGCGTCTTCTCTCTCCAGGTTCCGCCTTCCAGTGTGCAGAGGTTGGAAGGTCTGAGGGAGGCAGTGTCCTCTCTCCAGTGTGCAGAGGTTAGGTCTGAGGCAGTGCTGCACCTGTGCTTCATTGCACGCTACTCCCTGCTCGGGAGGCGTGTGGAATAAACTATTTTGTTAAGGCAGGCGTCGATGTGTTCTTTAACTTCCTGCTTGGAGACCTGGTGTCCAGGTCTGGACAGAACGCACGGAGACCAGCCCCACCTGCAGCCCCACCTGGAGCCAGACTCGATTTCCCCAGCCCACGCAGCTCCTGGCCACAGATGCCCGTAAAGCTCTCTGCACCCCAAACCCCACAGTGGCCTCATGCACCCGGACAGGCCTCTGGATGTGCCCTGCCACGCCCTGCCCTCACCCTCCCCGAGAGCTCCTGTTCGGTGCCCCAGGCTGGCGAGGGAGCCGGTCTGCAGCTGCCTACTTGCAGCTCCTCCTCCAGGAAGGAAGGGCTTGCCCAAGCTGCGGGGCTGGCCACTCGGTGGGGAGGAGTCAGCCAGGATTAGAGAGCCTGCCCCTAATCCGGCCTGCTGGGTTTTACAAGGATCAGAGCCACTGATAATGAACCTCATTAAGGGGGAGCAGGAGCTTCAATCCGATTTGGGGTTTTCTCTTTGACATCTTCACTCTGCTCAGATGGCCTGGGTGCTGTGTGGAGCAGGTGGGATGCCAAGGCCGCTCCCGCTGTGGGACAGCTGGGGCGGGGGAGGGACGGCCGTCTCCCTGAGTGTTTCCCGACCTCTTTAGCTGCAGTGCTTTGCTGGGCTCCTGGGGGGATTCCCTCTCTGTGCCCTGCCCCAGGTCCCCAGCGGCTCCATCCTCCTGGTTGGGCTGTGCACCTCACCCCCTGCTCCCCTTGGGCTGCCCCGGGCCGGGGGCCTGTGGGGCAGGCAGGAGTCCACTGTGAGAAGGCAATCCCAGCCCGCAGGACGGTGACAGACTCCCAGGGCCAGCAACCACTGTGTCCACTGGACCAAGGCCACTGAATATGCCTGCTCCCCAAGGGCTCCTCGCCCAAAGCCAAGTGCAGGGGATTTCTGTGACCATATATCTAAAGCCAAACTCAATTACCTAGAATGAGGGCTGCGTTAGAAATGTTGTCGAGGCAGCCTGGGCTCCCCAGTGTGTGGCTCAGCCTCCAGGCCCACGGAGTGCTGTGGACCTCCCACCTCACAGCTGCCTCTGGCAGCCGAGCCTCTTTTGCCCAGCCCCAGCCCCTCTGGTTGATAAACGGGTGGACCTCCTCACCAGCGCGGCTGCCTTTCACCTTGATTTCCCCAGGGCTCTCAGCAGCATCGATAAACCAGCCTCAGCCACCAGCTGGGCCCTCCCCCACCCAGTCTGCCAGGCTGGGAGCTGGGGCTCGCTGAGTCTTCACTGCCCTTCTGATGGCTTCTCTAGAGGCCCCCATGGCAGGAGAGGGTCCCCAGGGGAGCCCTGCACAACAAAGCTCCTTGTCTGCGGCAGGACAGACTCACCTCTGTCTGGCGCGTTACCTACTGGGAGCTCAGGAATGATTTCCTCAAGGAGACATCGGCGTGGAGCTTTGAAAGACCAGTAGGTGTTAGCAAAAAAAAGGTCGTGTCATCTCCTGTCTTAATACCCGAAAACTCAAGGGGCTCCATTGTGCTTAGGGGGTGCGATTCCCACAGGATATTCTGTGAAGGGTGTCTAAGTGGCAAGCCCCAAGCCACCCTGGCAGTGCCACCATCCACAGCTGAACTGAGGTGTGGAGTGGAAAATGCCTCCCCACCCCCATCTGCCACAGTAGTTATGATCTCCCCCATGAGATGGGCTCCTAAAATGCCTGAACTGTGTGTGCAGTTGGAGAATTGATGATTACAGTTTATTGAACTTTGCACTCATTTAAATCTCATTCAATCCTCCAGCAACACTAGATGAAGCAGCAGAGCCGGCCTTGGTGGCTCAAGCCTGTAATCCCAGCACTTTGGGAGGCCGAGGCGGGTGGATCACGAGGTCAAGAGATCGAGACCGTCCTGGTCAACATGGTGAAACCCCGTCTCTACTAAAGATACAAAAAATTAGCTGGGCATGGTGGTGCGTGCCTGTAATCCCAGCTACTCAGGAGGCTGAGGCAGGAGAATTGCCTGAACCCAGGAGGCGGAGGTTGCGGTGAGCCGAGATCGCGCCATTGCACTCCAGCCTGGGTAACAAGAGCGATACTCCGTCTCAAAAAAAAAAAAAGAGTAAGAAGCACCCCATCCCCATAACCCCACGGAAATAAATACATTTGCCTTATTCTGCCAAATGGTGAGAGGTACATCTAGGACTTGACCCCAGATTCCACCCCGCTCAACCCTGGAGCTGCAATCTCCACACCTTCTAACACAAAAGGTTCTGCTTCGTGTCCTGTCCCACTGGAACAATCACAGACTTTCCCGAGCCTTCACGTGGTGTGCTGGGGGCCAGCCCTTCTTCCCTCCCACAGTGGCACTAACCACCCTTTTTGTCTTCCAGGTTGTATGTCTGGTGACTGCTGCCATGACTAGAAGGCCATATAGGGTGATTTCTGGAGGGCATCTGTTGTGTGTTGGTGGCAGGGAGCAGGGAAACCCGGAAGGAATCCACTTTTCTAGAGCTCTCGCCCCATTCCCTGCATTGAGGCCGAAGTGCCGTCTGGGGTCCTTGGTTTTAGGCCTGGTTGTTGAAGGAGGGGAGGAGACCGGGTTCCTGCTTCTGCCGCTAACCAGCTGGGCATGACCCTGGCTCAGCTCGTCTGTGAAAGGGGGGCCGCAGATTGAGCTTGCAGGTCCCTGCTAAGTTCTGCCTCTTCCTGGGATTCCCACCCATGTACTGGCAGCTCCATGCAGAGCGGAGGGGAGAGGTTTTCCCTGCAGGGCCTTGCAGAGAAAGGATTCTTGGCGGAAGGAAATCACACCTATATGATCAGTGTCCAGATAGAATCCCGGGCCAGCTGTGAAAGGGGAGAGCTCACACCAGCCTGACAGCCTTGGGGCAGTGTCCCATAGGCCTCCACACCCCATCACTGCCTCATTCTCCCCCAGGTGCCAGGAAAGCTCCAGGGTGGACGCAGCATCCTCCCACAGCGTCCCTCCTCTTCCCCCCTCCTCTGAAAGGAAAGGCTGCTCCTTGGGCAGGGCGATAGGATTCCCACCCCTAGCTTTAAGAACTAAACCAAACTCCAAGAAAAGCAATTGAATCTTCATACCCGACTCCTAGTCCCTCCTCAGGCCTGCTGTTGTGCAGGACGGAGCCCTGGCATCCGGGCGTCACACCTGGCCTCACCTGGCCCTGCCCCTTGCTTTCCGTTTCTCTGCTGCCCCGGAGGATCATTCACACCCAAGAGGGCAAGCAGCTGCCCTCTCATCCCTCCCTCTCCCACCCTGGGCCTCTGCCCTCTGCTTGGCCCCAGAAGCACAGTCTTCTCCAAAGACAGAGGCCAGACCATGGGGTCCCCAGTTACAGGGGTCTCGGTGACACAGTTCACTGTTTGCTGCAGAGGAGGCCCCCTCTCACAGCCTTGGCCCCTGCCCTGCAGAAGAATTCCCCACAATTCACTTACCAATGGCCTTGGGCCCCAGTGGCCTCATCGAGGGTCCGGTGGACTGCATAGCTGCCGGCTAAGTCTCTCTGGCTACCCTCACTGGCCCTGTCACTCCAGGTTTCACTGCTGCCCAGGGGGTTTGTGCCAGACCTGGGTCACAGTGGAAGAGAGTTTAGAAGTCACAAGGCAGAGGAGGAGACCTCTGTCAATGTGAGAGGACAAAGCGAAGGGACAGTCCATGGGGGGCATTGACCTTAGTAGGGGAGCACTCAGAGCATCTCTCCACTCCAGGGCTAGGGTGAGAGCCACCTGATGGTCCTGGTAGCTCCAGCTGCTGCTGTGGTAAGGCTTCGTTACTGAGAGAGCAGAAGCGCTCTTCCTGGGGCTGGCCTCAGGTGCTGCCTGTTAAAGTTCCTGCCTCCCCTACTGCAATGGTTTGATGCCTCTCACCTGTGTCTGCCTGGGAGCCTCTGCCCACCATGGAAGAGCAGCTCGTATTTGGAAGGGGCTAAAAATCTTACCTAGTTTGAATCTGCTCTGCATTGTCCCCATCGAGTTCTTCACCATCCAGGTTCCAGTGGTCACAGAGTTCTGCTCTGGGGAGAGAGGAACTGCTTAGCAAATGACGTTGAGAATAGTGATTATTTGGGAGAAAATTCAGGTAAGATCCCACCTTCACACCATACACCAAATTACATCTCGGTAGGTTAATAAACTGATGCCAAAAAATATGAGGGCAATATAATTGAATACTTCACTTTTTGAAAGCATGAAAACAATGGAAAATGCAACTAATGTGAGAAATCAATCTATTTGACATGACTTTTAAGAAGTAAGTCAAGGCCGAGCACGGTGGCTCATGCCTGTAATCCTGGCACTTTGGGAGGCTGAGGTAGGTGGATCATGAGGTTGGGAGTTTGAGACTAGCTTGGTCAACATGGGGAAACCCCATCTCTACTAAAAATATAAAAATTAGCCGGGTGTGGTGGCACGTACCTCTAATCCCAGCTACTCAGGAGGCTGAAGCCGGAGAATCCCTTGAACCTGGGAGGTGGAGGTACAGTGAGCAGAGATAGTGCCATTGCACTCCAGCCTGGGTGATGGAACGAGAATCCATCTCAATAATAATAATAATAATAAAAAGCAAAATCAAATTGTGTATTAAGAGGCTGGGAAAATACATTTAAATATGGCAAAGGGCTATGACTCAAGCAACATCCCTTCTTAAGAATGAGCTACGCCTGCATTTTTTGACCTGAAGAGATGTCCAAGAAGGATACATTTCTATAAACAAGTTACTATTGTTACAGATATGCTATTGTTTGTGTGGAAAAAGTCTAGAATACACACCATCTGTGAAGAGCAGTTATATTTAGAAAGTGAGAGGAGGATGAACTGAAGGCAAGCGAGGTGCCAGGATGCGAAAGTACGCAGACACCTGACCTCGGGGGCCCACAAGTATACAGTGCCCGCCCCCCCCCCCCACGACAGTGAGTGCCTCAGTAGCCTCACCCTAGGCTTTGACTTAAATATGTTTTTGAGTGTTTGCAATAAAAGATTTCTTTTGGAAGGCAAAAATAGCAAGGAAAATAAACAGGGTTAAAGAATACTAAAGTCTGTTAAATCAAATTTGTAGGAGGCCACTGCTTTGGCTCCTGTGCTGTAGCCAACAGACCAAACCAATATGGAGTTATTCGGGCTCAGTGAAACTAGTGAGAAGCATATTCATCTAGGAAGTGGCCAAGTGTCAGTTACTGACAGCAGCTGAGCTTTAGTCAATTGTAGGTAGCCAGCAGGTTCATAGAAGGCGATCCAATTAAACTCTGAATCCCACTTCTGTTTTCTGTCCATAAAATCTGAGCCCATTGCAGTCCTGAAGTTCCTTGAACCTGTTCTGGGTTCCGAGGGCTGTCCAATTCTTGAATCATAAAGCCAATTAAGATTTTCAGATTTGTTATAATTTTTGTTTTTAACAGCATCTACTGTAAATAAAACCACTAAATCGCTATTGAAAATAAAGGGCCTAATTAAGACTGAGAGATGCAATTTTTTGACTAACCTGTGGGCAAAGAAATAATAATTATAATGATGATGATGATGCCTAGTGTTGCTGGAGAGAGGGGAAATGAAATGTATCAGTTGTCTCTTGCTGTGTAACAGCCACTCCCATACTTAATGGTTTGAAACAACAGTCACTCTTTTTGCTCATAAACTGGGAACGTGGTCGGAGCTCAGCAGAGAACAGCTCCTGGCTGCTGGGTGCAGTGTATCTGGACGAAGTTCACTGCGCAGGTCGGTGCTGGCTGTTGCCCGTCAGCCCAGCTGGGGCTGTGGGAGGGGCCTCCAGTCCTCTCTCCATGGGCTGCTCGGGCTTCCTCACAGCATGGTGGCTGAGCTCCTCAGGCTGGCATTTCCATGTCCTCGCCTCAGAAGCCACCTAGCATGACTTTTGTGATTCTCTGTTGGTTGAGGCTGATGTAACAGCTCACCCAGGATGCAGACAGAAAGGCCTGAACACGTTCAAGCGGAGGGACCTTGGGCTGCACCTTTGACAGGGGTGTGACCGAGTTCTGGAACAGTGTGTGAGACGGGAGATATGGTTGCTGCCATCTTAAGAAAACACAGTCTCCCCCACCCAGTCCTCTCAAGACTGCTGCTGGTAGCATAAACTGACACGAGCTTTGGGAAATAGACCATAATGGAATGTAATTGGTAACGTATTTTTTAAAGGCTTAAGAAAATATATAACCTTTGATCCAACAATTCTATTTCTGGAATTTATTCTAAAAAAGTCATTGAGAGTATTTACTAAGCGTCGCTACATGATAAATATTTATAATATCAAAACAAGATTACCCGAAAGTTCGAAATGGGATGTTGAGTAAACTCTGGTATACAGATGTACAGTGGAACGCAACGTAACATCTAAAAATGATTTGAGGCTGGGGCGTGTTGGCTCATGCCTGTAATCTCAGCACTTTGGGAGGCCAAGGTGGGAAGATCGCTTGAGCCCGGAAGTTCAAGACTGCAGTGAGCGAGGATCGCAGCTCTAAACCATAAAAAATGAATACAAATGATGTGAAAGTATGTATTTTTTAACCTGAAATTCTTTTCTTTTTCTTTTTTGAGACGGAGTTTCGCTCTTGTTACCCAGGCTGGAGTGCAATGGCGCGATCTCGGCTCACCGCAACCTCCGCCTCCTGGGTTCAGGCAATTCTCCTGCCTCAGCCTCCTGGGTAGCTGGGATTACAGGCACGCGCCACCATGCCCAGCTAATTTTTTGTATCTTTAGTAGAGACGCGGTTTCATCATGTTGACCAGGATGGTCTCGATCTCTTGACCTCGTGATCCAGATTTTTTTTTTAATAGAACTCAACCTTATTCTGAATTTTTTTTTTAAGACAAGTTCTCACTCTGCTATCCAGGCTGGAGTGCAGTGGTCTGATCATGGCTCACTGCAGCCTGGAACTCCTGGCCCCAGCGATCCTCCTGTCTCAGCCTCCCAAGATGCTGGGGCTACACTCATGCATGACCCCACCCAACTAAATGGTTTCATTTTTTTTTTTTTAAAGATGGAGTCTCTCTATGTTGCTCAGGCTGGTCTTGAACTCCTGGCCTCAAGTGATCCTCCTATCTGGGAGAAGATATTTGCAGTGTCCAAGGCTGCTGCTGCCATCATCCTGTAGACCCCAGGACAAGCCTACCCAGTAGGCCTGGCAGGAGACTCTTTGCCCTCCAACTCCCATCAGGAGGGTCCAGGTGCTAAGATGACTAATCAAGATGACTCTGCAGGTGAATGACATGCCAGGGCCTGCAGCCAGATTTGTGGTCAGCTGGCCAAGCCTCTCCAATAAGAGTAAAGAGATTCCGCCCTCCGTCTCCCTGATACCAGCTTCAGTCACGGCTCCCACAGTACAGAGGCTGGGCACCAACCCTGAAATGTGTGTGGTAAATGAACAAATTACCCTGATGAGTTCCAATTTTCACTCTCCAGAAACAATTCCCTGCTGGCCTATTCAGGGCACAAGTGTGAAATGCGGCTTTCATGGTGGATTAGGAAGCTGCCACCTCCCAGGCCTGAGGGACAGAGCAGGGCTGATTGTTTCTCTGAAAGAATTCCTTTCTGTGTCCAGCCCGTGGCTCCAGCCACACTCCTTGTCACCATTGTCTCATTCCTGTGACTGAAAAGAATAAATCAATGTTGTGTGTGTGTGTTGGGGGCCAGGGGAGGGAGGTATCAAAGAATTTCTGGATGTGTATTTTTTTTTCCTGAGATAGAGTCTCCCTCTGTCACCCAGGCTGAAGTGCAGGGGTGCGATCATGGCTCACTGCAGCCTCAAACTCCTGGAATCAAGGGATCCTCCAGCCTCATGTGCATCACCACATCCAGTAATTTTTTAAAATAATTTTTTGTAGAGATGAGGTCTTGCTATTTTGCCCAAGCTGGTCTCAAACTCCTGGACTCAAGTGTTGCTCCCGCCTCGGCCTCCCAAAGTGCTGGGATGACCCAGCACATCTAGAACAGGTTTAAAAAGCTCATTACTGGAGGCCACAGTCACAGATGCTTCCAACTGTGGGACAAAGTCTCCTACAGAAGTGCTGTTCCTGAAACTGTCCCCCTCCAGAGGAGAGCTTTGGGTGGGCTTCTCCTGAGGGAGCAGAATCGGGGAGGAATGGTAACATCCACAGCAAATATTGATGAGGTGCTCTGCTCTTAGGGAGTGTGGACACACAGGCGGCCAGGGGCTGTGGGAGCCCTGAGCAGCTGCCTCCTCTCGGTGGTGGGGTCCAGGAGGGGTGGGAGCGTGGGGCTCATGCAGGAAGAGCAGGGGGCTTGCCAGGAGGTCAGCATGAGTGGCAAGGGTGGGGACAGTCGGGGAGGGACTAAGAGTGAGTAGGCACGATGTGGGAGCGAAGGAACAGCTGGACCCTGTGGGCAGCGCGGCCACTGGGGTGTTTCAGCAGGAGAGGCACCGCCTCAGGTGTTTTTTAGGAAGATGTGCTGGTCAGGAGGTCTAGGCCTCAGGACAGGTTTTTATGTCCCGTAGTGGTGGGCCCTTGCTGCAGGGGCTCTGCCACTGCCTACCTCTTCAGCTGCCCCCACCCACCCCCACCAGTGCCCCTCACCCCAGGCAGGACGGTAGGATCTGTGGGTTCCCCAGGTCTCAGGCTCTCTCACTGCTGGGCCTTTGTGTGTGCTCTTCTCCCCTGCCTCCCCAAAATTCTTCCCCACCAAACTCCTGCCTGGGTTCACGTGCCACCTCCTCTGGAAGGCTTCCCCGGGCACCTCACCCTCGCTGCAGCCAGGCTCTCTTTCAAGTGGGTAGGCCACAGCGAGCACCGTCAGTGTCCCCTCTTTCAGTGCTGACTCCTCGGCCTTCCCGTCAGACTGTGAACTCCAGGAAGGCAGGAGCTCATCTTGCGCGTCCTGGAACTCTCTGCTTGTCACCCTGGCTGCTCAGTTAATGGCTGACAAATGAACGCACAGCCTCCAGCTCCCATCGCTAAGTAAAACACTTCCGATTTTGCTGTGACTCAACTGCTCACTGCCCCAGGCCGACTAGACTCCCTCTCACCTGCTTTCACTCGGCATCCTGGGAAGATGAGAGAGAGCAAAAAGTGCTTTTTAAAGGCTATTTAGGTTCTCAGAAATAATATTAGATCTGTACATGGTAAGCCCTTTCCGGAGTGCACCAAATATGCTGCTTTCTGGAAGTAACCTCAGAATGGAAAAGGTGCCTGCTCTTCCCCAGGAAATCCATTTCCAGGATCTAACCTGTAGGAATATGTGGGCATGTATGGAAAAATATAGGTACAAGAATGTTCATGGCAGTATCTGTGGTAGCAAAAACTAGTCTGTCCATCGACAGGTGACAAAACTATTATATAGTAACATTGTGGAGCATCTAACAACCATTGAAAAATGGCAGGATAGGGTGGCTCACGCCTGTAATCCCAGGACTTTGGAAGGCTAAGGTGGTGGGATCACTTGAGGCCAGGAGTTCAAGACCAGCCTGGGCAAAATATCAAGACCTTCCCATCTCCATTAAAAAATTTTAATTGGCTTGGCATGGTGGTGCACACCCATAGTCCTAGCTACTCATGAGCTGAGGTGGGAGGATGCTTCGAGGCCAAGAGTTCAAGGCTGCAGTGAGCCATGACGGCACTCCAGCCTGGGAGACAGAGTGAGACCCTGGCTCAAAAACAAAACAGCAAAGCAGAGCAAACCAAATAAACCCACATGCACTGACATGACACAACTTCCGTGATAGATTATTCAATAATAAAAGCAAACGAAAGAACAGTATGGATTACTGAAGCAGTGTGGATAGACCGAAAACAGTAAACGTGTCTGAATTTAAAAGATACTGCTTTACATGTGCATTTCTACCTGTTAGGAACTTAGGAGAAAAGCTTGAAACATCCATCAAATTCCTACTGAGAGTTACCTCTGCAGAGTAGACTTTCACAGTAGTAGGGGGTATTCATTTGCTACTATAGACACTTAGGTGTCTGAATTATTTGCAAAGCATGCCTATCACTTTTTTTTTTTTTTGCGGCGGAGTTTCGCTCCTGTTACCCACGCTGGAGTGCAATGGCGCTATCTCGGCTCACCGCAACCTCCGCCTCCTGGGTTCAGGCAATTCTCCTGCCTCAGCCTCCTGAGTAGCTGGGATTACAGGCACGCGCCACCATGCCCAGCTAATTTTTGTATTTTTAGTAGAGACGGGGTTTCACCATGTTGACCAGGATGGTCTCGATCTCTTGACCTCGTGATCCACCCGCCTCAGCCTCCCAAAGTGCTGGGATAACAGGCGTGAGCCACCGCATAATAAAAATAAAATGGGGAAAATTTCTACTTCAGCAAAACTACTACTTATCAAAGCATTTCCAAGCCACTCAGACATGTTCGAACATCTGAATGTTAAGTCCAAGAACGCTGGCAGAGGCAACCACGCTCCCAGGTCAGTCCATCCCATCCCCCGCTTCAGTCCATCCCATCCCCCCCGTCACTCCATCCCATCCCCCCCGTCACTCCATCCCATCCCCCCCGTCACTCCATCCCATCCCCCCCGTCACTCCATCCCATCCCCCCGTCACTCCATCCCATCCCCCCCCGTCACTCCATCCCATCCCCCCGTCACTCCATCCCATCCCCACCGTCACTCCATCCCATCCCCCTGTCAGTCCATCCCATCCCCCCTGTCAGTCCATCCCATCCCCCCCTGTCAGTCCATCCCATCCCCCCTGTCAGTCCATCTCATCCCCCCATGTCGGTCCATCCCATCCCATCCCCCCGTCAGTCCATCCCATCCCCCCCGTCGGTCCATCCCATCCCCCATGTCAGTCCATCCCATCCCCCCCGTCAGTCCATCCCATCCCCCCGTCACTCCATCCCATCCCCCCGTCAGTCCATCCCATACCCCTGTCAGTCCATCCCATCCCCCCCGTCAGTCCATGCCATCCCCCCATGTCAGTCATCCCATCCCCCATGTCAGTCCATCCCATCCCCCCCGTCAGTCCATCCCGTGCACCCCATCCCCGGATTTTCAGCCACGTGCAGGCCACGTGACTCATTCTGGCCAATGAGATGGAAGCGAGCGCCCCCTCCCGGAAGGGAAGAGATCAGGGCTCAGGCGCTCAACGCAGCTCCGCAGTTTGCCTTGGTCTGTCTCGGTCACGAAGGAAACCACACGTTCCGGATGTCAAGTGTCAAACACGGGCCTTTTGTGACGCCTCTGAGGTTTGGGGGTCACTCTGATGCCGCATTCTGGCCTGTTTCGGTTCTTCTCCCCTGCTGTCTGCAGCATTCACCGCCGCAGAACGTCTTCGCTCCAAACACGCGTTTTCTTTGCTCGTGACTCTGCAGTCCGGGCCGCTCTCAGCCGGCAGCTCCTTTCCTGCCAGGGACATTAACGCGGCTGCATTCGGCGGGCGCGGGCTGAAGTCAGGACAGCCCGGCCTCTCCAGCCCCGCCGCTCCCCCCTCCCCGCCCCGCCCGGCCGCTCCCCCCTCCCCCCCCGTCCCGCCGCTCCCCCCTCCCTCCCCACCGCTCCCCCTTCCCCCCCGCCCCGCCGCTCCCCCTCCGCCCCCCGCCCCGCCGCTCCCCCTCCCCCCCGCCCCGCCGCTCCCCCTCCCCCCGCCGCTCCCCCTCCCCCCCGCCGCTCCCCCTCCCCCCCGCCCCGCCGCTCCCCCTCCCCCCCGCCCCGCCGCTCCCCCTCCCCCCCGCCCCGCCGCTCCCCCCTCCCCCCCGCCCCGCCGCTCCCCCTCCCCCCGCCGCTCCCCCTCCCCCCCGCCCCGCCGCTCCCCCTCCCCCCCGCCCCGCCGCTCCCCCCTCCCCCCCGCCCCGCCGCTCCCCCTCCCCCCGCCCCGCCGCTCCCCCTCCCCCCCGCCCCGCCGCTCCCCCTCCCCCCCGCCCCGCCGCTCCCCCTCCCCCCCGCCCCGCCGCTCCCCTCCCCCCCCGCCCCGCCGCTCCCCCCCTCCCCCCCGCCCCGCCGCTCCCCCTCCCCCCCGCCCCGCCGCTCCCCCCTCCCCCCCCGCCCCGCCGCTCCCCCCCTCCCCCCCCGCCCCGCCGCCCCCCTCCGCCCGCCCCGCCCCCACCCCCGTCTCCCCCCCCCCATATACCGCCTCCACGAGGCACCAGGTCGCTCTGGCAGTACTTGGACTTCTCGCTCGGATGGGAGCTCAGAACTCCCCGAAGTGCTGAACCAAGTGCCTGACTTCGTCCCAGATCGGGGACGGTGTCACTTCTGGTTCCTTCTGTCGGTTTAAGCAAATCGCAGGCCCCGGCCGGGCTGGAGAGGGAGGGACTCCGCAGAACACTGGAGTGTCAGACATGCGGTCCATCAACGCGGCACCGTGGCCGCCTCTGAGCAGCGTAAACGCCAAGGGCCTGTTGCACGTGGGGGACGCCGTGTCACACACACAACGGGGTGTCACCTTTAAGGCTGTGATCATGTAGCGGCAACGAAACGTTTTAGAGCAGTTTTTTAAGTGCTGAGATTACAGGCGGGAGACACCACCCCCAGCCAGAAGGAAAAATAACTGCTTGTTTCCACCTGGCTTCGAACCAGGGACCTTCTGCGTGTTGGGTGAATGGGAAAACTAGTACACTGTGGAAACACCCGCTCTTTTTTGTATTTTAAGAAAATAAAAGGCCGGGCGCGGTGGCTCAAGCCTGTAATCCCAGCACTTTGGGAGGCCGAGGCGGGTGGATCACGAGGTCAAGAGATCAAGACCATCCTGGTCAACATGGTGAAACCCCGTCTCTACTAAAAATACAAAAAATTAGCTGGGCACGGTGGCGCGTGCCTGTAATCCCAGCTACTCAGGAGGCTGAGGCAGGAGAATTGCCTGAACCCAGGAGGCGGAGGTTGCGGTCAGCCGAGATCGTGCCATTGCACTCCAGCGTGGGTAACAAGAGCGAAACTCCGTCTCAAAAGAAAACCAAAATAAACAAAAAAAACAACAACAAAAAAGAAAATAATGGGCCGGACACAGTGACTCCCACCTGCAATCCCAGCGCTTTGGGAGGCCGAGACAGGTGAATCCCTTGAGCCTCGGAGTTTGAGAACAGCCTGGGCAACATGGTGAAACCTTATCTCTACAAAAAATATGGAATTAGCCTGGCATGGTGGTGTGTGCCTGTAGTCCCGGCTGCTCAGGGGGCTGAGGGTGGGAGGCTCGCGTGAGCCTGGGAGGTTGAGACTGCAGTGAGCCATGATCATGCTGCTGCACCCAGCCAGGGCCACAGAGTAATAAGACCCTGTCTCAGAAAAGAAAAGAGGTAACAATTTTAAAGGTAGTTAAAAATCAGTTGCCCACTTTGAAAAAGCAAATATCCAATGTGGAAGTTTGGAGATCAACTCTTACTCTTATTACTGTGGGTTAAAGAAATAGTGGAGACTGGGTGGTGGTTCACACCTGTAATCCCAGCACTTTGGGAGGCTGAAGCGGGCAGATCACAAGGTCAGGAGTTCAAGACCAGCCTGGCCAACATAGTGAAACCATGTCTCTACTAAAAATACAAAAATTAGCTGGGGATGGTGGTGCGTGCCTGTAATCCCAGCTACTTGGGAGGCTGAGGCAGGAGAAATGCTTGAACCCAGGAGGTAGAGGTTGCAGTGAGCCGAGATCAGGCCATTGCACTCTAGCCTGGGCAACAAAACAAGACTCTGTCTCAAAAAAAAAAAAAAAAGGTGGAGAAAACAAGTAACTCCAGATGTTAAAGTCATTTTGAAAGTACTTATTTACAGTAATTTCAGTGCTAACTAAATTAGCACTTAAATAGCACGCGCACACAACCCAGGAAAATCAAACTTTCAAGTTACTTTATTCAAAGGCAGAACTTTGTGGGAAGTAATAGGCCTGTTGTAGAACTGCCTAGCAATGATCCTGGCTGCCTCTGAAAACAGACAGCACCCAACACCTGCTGCGATCACAAGGAGGCCAGATGGCTGTCATCCAGGGATGCCGCAGACATTCGGCGGGGGTGGGCAGTTGGGCTGGAAGACCTCTAAGATGCCTTCCAATCTGATGGTACGATTCTGTGATGCTGAGAGGTGCGTGAGACTTCATTCCCGAGCTGGCTGGAGGAACAGCCAGGACTTGTAAATGTGGCAAGAACGGCACATGCTCCTGGGCCCGGAGGTTCACACACAAAGTGCATAGGCCAGAACCCCAACCTTTTTGCAGCCGCCAGTGGCTGCAGCCTCAGTTTCTGGATCATTTTCCCAGACTCAAGCGTTCATCACAGGAGACCACGTGGTGAATGTAATAGAGTCTGTAGAGTGCTGTGGGAGAGCAGGAAGTAAATAAAAAGCCGGGAACCATTACAGACGAGGGGTAAGTGGCGCACTGACAGCGGCATAACTGTGAGCATCTAGCCAGCTGCTCACGCCAGTCACAGGCCCCGTCATCTAACCAGGCCTGACAGCCACCACAGGCCACTCCACTGCTCCCGAGAGTGGATGCTGCCTCTGCAGCCCTGCAGACCCGGGAAGATGAGCTCGGGTTGCTCCTATTCTTAGGCCTGGCCAGTGGATTGGATCACTTAGAAATTCTTTCACTCACCTCATTCATGTAACAGATATTTACTAAGGAGCCATATGCCAGGCGCTGTACTTGCGATCTGGAAATGTAACAGCGCCCATGACCATTTCTTGGCTCTCAGTAGAGAAGAGTAAAGGAGTAGAGGGCCTGGGGACTTCACAGAAACGTCTTGGCACAGTGATTCACTCCTCTGTTTTCCTACGAGGAAGCCATCTATGTGGTTAAGTAACTTGCTCGAGGTCCCCAAGCTGGTGGGGGGCGTCTGCCCGGCACTGAGGCACTGATTGTCCTCGGAGAGTGAAGCCAATGAGAATCAGCGGTCCTGGAATGCCTTCTGAGAGCCACTGGAGAGGGTCCCCAGGAGTGGGTGGCTGGGACATGGTGAAGTGCGAGAGCCCCATGAAGGACGGGATCATGTTTTATCAGGGGTGTTCTTGTCATGAAGATGACTGGAATCCCAAGGAGGGAACTGACCCCTACGCTAACCGGGGTGGGAGGTGACGATGTTCTCAGGAAACAGGGCCTTGTCAATTGTCGATGCTATCTGGTATGTCCAAAGCCAGAAAGCCTGGAGGCTGGGAAACTTGAGCAGCCTCCACTGGGAGGGTGCCAGGCTCTCTGCGACCCCAGCCAGCTTCCCGGACTCCCCACATGCCTTCAGACGCCAAGCCTGTGCCCTGGAAATTGGGCAAGCGTCAGGGGTTGGGTAGGGCTCATTGGAACCCATCTCTGGGCAGGAGCCACCCCACCAAGGAAGACCCTGGGCTGGAGGGTGTCGGCAGAACCAGCCACAACCACAACGCAGCTAACGCAGCTGGGGGACATCCGCATACTCTTTCCCTCCCTCAGGGGTCTTCCCTTTCTGAGCACCTCCCCTCTGCTCCCTCAAAGAATACAAATCCGTTGCTCTCTGGGGGAGTGCAACTGTCCCAGCAACGTGATCCTTGGTTTAAGGACGAAGCTCACTTAGGAGAGCCTGTGAGAGAGGGTACCCTAAACTGGAATAAATCATGCCACCAGTCAGAGAAAATGCTTTGTATACCACTACATGTTCTCAGAGCTCATTTCATTCATTTATTTATTTAATTTTTTTGAGACAGAGTCTTGGTTCATAACCCAGGCTGGAGTGCATTGGCGTGATCTTGGCTCGCCACAACCTCCAACTCCCAGGTTCAAGCAATTCTCATGCTTCAAGCTCCTAAGCAGCTGGGATTACAGGCACACGCCACCATACCCAGCTAATTTTTGTATTTTTAGTAGAGACGGGCTTTCACCATGTTGGCCAGGCTGGTCTCGAACTCCTGACCTTGTGATCCACCCGCCTCAGCCTCCCAAAGTGCTGGGATTACAGGCAGGAGCCACTGCACCCGGCCTATTTATTTTTTATTTCACTTTTATTTTCAGTTCAGGGGCACATGTGCAGGTTTGTTACATAAGTAAACTTGTGTCACAGGGGTTCGTTGTGTAGACTATTTTGTCACTGAGGTATTAAACCTAGTACCCAGTACAGATTCTTCCTGATCCTCTCCTTCCTAACCCCCTCCATTTTCTTTCTTTTTTGAGACAGAGTCTCACTTTGTCACCAGGCTGGAGTGCAGTGGTATCATCTCGGCCCACTGCAACCTCCACCTCCTGGGTTCAAGCGATTCTCCTGCCTCAGCCTCCCGAGTAGCTGGGACTACAAGCACCTGCCACCATGCCCTGGTAATTTTTAGTAGACAGGGGGTTTTACCATGTTGGCCAAGATGGTCTCAATCTCTTGACCTCGTGATCCTCCTGCCTTGGCCTCCCAAAGTGCTGGGATTACAGGCACGAAGCACAGTGCCTGGCCCACACCCTCCATTTTCCGATAGGTGTGTGTTGTGTAGACTATTTCCGGTAGGTGTGTGTCCATGTGTTCTCGTTGTTTAGCTCCCACTTCTAAGTGAGAGCACGTGGTATTTGGTTTTCTGTTCCTGAGTTAGTTTGTGGAGGATGATGACCTCCGGCTCCATCCATGCTCCTGCTCAGAGCTCATTTCGTGCTCTGAGCCTGCGTTTCTCTGTGTTCTAGATTGTTCTAGATCGCGGAGCCTGCATTTCTCCATATTCTAGATTGTTCTAGATTGCCTGTGCCTGCATTTCTCCATGTTCTAGATTGTTCTAGATTGCCTGTGCCTGCATTTCTCCATGTTCTAGATTGTTCTAGATTGCCTGTGCCTGCATTTCTCCGTGTTCTAGATTGTTCTAGATTGCCTGAGCCTGCATTTCTCCGCGTTCTAGAAACAGCACTTGCTCTCCTCAGAACACATTGTGGGTGCACAATAAAGTTTGTTAAGCAAATGAAATAACTTTATAGACAAAAATTGAGGGAAAACAAGCAAACTCTTTTGCTGATCAACATGGAGAGGAGAGAGCATCTCCTCATGGACAGATGGCCAGCAGGGACCAGAGGAGGGCCCGGTCAGCTGAGATAGGCCTGTGGATCATCAGCCCGCAGGTGCCTGGTGCTAGGAAATAAGAGATTGGCAAGTGGGCCCTGGAAGGGCCTTGGATCTAGACCCTTCTGCCAAAGGGTGGAGACAGTGTCACATGTATTTCTGGTTTTTTGTTTTGTTGAGTGGTTTTTTTTTTTTTTTTGAGACAGAGTCTCTCTCTGTTGCCCAGGCTGGAGTGCAGTGGCACCAGCTCGGCTCACTGCAAACTTCACCTCCCGGGTGCAAGTGGTTCTCCTGCCTCAGTCTCCAGGCACGCACCACCACGCCACGCTAATTTTTGTAGTTTTAGTAGACATAGGGATTCACCATGTTGGCCAGGCTGGTCTCAAACTCCTGGCCTCAACTGGTTTGCCCATCACGGCCTCCCAAACTTCTAGGAATATGGGCGTGAGGCACCGCACCGGCCAACATTTGTTGAACTCTTAGAACCTGCATTAACGCAGCACAGTAGCGCAGGTGCATGCTATTATGAGGCTCACTCACAGGTGGGTTTATCTGACCATTTACGTTACGTCCCATTAGTTTGCCATTACACGGCATGGTCAGACGCCAGCCGCTGTCTTTCTCTGTCCACTTTCCCTGGGTCCAAAGCTGACTTAGATGCTGCCTGTTGTCCCTCTCCACACTTGTGTTCCTGGCCTCTTGCTCCCTGGTCGTCTCCTCCACCTGTCCCCATCCTTCCTGCCTCCCAGCCCCTCAAGTCCAGCCCCCTGACCCCCCAGTGCCCAGTGGTCTCCATCACCCGACTTCTGACCCCCCTCATCCCTGCTCTAGACTGAAGCAGGGGAAATCGGTCTCTGTCCCTGGGGCACTGCTTGCCCTTTTCTCTGTGTGTTCCGTGAAGCTGCCCGCCCTCTACTGTTCTCCAGGAGAGACTCGAGGTGCTCCTCCCTGCGGGGCCACTGTCAAAGAGCTTGGGGGCTGTGAGTGGCGAGAGGGGGAATAATAGGGGAGCAGGGGCAGCTGCACCCCACAGAGGCCACTGGCCTGGCTCCCGCAGCCGAGGGACAGAGCTCACCAGGCTCTGGGTGGAGGTGTTGGGCCGAACTAATCACCTAAATGGACGCAGGCTGTTGAGAGACAGGCTCTATTCCCTAATAGAATTTGCCCTCAAGTGCAATTTAATTTTCTCTGAGGCGGTCCCCAGCCCCTCTGCTACCCTCCCCCTAGGCAGACCCTCATTTCCCCAGCTTCCGAGGGGGAGCGGAGCACCTTCTCCTAGAGAAAGAGGAGCGGGGCATCCTCAGGGCTCTGGCGCCCTCAGGTTCGGCCTCCTCCTGGGGAACACCCTGGCCCACCCAGGGCACCCTTTCTCCAGCTTCCTCCCCTTAGGGAGGCTACCCCCACCCAGGGACGCCTGATTTCTCTAGAGCCACCTGGGCCCTGCCGGGATCTCTGCTGCAAGGCTGGGCTGTTCCTCCTCCAAACCCTCACCGTGAAGGCAGATTCTTCCCGTGACCTCTGGTAAGTGCACGTGCTTCGGGAATTCTTCGTCCTGCTTAGTGCCCGGCGCTTACTGAGGGGGACTAGTCAGGAGGAGGGTGTGGGCCACGTGGACACACAGGCAGGGGCCTCTGTGGGGGGGCAGAGATGCGCTCAGTGCCCTGGGGTTTGGGATGCAGCCCAGCTCCTGAGCCCTGGGCCCCTCCTGGCTCACCAGCGCCTCTCCCGGGCTGGATTTCCCTCCAGATAACCCCCACCCCAGAACTCAGACTGCAGGCCCTGAAACCCGAGCGGAAAGCCATGGGGGCCAGGCTCGGGTGGGTGCACATTCTTTCATTCTTTGGGGTGGGAGGCGGTGCCTCTTTAGACACCCCATCTCTTTCTGTGACACTCGCTTGGGTTGCCTGCGGCTGCCTCTCCTGGGTGACAGCAGCTCAGCCAGGGCTGTGCAGGTTCATGCCTGGGCTGTGTCCTGTGGTCATGAGCTTCCCACAGGCAGAGGTGGGGCAAGGACCACGGAGAGACTCAGGTGATGTGAACTCTGTGGGAGGGGAGCAGATGAAATGGGTGGGGCCCGTGGGGCCAGCCGAGGTGGCTTTCCCGGCTAGCAGGAGGCCTGCTGGATGCATGTTCCAGGACTTCAGGCAATCCTGTGACCCTTCCCTCTCCAGCAGTGTCCTCTGACATGGCAAGACCTGGAGAGGGAGCACTGGAATTCCCTTGTCTTTACCACCCAAATCTTGGAAAAAGCAGAGCGTGGGGCGGAGGATGACAGACAGTGGGTGGGTGGCAGGTCAGGCACAGCCACCTGCTCAGCAGCCACCTGTGCGGCTGACGTCCCCTCCCCCGTGTGAGGCGGGCCCGTTGCACCTGTGGCTAATCTGTGGGCAGCGCTTACTAGACCTTTACTTGGTACTGGAAACGGTGCTAGGGGCTAGGAGGAATGGGGACTGCTGTGTGTGTGTGTGTGTGTGTGTGTGTGTGGTGTGTGTGTGTGTGTGGTGTGTGTGTGTGTGTGTGGTGTGTGTGTGTGTCTGTGTGTGTGTGTGTGGTTGTGTGTGTGTGGTGTGTGTGTGTGTCTGTGTGTGTGTGTCTGTGTGTGTGTGTGTGTGGTGTGTGTGTGTGGGGTGTGTGTGGTGTGTGTGTGTGTCTGTGTGTGTGTGTGGGGGGTGTGTGTGTGTGTGGTGTGTGTGTGGTGTGTGTGGTGTGTGTGGTGTGTGTGTGGTGTGTGTGGTGTGTGTGGTGTGTGTGTGTGTGTGGTGTGTGTGTGTGTGGTGTGTGTGTGTGTGGTGTGTGTGTGTGGTGTGTGTGGTGTGTGTGTGTGGTGTGTGTGTGTGTGGTGTGTGTGTGTGTGGTGTGTGTGTGTGTGTGGTGTGTGTGTGTGGTGTGTGTGTGTGGTGTGTGTGTGTGGTGTGTGTGTGTGTGGTGTGTGTGTGTGTGGTGTGTGTGTGTGTGTGGTGTGTGTGTGTGGTGTGTGTGTGTGGTGTGTGTGTGTGGTGTGTGTGTGTGTGGTGTGTGTGTGTGTGTGTGTGTGGACGGTACAATGCATGTGAGCAGGGACTCCAAAAGGGGGTGGAGGGAGGGCACAACAGTAAAACAACCACCTACTGGATACGGTATTCACTATTTGGGTTCATTAGAAGCCCAAAGCCCAGCATCGCACAATACACCCACGTAACACACGTGCACAGGTACCCCCTAAATCCATTTCCTTAAAAAGTACCATCCAAGTCACAGCACCTTAGGACAGCACTGCCCCGTGGAAATGTAACGTTGGCCACACGTAATTTTAAATACTCTAGTAACCACATACAAATAAGAAGTGAAATTAGGTTTAACCCAATGTATTTAAATTATTTCTACATATAATACAACTTAAAAATATCTTAGTGAGATATTTTACGTTCTTTTCTTTGTATTAAGCCTTCAGAATCTAATAGATAATTTAATTTGCAGCACATCTCAATGCCGACAGTCACATTTCAGGGCTCAGCAGCCTCACGCGGCCAGCGGCTGCTTTTTGGGTGGTGGAGTTCTGGGGTGTTCCCACACACCCTGAGGTCCACAGGTCAGCTGCATCAGCATTCCCAGGAACCTCCTTAGAAATGCAGCATCCTAGACCCCAGACGCACTGAGCCAGAGCCTGCATCTGAGCCTGAGGAGCTTGGTGAAGGGCCAGCGAACAGAAGGAACATTCCCAGAGCATTTGCCTTAGGAGCTTTGCCTGTGGGATCTCCTGATCCCCCAACAGCCTCTTCTCAGGATGATTATGTGAGCATCACCCCCACTTAAATCCAGGAAAAAAGAGGCTGCCAGGTTTAACTTCCCACAGACATAAAACTCAGACGTAGAATAGAGCCAGGGTCAGTGTTCTCTGCAGAACAGCTCCTCAGCTGAGAGCTGGGGGAAATCATTTGCCCCCAAAGATCTCAGTATTTCCTCCTTGACCACCAAAAGTGGCCACAGATCTAGTGACCTGGTCCCTTTTCTGCAGGTCAGTGTTCAAGCAGAAAGGTTTGGTGACCAGTATTGAGCTCTTCACAGCGAGCCAGGATGTGAGAAGAGAAGGCCAAGCAGGGAACCCCCTGTCCTTGGCCAACAAAGAGCGTTCACGTTTATGGGGGTTTGCTCGCACCAGGCCTTGTGCTAAAGGCTTCTTCTGTCCTTTGCCAATGCTATTGGGTAGGAACTGTCACTATCCCATTAAACAAGTACGTGGAGGCTCTCGGGGGTCACAGCCAGCAGGCAGCATGGCTAGAATGCACGCTGAAGTCTGTCTGGTTCCAGAATCGGGAGTCTGGCCCCTGCCTCACTGCCTGTCCTCACACACACCTCGTCGGCCTTTCTCCTGCTCCCTCTGCCCACATCCAACACACTTCCATGTTCTGGTTTGTAAGTCAGTTCCTGAGGGGAAACTGCTGAGTTAAGCTCAGCAGTAAAAATCTTTCGCCAAGATGATGACAGAGTTATTTTATAGATTAGTGTTGACACCTGCAGCTATTTAAAATGGAGCCAGGCTGGACTTTCCACCCCTTCTCCTCACCATTTCTAGTGTCCTCTTGAAGAGCTGAGAAATGGACCATCTGATTAGAAGCTCTGAGACAGAACTCTAGGTCAAGCCTAGACAGCTCGACCTTTCTGCGCTTCGGTTTTCTCATCTAGAGAGTGGTTGGGGTCGGGCACAGTGGCTCACACCTGTAATCCAAGCACTTTGGGAGGCTGAGGTGGGTGGATCATGAGGTCAGGAGTTCGAGACCTGCCTGGCCAACATGGTGAAACCCCGTCTCTACTAAAAACACAAAAATTAGCTGGGTGTGGTGGCCAGCGCCTGTAGTCCTGGCTACTCGGGAGGCTGAGGTAGGAGAATTGCTTGAACCCGGGAGGCGGAGGTTGCAGTGAGATGAGATCGTGCCACTGCACTCCAGCCTGGGCAACAGAGTGATACTCCACCTCAAAAAAAAGAAAAGTGGTTGGAGTATGACGTGACCTACCTGCCTTGTGAGGCTTAGGTGGATAGGGGTATGGAAGGCCGCCTACTAAACCGTCAGGCACTATAAAAATGTTGGTCGCTAAGACTATTCTTGGATTTAGGATGCCGCTGAGTCCCGGAGGGAAGATGGGGAAAGGGGGAAGCACGGAGGGGGTCAGCTGTGCAGTATCTGGAATCTAAGCTCCTTCTTCACAAACTTAGAGATTACGTCAAATCAGAAAACAAACAGGAAGAGAACACAGGTGCTCGGCAGTGTAGACAGAACAGCCTCCGAAGGAAACGTCCAGAATCGGCCCATCTTCCTTTCCCTTTTGCTTGGTACAAGGAAGGTGTCGGCGGCCGTGATGGAGTGGAGCTTTTCACACGATAGCTACATTTTCGCCCAGGAAGCAGTCCTGGCACGTGGTTCTGCGCTTGTGACAGAACCACGATAGAGCAGGTTTCCTCCATCTGCAAAAGGGAGAAAACCCAGACAAGTCCACGCCGCGGGTCTCCATGCCAACTGCATGCTCAGGAGAGGAGAGCTCCCGAAGTCCAGTTCACTTCGAAACACCCGAGACAGTCTCTTGTCCCTTGATTTCCCCTGTAAATATAAAACAAGGAAAAGAGAAAAAAAGCAAAATACTGCAGAGGGTGTAGTGGGTGACCATCTGTGAGTAGAGTGCTATTGTTCACCCCATTGAGTCCAAAGACTGGATTTAATTTCCGGTTGGCACTGCAACTTATTAGCTGTGTGACCTTACGGAAAGCAGAAAAGGAACTTGCCAGATCGTATCAAAGTTGAGATTTGAATAAAAGGCCGTCTGAGCCCAGAACCCAAACATTTGCTGACCCAGTTCTCCAACCCCTTCCCAGCACTAGGAAGACAGAGGAATCTGGAGAACTTTGCTGACATACTTTTATAGGATGTTCCCAGTCCCGGAGCAATGTAAGCTGTGGGCAGTCTGCACTCGGCACTCCAGGGCTTGTCATGGAGCTGGTATACAACAGATGCCTAATGAATGCACAAATTAAGGAATGATCTTGGTACTATAGACTTTTTTTTTGAGACAGGGTCCCACTCTGTCCCCCAAGCTGGAGTGCAGTGGCACGATCTTGGCTCATTGCTACCTCTGCCTCCTGGGTTCAAGCAATTCTCATGCATCAGCCTCCTTGGTAGCTGGGACTATAGGCACCCATCAGCTAATTTTTGTATTTTTAGTAGAGATGGGGTTTCACTGTGTTGGCTGGTCTTGAACTCCTGACCTCAGGCGATCTGCCCGCCTCAGCCTCCCAAAGTGCTGGGATTACAGGCGTGAGCCACCATGCCCGGCTGGTACTGTAGACTTTGGAGAGATAAAGATAGTTAACTCTGAAATTGGAACAAGACTAAATGCCCCAGCTCCCCTATGCACACAGCCATGGGAGGCGACGGCCACGTAGACGGACCTCGGAGGACTTGGCCTTACTGGGTCATGTACTCTGCAAGGCTGGCTTACCTGGCCATGCCCAGGAACCCTTAAGAATTGTTCAGTGATGCTGGTGATGCTGGCAAGGGTAGAGCTGAACTACCTGTGACCATATTCTGGCTCTTCCGCTTACCACCTGTGCAACCTTGGGTGCATTCCTTGACCCCTCTGCCTCATTTTGGAATAATGATAGTGCCTGTGTCGGCTTTGTGAAGGTTACATGAGGGATATACACGCAGCATTAGAACGAGCCTGGCAATGTGACAGTGCCTGTGTCGGCTTTGTGAAGGTTACATGAGGGATATACACGCACCATTAGAACGGGCCTGGCAATGTCAGTGTGAACCATTGTTGCTTTCCTTCTTCCTCCAAAGATCCCAGGGCCCTTTTCTTGTCGTTTCTTCGCCACTAACTGAGACAGAATTCTATCTCGAGAGTTAGATGCCCAACTACAGGACCATCTCTTTTCCATATCCCTTAAATTCCTGTGTCAAGGACACAGGGCAGGTTTAAGATGAGCAGTGACGGCCTTCTGATCAGCGGGGAAAGATCCCTGCAAGGTTCTGGGAAGAGAAGGAGACAGATGACGAAGTGGTGGGCCCATGAAAGGCCCTGTGACTAATGACTGGAAGGACTTCGTGGACAGATGGAGAAGAGCAAAGGCCCCTGTCCTTTTATTGGAGAGCTCCTTGTGGCTCCCTGAACAAGACAGTGGCTCCCCAGGGGCCGGGCTAAGGGTTGGTCTCCCTGGTTCTCTCTGCTGGGATGAGTAATATGGACCAGGGCAGAGGGTCTGTATCAATCTAGCCCCGCAGAAAAATGAATGAAAATTGAATTCCCCAAGGAGAATCGGGGAGCTGTTATCCAGACAGAGATAAATCAAAGGATGCCACAGAGCCCGGGGAGAGCAGGTTTCCAACAGCAGGAGAATAATCAAGGAAACAGTTTCAAAATGCAAATGATGAAGGGGGTTTTGAGAGGAATGAGGATGAGGAGGAGGTGATTAGAGCTGGGCTGACAGGGAGGGAAGCAGAGGCAGTGAGATGCGTCCCTCAGTGGAGAAAGAGCCTGGGGCTCAGGGTTCCTGGCATCTGAGAGCTTGCCTACTCTGTGAGGCTCTTAAAATGTAAGGGGTAGAAGCACACAGTAGACTGCGGAGCTGAGTGGAAAGAGCACCAGATTGGGAGTCAAAAGACTGGATTTAATTACCAGTTGGCATTGTCATTTATTAGCTGTGTGGCCTTGGGCAAACCACTTGACCTCTCTGTTTCCTGGTAATCATACCCAAGCCGAGGCATAATTATGAAGATAAAATGAGATAAACTCTGTGGAGGAACCTTGTAAAAGGTAAAATGCTAGACAAATGTATGCTACAATCCTTTTCCTGAATTGAGTGTCTTGCCTCTGAACTGGATCCACTGATATGTTGGGTTTGGTTTCCAGAAATGTAACGTATAAATGTCTAGAAGGTGCTGGATACTTTGTACTGGTCATTGTTCAGCATCTCTGACAGAGCTTGGATCTGAAGAAAGCCATGTCACCCTCCCACTTGCCCATCCTCTAATGCCCACCCTCCAACCAGGTCCTGGCCCAGAGGCACAGGGCTGGCTCCGAGGAACATTCCTAGGAGGTCACCTGGGTGCACTGTGGTGAGAAAAGCCCTACTGAGTCAGCTCAGGGATTTTAATCCAAACTGAGGCCCACCCCAAGGTGGGGCCTCACTTTTTTTTTTCTGGACCATTCCAAAGTAGAGATTATCTGACTTCTGTAGGATTCAGCCATTCTCCCATTCTCTGGGGATAGAAACCAGCTTAGCCCCTGTTAGCCTCGGTTTTTTCTTCCACCAAGTAGGTATAATAATAGCATGCATCAGATCATCATGAAGAATAGATAGAATTATGCAGGTAGAAGCACTTGCCTTGGTGCCTGGTACAGTTGCAAACTTTTTTTTTTTTTGAGATGGAGTCTTGCTCTGTCACCCAGGCTGGAGCGCCGTGGCACAATCTCAGCTCACTTCAACCTCCGCCTCCTGGGCTCAAGTGATTCTCCGGCATCAGCCTCCTGAGTAGCTGGGATTACAGGCACATACCAACGTGCCAGCTAATTTTTGTATTTTTACTAGAGAAGGGGTTTTAATATGTTGCCCAGGCTGGTCTTGAACTCCTAACCTCAGCTGATCCACCTGCCTCAGCCTCCCAAAGTGCTGGGATTACAGGTGTGAGCCACCGCGCCTGGTCAGTTGCAAACTTTCAGTAAATATTAGTCGTTATCATTACCACCATATGCTGTTAGGGTTATTATTACCACCAACAGTGGGAGTCACTAAAAACAAAATCTGTTTAAGGAAAGCCTTTTGCGAGGGAGTCCTCATTTGCAGATGGGAAAGCTGAGGTGGAAGTGAAGTGCCGTGGGTGGTATAGATGTTATCGGAGCACCTTGGGAATAGGACCCAGCTCATACAAGAAGCAGATGCTTTTAGAAAAGCCTCAAAACGTGGAAAGGGCATTTATTGGCTGAGCTGCACTGTGTGTGCGCGCATGCGGGTGCGAGGTATGTTGGCGCTGCTGCTTACCGATGCAAGAACTGAGAGCCAAGCTGACCTCCCAGTGCTTCTCTGCCAAGGGACACGGGTGAAAGTGGTAGCCCCTGAATCAGCCCCGGTGAAAGTCATTGCATTACGCTATTGCATTGTGCTTTTAAAAAATTAGTATTTCACAAGCATCCCTATGTTATTGGGCTTCATAATTAGTTTCAATGATTCTCTAACATACTACTCTTCCCTGAATCAGCCCCTGGCAGAGAAAAGTCCCCACCACAGTAAGGCTGTTCCTCACCTAGTGACAGGCTAGTGACATGCCTCGGGAAAAGGGCGTGCCCCCAGCAGGTTCACACCAGGGAAGCAGGAGCTGCAGAGAGCATTTTAAAAATATAATTTCAAATGATAAAAGTAGTTACCATATATGCTTTACATTTTACTGCATGTGAATGTTATGTTTTATTAATATTACTGAAAAAATAATCATTTTACAGAAAATCTGGAAAGGAGAAAAAGAAAAAAGTTTCATAATGGATCTCCCTAATGTACCTGTTTCCTAATATTCCTTTGAATAGCATTTTGATATCTTTCCTTACCTTTTCCCTAATGTTTTTAAAAGCATTTTATTAGTTATTTTGCTTTATAAAATAATGTGCTCATTGGGAAAACAGAAAAAAGCAAAGATAATAAAATAAAACATCCATTGACAGATAACCACTTGTACACTTGCGCATTTTTTTACTCCTGCTCCTTTAAACCATTTTTTTTTATTGAGGTAAAATATACATATAATTTACCGTCTTTACCATTTTGTGTATAGTGTTTATGCTTTTTTTTAAAAAAAAGAGTTCCTAAAGTTCATACTGCTTCATATTTTTTCACATTTCCTAAATCTCACTTTTTTATATTATTAAATATTCTTCTGTTGTATTTCTAAGACTTCGTAACAATCCATTTCACTTAATTTAATGTATATTTACTATCCCCTATTGTTGGATTTTTAGGTTTTCCCTTTTAAAAAACATTATAAACATCCTTGGGACTACATGTTTACAAACATTCTTATTTTCCTTGGATAAACTTCTCTAGGGATTGGGTCAAATCCATCACATCTGTAGCCAAAACGCCCTCAGAAGATACTTCCCCTCTTTGCAACTCCCACAAGGAAACTGTTTTCTAATTTCCCCACAGCCTAACCAACAATGGATATTATCACTGCCCTTACATTTGACTAACATTTTTACATACTTATAATCCTACGCTATTGCATTGTGCTTTAAAAAAATAGTATTTCACAAGGATTCCCATTGGGTTTCATATTATTGGGTTTCATAATTGGTTTCAATGATTTCCTAACATACTACCAAACAATTTCATCTACTTCCCTAAGCCACTGTTCTTTTGTTAGCTATTTAGGTTATTTTTCTACAAAACATAATGCCATAATAAACATCTTCATGCATGAAACTTTTATTAAAAATATACTAGATTTTTCCATGGAAGAAACATTAAAAGTACTACATGAACTAAAGGGTATCAAAAAATTATACATATTGCCACAATGCTTTCCAAACGGAGGTTAAGTTGATAAGCATCCAGCAGTATTGGTGAGAGTACCCGTGTCCAAGCCCCTTGGCCAGCCCTGAACTCTAGGACGCCCCCCGCCCCTGAGTCGGTCATCTCAAACAGAAAGAGGTGTGCACGTGTGGTTTCGTCTTGTGTGTCCTTCACTGCAAATGAGGCTGGCATTTCCCCATGTTTGCTTACTAGTTACATTTCTACAGAACGCACTTCGGTAAACACTAAGTGTCACTGGGTTCTTGTGCTTTTTTCTTCTTGCGTCGTATATTGTCTGCGCACTGGAGCCACCTCGCAGGTAAACGGTATGAGATGAAGCCAACCCCGTACCAGGACACACGGAAACCATCGTGACCTCACCGGAGACACGTGCTAAGCAGCGCGGACGACCAGGCCATTCTCCCCCGTCCCAGGCTCCTGCCTCACCAACCCTGAAAGGTGAGCAGGTGTCCCTTGTTTGGAGATGATGCCAGGGGAAAGAGTAGGGAAGCTTCTGGAAGGCTGGGGAGGGCACGCAGCCCCCCTTCCCGCCTAAGCTGAACCCCAGCAGGCTGGAAGGACGCCTCTGTCCGCATTTCTGGAAGGAAATGCCGTGGGGGCCGGGGGCAGGAGAGCGGCTGGGTCTGGGGCAGGCGGGGTGGGCTTCAGGCGCCTGCAGCCCGGAGAAGTCGAGCGCCTGGTGGAGCGTCAGAGGAGTCCTCGTTCCCGCGTTGGGCCTTCTGTTGTATTTCCGCCAGAAACTCGCTTTGAGAATTTGTTTCAAGCGTTTCTCTCTCTAGTTGCATCTCGTGAATGCAGTGAGCATCGCGAGCCCCTTCGCGGGTCAGCCCGGGCGTCGGTGTCCTCGCCGCCGCCCTGCACGCACGAGGTCGGGGACGGTTCAAAGCGCCCGCGGTGGCAGCCAGAGGCAGACCCAGGAAAGGGCCGAGCTGCGCGGCCGGTGGCGGGGCTGCCGGGGAGACCCTACCCTTGGCTCGGGGCCCCTGCCCGGCGAACTCCGGCTGCGGTCCGCGGGGGCGCGCGCGGGGGGACCTGAGCCCCGCCACCTCCGCGCACCGACCCCGGCCGCCTTCCCCGGCCCGGGTCGCCGCAGCCCGCCGCGTGACTCGCGCGTTCCGAGCCGAGTGCGGGTTGTCCCTGGCCCGGCCTCAGCCAGACGCCGGGGGGAGAGAGTAGGGGCTGGGAAGCGCCGGCGGGAAAGGAATCGGCCAGGGGAGAAGAGGAGGAGGAAGATGGATGTAGGAGCGCGCTCCGTCCGGCGGAGAGAAGCCGGGGCCCGAGAGCGCGCAAGGCGAGGACAAGGCGACGCGGCCCCGGCCTCCCAACCGCCTGGTCCCGCCCCACCCACGGGACCCCACCCACGGGACCGAACGGAGGGGTAAGGAGGACACGAGCCGCGCGAGTTGGGAACCCGCGGAGACCCGCAGGCCCGGGCGCCGCCGTCCCCGACCACCTGCTGCCGCGGCGGGCCGGCCGCAGGATTTATACCCCGGGCGCGAGCCCGCACGGCTGGGCGGGGGCGGGGGTGCAGGCCCGCGAGGCCCCGCCCCGCCCCCGCCCCGCCCCCAGGCCTCACTCGGGGCGCCGGGACCCCCAGTCCCGCCAGGGTCGGCGGCCCGCCGCCGGGTGGGGGGATGTGCCGAAGGGCGGGCCTCCCTGCGGAAAGCGACGTCACGGCCGCTCCTGCAGTGTGAATGAATCAAAACGCCCGGGTGACCGCGGCCTCCCGGGCGGCCGGCACGCGAAGGGTGGAGGGGGAGGGGGAAGGAGCGGGCGGGGGAGGGAGGAGAGGAAAAGAGCCAGAGCTGCAGCAACAGCGTCTCAACCTGGGATGTGCACCAAGCCCGGAGAGGAGACCGAAGGGACTGGCCACGGACTGGGGACTGGCGGGGGAGGGGGCCGGCCAGCCCGTGGAGTCCTCCCGGAGAGGCGGGGGGCCCGGCTTCCACCGCGACTCCGGCGGCCTGCTCGGGCTTCTAATTATTATTCTGAAATTTCTGAATCGAGCTAGAGCGAGAGAGCGAGACATCTCCGTAGACTGCGCCTCGCTGGCTCCCGCTCCGAGATGATGCAGAGTGCGACTGTCCCCGCGGAGGGGGCCAAGGGGCTCCCGGAGATGCTAGGTGTGCCGCTGCAACGTAAGACACCCCCTTTCTCGCTGATTTAATTCTAACGAGGCAGGTAGCAGCCTCAGCAGCTGCGGGGCGGGCCGGACGCCGCCGGTGGCCTTGGCCGGGAGAGGCCGGCGGCCGGGGCGCAGAGGCGGTCACAGGGCTGGGGCGCCGGCCAGAGTGCGTTTGAGGGGCCAGGCTCTTGGCTTTTTTGGGCCGAATGTAATTGCCGCCTGGATCCTGCTTCAGGCGAGCTGAGTACCGAGTACCGAACCCTGCGTCTCCAGCCTGTGGCTTTCCGTGGAACACTAGGGAGAGTGCTGTTTGGGGACACAGGGGTGCGAGCTGTAGGCCAGGCCTGAGAGCGAGGGTGGTCCCCCGCAAATCTTCTCTCCCAAGCTGGGTGGTTAACGCTCGCGGGACCGCTAATGCAACTTCACCCCAGCTGGCGGGAAGTTGGAGAGCGTGTCTCTCGCCCCCAGGCTGGCGGCAGAGAAGCCCCAGCCACACTCAGTCCCTGCGGCCCGCGCCCCGGGCGTACACGCCGGTGCATCCCCAGCTGCTACTGCTGGCGGCACCCGCCGTGTGCGCCGCCGGGGACTGACTGCTCCTGACGAGGGAATCTGCTCGCTGCATTCCAGCTAGCCCAGGAATGCAGGGGAGGGAGAAGCACCCGCACGAAGTTGTGAATTCCGGGTTCTGCCTTTGCGCCCTCGAGGGCAGGTGCTCAGGACGTCTCTGGTTTGGAGGGGTAGAGGTGGGGGTGTGTGCGCGCTTTGCTGGCCTGCCCTCCTGCTTTCTTCCCGCGCCGGAAATTAGCTAGGCGGCGGGAGCTCGGAGCGCGTTTATCCCCAAGTCTCTCTATGTGTATGGGTGTGCGCGCGCAGAGATTTTTCCGGAGGGAATCCGTCTCTGTCCTTCACTCCTGAGCCGAGAGTCCGAGAGAGAGAATCTGTGCGGAGGCCATAACAGGTGCCAAATTGTTGCTCGCGCGAGGTGAGCGCCGGGAGAGTCCTGCCCCGGTGGCGTCCTGCCCCGGTGGCTCGCACGCTTAGCAGGGCGCCCCGGGCACCCTGGAGAGACCAGAGAGTCCCTCGCTCCGCCTTCGACTTCTTTTGTGGTGCGGTAGCTAAGTCTTCGGGGTTTACTTTAAGTAAGGGCCGGCTCACCCAGGGATGGGAACTACCTACAAACTAGGACGCACGAGCGCGCCCTCCTGCGCCTCGGCTCTCCATGGCAGGGTTTCAGTCCGGCGAGACCTCGGAGGGAAGGCTGAAGAGCGCGACCCTGGGCTTCCCTGGGAAGTTTTTGAGAAGGGACTAGAAAAGGATAGCTTCATCCAAGCCTATTTAGATTGTTTTTTTGGCTGTATTCTATAGTTATTCTTTGTGTGTTTTTGTGTCAACTGCTGGCAAACAGTTCCACGTCTGTGCTGAGCCTTGGGGAGTTTACTAAGATGTTTCTATAGAAGGCATCCCGGCACACAGGTAGGGACAGAGCGAGTTCTCAGCCCCTGCACAAACAGAAACCCTGGCAAAGGTGCACCGAGTCCTTAAGCGGCTTGAAGCTCTGCGGAGTGAGGAGCTTGCATGAGTGGGGGAAGGGTGTGTGTGTTACTGGTGTCCTTGGTACCCACTACGCCTGTGCTCTTGTGGCTGTGGTCCGTAGCTGACCTGTCTGTTGGGACCGAGATGAAGGAGGATGGTCTCTGCTCTGACGGTCTTTCTTGTGATGAGTGACACTTTGCTTCCGTTGTTTAGAGAGAACTTTGATGTTCCATGTCAGGGAGTCGCTTTCCCAAAACGCCCAGAACTCAGAGCTGCAGTTTGCCAAGGCTGTCTAGGTCACACGTGGAAAACTTGAGGTATACATGGCCCGTCGAGGCAGTGTCTAACCTAGAGGAGGTGGTCAGTCCCCCCTTTTGTCTGGGTTTTGTGGCCTTGGTTGGAGGAGGCATCGGCCAAAATTGAGGGGACTGTTCCCTGAAGGTTTCCGGACCCACCTTTGATTTCCTCTTGGAATGTGAGTGGATTGTACCTTACCTTGTAGCAGATCGGGCCAGTGGCTGTTGCTGTAGGTGCTGGGACCAGGGGATAGGTGGGGCATGGTCCCCTCACCCACATATACAACCATTATACACAACCATTAGCTATCTTGGGATTGGGCCGAGTGGCCTAAGAAGCGGGGAAGCAGGAGGGGTTGTGGGGCGCGCCCTTGGGCCTCCCGGAACAGTAGGCTCTTAAACCCTAGGGGAGGGGAGACAAAAGAAAGGCTCTCCCACAGGGGGCCCTCCAGTCACCAACCGGAAGGTTTTGGGTTTCCTCCTCAACACGGACGTGTTGGCTTCTTCATCACAGGAAGTCACCACGAATGGAGCACCTGGCGGCGCAGGTCTAGGTGTCTCCAAGCTCTGTGCCTCTAGTGCCCTTCCCTCGAGGGGCATTTTAGAAGAAGCTGTTTAAATTCAGCTTATTTCAGTGGCAGCTGGACTATTCTTATGCTTATTTGGGGATGGGTGAGGTGCATCCTCTTTAGGACAACTGATGTAATAATTTTTCTCTCTTCGCTAGTCTTGTTCCAGACATGGCCTCTTCCTTGCCACTCGGTCCCCGCCTCCCGCTCCGCAGGCTCCCATGCGGACTCGCCATTTGCGCTTTCGCCCTCCCGGTTTTTTACCGCACCTTGGTCGCGCGCTCGCAGTGCGGGCCTCGTTGCTCCGACAGCCCTACAGCCCGACAGCGCGTCCCCGCTGCCTTCCGGGCTGTAGGGACATCAAGATCCGAGTGCCCGACCCGGGGGCCGCTTGGGGTGCGGCGAGAGCCCCCTCTGATCCGCTTCCAAAACTCCCTGGACCTCAGCAGTCTCCTCCCCTCGTCGGGGCCCTGCCGACCGGCTGTGCCCGCCGAGGAGACGCCGAAAAGCAAAAAGCGCGGGGCTTATAGGAAGGTGGGCATTTTATGTGCTTCGATTTTGACCCATCGGCCACGTAGTCTCCCCCAGGCACCGAGGGAAAGGACGCTCGTGGCCTGGCTGGCTGGTGGGGGAGAGGGCAGCCCCCATGGGAGGAGGAGGAGCCTCGTGGAGTATCGGCTGGGGGTGGAAAATGGAATGCAGGCCCGGGGTCTCTGTCCCCTTCCTTGTCTCCTAAAATGCTTCCAGCAAGCTCTGGTGAACCCCGAAGCTGTAGGAGGAGGGTATTTTATTTTGTGTTTGGTAGGGTCTAGTGAAGGACTTCTCTGGGACTCCTCCTGCGGCTCCTCTTGGGTGCTTGGGCTTAAATGTCCCAGCCCAGGTTGCTTCACGGATCCGAGCCCCCGGGGTTGCTGACCGTCCTTTTTGCAGCCCATTCCTCAAGGGAGTGGGATGGATTCACTGCCCAAGCCCGGAGCCCGCTCAAACGCTGGTGCTGTTCGCTCTTCTTTCCACTCTTGCTTTGTCTTCTTGTGCGAGACAGACAGACAGACAGACAGACAGACACACACACACATATATATAAATGAAATCGATTGAGATTCTATCATATTCCCAACATTCGGATACAACAGCCGTGGGCACCATAGACCTCCTTCCCTAGGTCGCAAGAATATTCTCAGGAGCAAGACAGTTTTTACAGACGAGGCCGACTGTCCCCGCCGGCCGATTCGGGCCTGATAAGTTGGGGGTTCCGATGTCCTAACTGCTGGGATCCCGTCTCAGCCCACGACCTGAGCTGCGTACCACATAGAAGGGAATTTGGAGAAACTCGGGTGTGCGCGGCAGCGCCCCGCTTGGAACAGCGGATGGCCGAGGACTCCCACGGGGCGAGAGGGCTCCAGCCTCCTCTTTTCCATGGCCTTGAGACCCGAGAGGGTCGTGAGCACCGAGGGAAGCTTGGGAAGCCGCGATCCCAGGGCGCTCAGCATGCAGAATTAACTGTTAAAGCCGGACACGGAGCACGCAGGTGCAGCAGGTGAGGGGCGAAGGTCTATACTGAGCGGTCCCCAGTGTCTGTGAAGTCGTAAAGTCGGGACTGAGAAGAAGCAGATCCTAACTCGAGTTCATTTCCGTGCTTGGCGGAGGTCCGGGCTCGCGGCAAACCGGAGCGAGGTGGGGCTGCGTGGGGCTGGGCGGGAGTGGCGTCCTAGGGTCTGGGAGCGCGACCCGCACGACCTGGCTGCGACCGGGGCAGGGCTCCCCGCCCCGCGGGCAGACGCGGCCTAGGTGGCCCGGAGAACAGACGACGGATTATTTAAATGAGCGTTTGCTGCGCACCCGCGGGCGGCGCACGATCCTGGGCACTTGCCGGGGAATCCCGGGCGCGATCTGGGTTTTGCGGGGCTCGCCGGTGGCGGCAGATGTGGACAGGGCTGCCCTCCGCGGGGAGCCGGCTTTCCGCGCACCGCGTCCCGCAGCGGTGGGTAAAGGTCGCAACCAAGAAGGGGGCAGAGGAGGGACCACCTCTCTGTCCGCCGCACGGCGCAAGAGGCGTTCCTGCGCCTGGGCCCTTTCCCTCCATCCGCCCAGGGGTTTGCGCCGGTTTTCCGAGCTTGTTCTCTCAGGCAGCCCCGAGGTCCGACTGAGCTGGAATTAGCCGGGCCCGGGACCCCTTTGCCGCCCTTTAGAGTGGTGGCAGGGACTTTTCCCGCAAGGCTGGGCGCGAAGCGCGCGAGTGCGGACGGTGCGCGCATTAAGGGGAGGCCGGGTGGAAACCTCTCTCCCCCTTCAGGCCCATTTCGTTCCAAGCCCTTGGAAGGACAAAATTAAACCCCAATCCCGACGGCTTGAGTCTTCTGTGACCGTTTAACCCTGGGAGAGCGGTGCTCCCATTTTTGAAGGGGTTCCTCCTCCTGGGAGCGGGGAGGCCGCCGGCGGGTCTGCCGGGCCCGCGCGTTCTGCGGGTGTTCGAGCCTCGGCTCCCCGCTCGGTTCCCCGGCTTAGCGGACCTTGACGAGCGCTGGAAACGTGTCAGGCTCATGAGATAGAGTTTCTACCTAGGCGGCCGAAGATGTCAATTAAAATCGACCAGGGGAGGGAGTTGGTGGCACTGTGCGTCGCCGGGAAAGGCGAGGTGGTGCGGGCCACCGGGTGCACCCACCGCACCAGAGGCCACGGCTGGACGGACCGGGCACATTCCTGCGTCTCAGGTGGTTGCCTTTATTATTATTTTATTATTATTAGAGGGCGGGGCCAATGTGCCTTTTAAAGGCTCTGAGGGTGAAACTAATGAAGAAGGGAATGAGTTACTAGAAAAGCCGTGGAGGGTAAAACCGGGAGCGGCAGGAAGTTGCAGGAAGGACGACCAAGCTCGGTGTATCTGCACCTGCCCCTTGACACGCCGAAAACAAAGGGGGTTAAGGCAAGAATGTAGACTAAATGCTGTGAGGATTAGGGCTGCGCGAGCCCTCGAGACCTCTCGGAGGCCGCCTGCAGGTCTGCAAATACCAGGGTCCGTTTTTACAGACTCCTAGAGGTGGGGCGGGGGTGGGAGAGCCGGGAAACCGGCAAAGCAATTTCTTTCCATTGAGCAGACAAAAACTCGGGCCACAGGGGCATCTTGTATTTTGAACAGTGACCCCATGACCCCGCTGGCCAGGTGTAGACAGCCTCAAGTCCTAAATATTTGCATTGTCCTAACTTCCCAGTTGTCTCGGGTTTGAATGCCGGTTCCCTCCGTGTTACAGTCAATTAGTGATTGCTTAGCATCCGCATTAGCAGACTGAAGCTAGAGACCCCGGTGCTGGGAGGAGAGGGAGGAGCCGGGGAGGGAGCTTGGGGCTTGCAGTGCTGCGGGGATGGAACATTAGTTAACAGGAATTAACCGTGATTTCTATTGCCTTTTTGTGAAGTCTGCTTTGAGCCTCTTGCTTTGGGCAGGAATGGTAGGTATTTGGTAGATTTCTCTGGCTGGGAAACTTGTGTCCCCTTCCTACTGAAGAGTTGTGGATGGGGGAGGGTGGGCAGAACTGGATGAAGGGACCTTGTGCCTCTTCTTTCAATTGGGGAAATTTTTCTGGAATAGAGCTGAGAAGCTTTGGAACGAATAGGGACTGGGAACCAGTTTAGCTGAAGAGAGGGCAAAAGGAATATTACCCACTTGGAGAAATCCAAGGTTGGAGACGGACTGAAGCAGCAGTTTGCTGTTGCAGCACCAAATACATTACTGCATAGACGGCTGGACTTGGAGAGGGCGGGCTGCGGTGCCCTTGAGGGGTTTACTTTGTAGCGGTGTTTTGCCTTTCTCCCTTCCTGGAATGAGTATTAACAAGCCCGTAAGAAGTGTGGGCGAATAGGGTCCAATGCTTTTAGTAAAAGTCCATCGCGGTTTGGGGTCTTGAATTTCTCTCTTTCTCCCTCCATCCTTCTCCACCTCCTCTTCCCCCTCACCCCACTTCTGTCTATCGCGTCCTTCCTTTGCAAAATAGTTGCAGGTAGAAACAAGGGATTGTGCAGGAATTCATGGCACAGGGGTTTTACTGGGGGTCGTGGGTCCTGCGGGCTGCGCAGTGGTGGATCTGTCTCTCTAGGTGCCCTGGGTGGGGAGCACAGGTGCTGTGTATGGATCGGTCTCTCTAGGCGCCCTGGGTGGGGAGCACAGGTGCTGTGTGTAGGCGAGAAGCTGCCCTGTGGAGCTGGGCTCTTGTTGTCTGTGGTAGAAGAAATCAACTAAATTAGACGCCTCTGTGAGGTTTTACAGGATCCCCGGATCAAAGCGGAGCACGAATCAACCATTTTGAGGCACTGCTCTTGGGGGCAGGTGGACAGGTTGGGTTTCACTGGTGAAAATGAACTGGACTCACTCTTGGAAAATGTACTTTGGGGTTAACTGTGTGAGTGGCTGACTGGAAAGTCCAGTTGGGAGGCGAGTCCTGCCTCCTGCTGTGATTTGGTGGATTTCTTTTCTCAGATCTCCCAGCCCTCTCCCTCTTGTCAGTCTGGGTCTAGCCACAGATGTTTTACTGCAGTACCTCACCCCCAAATGTCTTTAAAGTATAATTTGCTTTGATTATAATGTTAGGGGGTTAAGGGATTGGTTCTGGGAATAGCTTAATAGAGACAAAGCTTGCAGCCAAATGAATTGAAAGTTTCTTGTTATGAGGGAAAGAGTGCCAAGCGCATGGAATATTGTTACAGTTGAGACATTAGAGAAATACACCGTAGAGATGCAGCAGTGATTAGATGCGCAAATGGGTGGAAATAGACATGTCTACAACATTCCCATATACGAACATGGACTTGTCTAATGCAATGTTCTGTTTTATTTGCAATTACTGAGAACGTTTGATACCCTGCCGAAGAATATGAATTACATGACAATGTATCACCTGGAAGATAATCTTATCCCTGCAAATACATATTTACATTGTGTGTTGCATGTGTTACTGGACTCCTGTTAAAATATTACCCAAATTACAGCCTTAAAATGGTAACATCGAAATTATCTCCAGTTTACTCTTTTGTCGAAGAGGTCACTATTTTTGACTGTCTAAGCTGAAAAGGAACAAAGGAGATTTTCAAAGGCACCCCACACCACTAACTAAAACTAACTGTGGGAAGAATTCTGGAGAGCAGGCGGTGGGAAAGGACGGCTTTCGGTGTGATCATTTGTGAGGCGAGGAGGATTTTCTGACTTTTTTCTAGTCGCTGTCGTTTGTCAAGACACAACCCAAGAAATTAGATAAACAGACCTGAGTACATGGATGCATTTAGAAACGTGCTGGTGGATACGATGATAGAGACTGTGATTTACCTTCAATGTGATGCCAGTTTTTAAAATTAGAATTTTTCCAATATTTTTGTAGCTGGCCCGGCTCTCTGTTTAATGCTGCTGTCACCATCATAAAATACCTTGATGCTCAATGTGCCTTTTCTCTTTATGTTTTAAAGAAGTAATGTTGGAATTTTGTGCTTTCGCTGTGTTGTTTGTGAGAATGTTATTACTAGGTTGTGAAAACCCCTTAAGAGGAATTGTAGAAAAACATTTGGAAAATTATATTATCTCTTCAAGATACGCTGATTTATAACAAGTGGAAATATCAAAACAGGAACTATAAATTGTTCAACAAAAAATGAATGTTCTTTAGTGACACAGAGCCAGGGTTGGTGAAGGGTTGCACACAAAATTAGTCATGGAAAACTGATGCATGGGCCTCAGGCCCTCATTCCATGGGTCACAGTTTCCAGGTGATTAAAAAGGGGAGTTATGGGCAGAAGACAGGATTTTGTCGTCAGCGGTGATGGTGGCTACTTCGAATTGGAAAGTTATTTTTGAAATATGTATCCAGTAATCTCCTCCGTTACAAATCTTTGACTTGCGTATTTCAGAACTCAGGTGTGTGTTTAGGCAGGCGTGCCACAACTTGGAACGTCCTGTGGTTTCACCTTGTTGACGTATTTTAGAATTAGTCATTCCCAGACTAAGTCAATGAACACCCCCCCCCCCCCCCAACCACACACTATTTCCCAAACCTGCCTTTAGAAAACCGTCTTCCTTCTTTCTCAGGGAACCTGAGGCAACAGACTAGCAATGCCCACAGTGTGGCTGCTGTTTACCCTTCCTCACCTGTGGGAAGGGGATGGGAAATTTCAAGAAAAGCATTTGCATAACTTTTCAACTGCATATGTGATTCCTTAAAGCCCCATTTGCTGTCTGCTTTCAGTTAGTAGTCAGCAAAGAAACCTAACAAATACGATGAAATGTTTTTGGAAATGTATATTGGCCAAATGTTATCTGAGACAGATCTGGGGGGAAATCACCAGCATAAAGGTTTTGGTGATTTCCCCCCAGATGGAGGTGGCTTTGGTTGAGCACAGGTGGAAGCCATCAGACCCGGGGAAGAGGTTTAGTCCTAACTCAGCCCCCAGCTCTGTACCCTTACTCTCAGAACGTTTTAAACAAAGACAGTATCTGCTTCACAAGATGTCTGGGAGGAGGAGGGGTGAGCGTGCCGATGTGAAAGTTCTTGACAAAGTTGGGAGTGCTGGTGACTTTAAGGGACTCAGAGCCTGGAACCACAGCTCCCACTTCACAGGCAGAGCCACCCCTGGAGCGCAGGTGGCTGTCCCAAGAGAATGGTTACCAGAGCGGGAATATTGTGGGGTGTGCAAACAGGGAGCCCTGGAAGACACCCCCATGGACCCAGCTCCCTCTCTCAAAAGGAGCAAGAAAAACCGTGTCCTGAGCATTAGGCTGTCAAGTCAAAGCATGAAACGAAAAGAACACTTCATCCAAAAGAGTTAAAAAGCAGAATCCTCGCAGGAGGCAAGGTGGCACATCAAGGCACAAACTTGACAAAACATTAATCTGGTTCAGAGCATAGTTAAATAAACATTCCCTTTAAAAAGGATTATAATAGACATAAGGTCTCACTATGTTGCCCAGACTGGTCTTGAACTTCTGGGTTCAAGTGATCCTCACCGAGGCCTCCCAAAGTGCTGGGACTACAGGTGTGAGTCACCATGCCTGGCCTAAACGTTACCTATCAGTACAAAGTAACTTGGTTTCTTAAAAACATTTACTGCATAGCATTATGATTCCAGTGGAAATATCTGAAATTCTGATTTCTTTCCCCAGAAAGATGCCTTTTTTTAGATACATTTGAGATGTCATTGTCAGATATGTTGGCTCTCATTTTAGTCTCTTTAGTGGAACTTTTTTCCTTTACCCTTTTGATCTTCCGTGACCAAGGGGATAGAAAACACAATTTTTCAAATAATTAAAATCGATCAAACAAACACAAACCCTCCATGACATGTTTCATGGGGGCCCCTGTTTCCTTGAGAGCAGTTTCTTGGAAATGAAAGAAACGTGAGTGAGGAACACAAATGCACGGTACTGATTCTCCTCACCAGAGGGGCATGGGCACTTTGGTGCCGCAGATCACATCAGCCCTTTTGATCTCTTCCACTTCCCAGCTTTCAGAAACCACTAATGGAGGAATTTGGGGATTTAAAAATGGAATCCAGTTTCTGATGGGCCACTCTCAAAATAAGCCCAGTGTGCCCCTACCACTGACGTGTCAGGTGGTTTGAGGACTGGCCATCATATTGTGAGTTTTAAAAGCTTCCTCGATGAAGAAGTAGATTCTGGCTACTGGGGAAGGGTCTGTAGCCATTTCTTGTCAAGTAAGAAATAGTCTCTTTTCCTCTGGGCGTTTAGATGTCTCTAAGAAAAAACGCTAGAAGCCCCAGACGTTAATTTGAACCCAATCTACCCTCACCTGGATACATTACAGCAAAGTGACGTGAGCTCAGGCAGTCATGGCTCAACCTCCTCATTTTTACCATCTGCATGTTGGGGGAGATCAAGGTCTGGCAAATTTGTCCTCATTCTGCAGAGGGAAGAGTCTGCCAGATCTCTTTATTCCAGAAAGACTGAGCCCTTGTAATACTGCATTGTCTGCTGTTTATACTCCAGGATTATGTCGATTAGAAAAGAGTGTGTGTCTTCTGAATGCTTTAGAATTAAGGGAGTGGAGGAGGGTTCTGAGTGTTTAGGAGGGGGCTGAAGGAGGGAAAACGTATGTTGGGAAATAGTGAAGCATGAAGTAATTTTGTTACACTTTAAATACAGACATGCATCTTGCTGGCCACTGGCTGTGAGGCAGTGAAGGAGCGAGCGAACAGCTGACCTAGGACGCTGGCACTGTGGGGGCTGGGTGTTGTACACGCGTTCCCTGATTCGACCGTAAATGACACAGCCACCCCAGAAGGGTGCTATGATTATTTCCATTTTATGGATATGAAAATCAAGGCTCAGAGAAGCTGAGTAATTTTCCCAACATCACATACAGGGTGGAATGAGGATCTGAGCTCAGGTCTGACTAGACCTGGGATTTATAGGCAATTTGGAAGATTTGGAGATCTAAACTCTGCCCAGAACAGTCTCCCAACACGTTTTTATTTTTTTATGGGAGTTTTTTTGTTTTTGAGACAGAGTCTTTCTCTGTTGCCCAAACGGGAGTGCAGTGTTGTAATCCGGCAATCCTCCTGCCTTGACCTCCCAAGTAGCTGGGACTACAGGTGTACCCCACCACGCCTGGCGATTCTTTATTTATTTATTATTATTTTGGTAGAGACAGGGTCTCACTATGTTGACCAGGCTGATCTCCCAGTATTTTTGAGCCCCCTCTAAAAAAGTATTTAAAACAATGTCTCTACTTCCCTCTGCTTTTGTGGTTCACTCATTCCCCACTCTTCCCACTGCTTCAGGATTGACAGCTCCCTCATTCGGCTAAGCCTTCCTTTCCATAGGCAGAGCTTCATGTCAGAATTAGCCTTTTGTTCCAGAGTGGCAATGCCACATCCCATGTATGAGGATGTGTGTCCATGTGTTTCTGTGTCCATGTGAGCATGTGTCTTTGAGTATATGTGAATATGCATGTGCGTTTGTATGTATATGTGACTGGTACATGTGTGTGCCTTTGTATATGTAGGAATTAATGTGTCTCAAGGTGTATATTTCTGATTGTGTTTCTCTGTATGTGTATGTGTCTGTTATATGCATGTCTGTGTGTATATGTATGGTGGGTGTGTATATCTGGGTGTATATCGAGTGTGTGTGTGAGTGTGTGTGAGGATGTCTGTATGTGTTCATGCAGGTACATGTGGGCTTATGTCTGTTATATGCATGTCTGTGTGTATATGTATGGTGGGTGTGTATATATATCTGGGTGTATATTGAGTGTATGTGAGCGTGTGTGAGGACGTCTGTATGTGTTCATGCAGGTACATGTGGGCTTATGTCTGTTATATGCATGTCTGTGTGTATATGTATGGTGGGTGTGTATATATATCTGGGTGTATATTGAGTGTATGTGAGCGTGTGTGAGGACGTCTGTATGTGTTCATGCAGGCACATGTGGGCTTATGTCTGTTATATGCATGTCTGTGTGTATATGTATGGTGGGTGTGTATATATATCTGGGTGTATATTGAGTGTATGTGAGCGTGTGTGAGGACGTCTGTATGTGTTCATGCAGGTACATGTGGGCTTATGTCTGTTATATGCATGTCTGTGTGTATATGTATGGTGGGTGTGTATATATATCTGGGTGTATATTGAGTGTGAGCGTGTGTAAGGACGTGTGTATGTGTTCATGCAGGTACATGTGGGCTTATGTCTGTTATATGCATGTCTGTGTGTATACGTATGGTGGGTGTGTATATATATCTGGGTGTGTGTGTGAGGACGTGTGTATGTGTTCATGCAGGTACATGTGGGCTTAGGTCTGTACCTTGACTGTGTCACACTGCATGACTGGGAGTGCTCTGGTAGACGGGCCTTGCAGATGGGGAGTGTACTGTTCTGTGTGGTCCAGCGTTTCCAAAGGTTCTTTGGCTGTTCCAGGGACATTACTTTTTGTTTCTTTACCTTCTGCAAAGCCCCAGCAGAGAGCATCATCACAAAAACTTATGGGTAGATAAGACAAAAACTTTCATTTTAAGTGAAATGACTCCTCATATTGGGAACTGAGTTAATATGAATAGATCAAATTTTGTCTTTAGTGACTCCAAGCATCTGCTTAAATTCCAGGTTTTGTTTGTTTGGTTTGTTTTTTTTTTGAGACGGAGTTTCGCTCTTGTTACCCAGGCTGGAGTGCAATGGCGCGATCTCGGCTCACTGCAACCTCTGCCTCCTGGGCTCAGGCAATTCTCCTGCCTCAGCCTCCTGAGTAGCTGGGATTACAGGCACGCGCCACTATGCCCAGCTAGTTTTTTTTGTATTTTTAGTAGAGACGGGGTTTCACCATGTTGACCAGGATGGTCTCGATCTCTTGACCTCGTGATCCACCCGCCTCGGCCTCCCAAAGTGCTGGGATTACAGGCATGAGCCACTGCGCCCGGCCCAAATTCCAGTTTTAAAGTGAAGTTTTGAGATACTAAATACTGCATGAAATATGTTGAGCTTATGGGGGATTTGAAAATTGTCTTACCCCTTGGACATTTTGGATACAACTTTTCTTTCCTTTTTGTTTGAGAGAAAGGGTCTTGCTCTGTCACCCAGGCTGGAGTGCAGGGGTGCAATCTGGGCTCATTGCAACCTGGCTCTTTTTTGGGGGGGGTGGCAGAGATGGGGTTTCAGCATGTTGGCCAGGCTTGTCTCAAACCCCTGGCCTCAAATGATCCACCCACCTCAGCCTCCCAAAGTGCCAGGATTACAGACATGAGCCACTGCACCTCTGTAAGGGGAGGGCAGGTGAGGAGTTCTCCCCTCCTCTCCCCTGCAAGAGGAGGCCAAGGCAGTCTTCCTCGATGCCTCCTTCCTCAGAGCGAGGAGGTCCAGTTAATGCACCAGAACTTTATATCTTGTAGGAAACCTAGATAAGCTCTGTCCTGTCCAGTCTTTCTAAACTGTAAACATTAAATTATTAGAGGTTTAACTGAAAGGCATTTCCAGATAGTTTATGTTTTTTAACTAATCTATGTAATTATATGGGGGCCATGTTGTCTGGACTGTGGGGTCTGAATTCACAGGTCTCCGCATCCTCACAGCAGGGATGGGTCTGAACTTGACAGATGCCATCAGCAAGCTGGCGCCGTGTAGCTGGGGGAGGAGATTGTGGACAGAGGCTGCTGCTTCCCGCCCTGCCCTGGACATGAGGTGTCCGTCCCATATGACACATGCACACTAAATACCTGTGTCCTCTCAGTCTGTGCCTCAAACATGTCCATTTGCCCAGTGGTTAGGAGCTCAAGAGGCCAGTGGTCTCGTAGTCTCTTGTACATGGGATCATGTTGAGACTCTCTGCCACCATTTCCTATCTAAAAAATGACAGGCTCAAGCCAAATAAGGGGGTGGCTCAGGTCCCTTGAGCTCTCTGACTGGGTTAGTCCATCTTCAGGAAAGCAGCAGCGCAGGCAATTGGTTAAATTTTGGCTCCTTGACTGTGGGGCCTTGGGCACATCACCTGATCTTGCAAAGGCTCAGTTTCCTCATCTGTAAAATGGGATGATAGTGCCTTCCTCACTGAGAGCAGTTCACTGAGGTAATAGACACTCAAGCCCTCACATGGCTCATAATAGGCTTCTGATGTCTGGTGATTGGTATATTGGGGATCTTTTAAAACATTTCCAAAGCATCTTTGTTTAATCCCCTGTCAAAATCTACAGTGGAATAGAAAAGCGTTTTAAGTTTTAACTTAAAGGGCACCCTTGGTTGGCCCCCTCCACTTTTGCCAAGCTGGGGAGGGTCCTGGTTTGATCCCACGGCCCTTCTGTGAGGACCTCCTAGTGTTGGCAGCCCAGGCTGAGCCAGCGTCGATCCTCTCCTCGAAGCTCGAGGCTGAAGCCGCTTGTCTGTCTGCGTTTGGTGGCGTTCCTCATCGTGATGCTGTCTCTAAAACCCCTGCCCGCTGTTTCCTGCATACATTAGCCCTAACATATTCTCTCTTGAATACGCATCAGATTAAGGCTCCCACTAGATACCCTGCTAGGAATAAATTTTACGGCATACATCCTCACCCTCATCCCATGCATTTGTGGCTGGGAGGAGAAAAATAGCCACATCTCTCCTCTGGGGCAGGCAGAACAACAATTAGGTAGGAATCGAGGAATCGGCAGCCCCTCTTGCCCAGGGGCCAAGGGAGGTGCGGGGAGCTGGGCTAACTCTTGGCCTGCATGCCCAGGGCCAGCAAGGATGGTGCTTCATCTGGGTTCTCAAAGGGTTAATGCCCCCCCCCCCCCCCATCCCAGGGCTGGGGTCCAGCTCCTGGAAATCCTCCTCATACAAGCCCCTGACCGGACTGCCAGGGCCGAGGTGCAGCTGTGCCATGGGACATAAGGCCCTGAACGGCTGTGCCCCGCAGCTCCCGCCATGGCTGTGCCCCACCGTCGGGCTCCGTGGGCACACAGTGCTGCCCTGTGGCACACGGCAGGCCTTGTTCACACGTTCCTGCTGGCGCGGCATGCCCTTTGTCCTTAACTCACTTCCCTGAGCTGGGAGGGCTTCCTGGTTGGGTCTCCGCTCCTCTCCCCTGCAAGAGGAGGCCAGGGCAGTCTTCCTCAGTGCTTCCTCCTTCAGCCATTCTGCCGCTCAGCAGACTGCAGGGTCACTGAACTTGGCTCATGCTGGAGAAACCTGTGTCCCCTTGCCCTTCATAACCCTCCTGACCTGAGTTGCCCCCTATTTTTTCCTGCTTGAGACGAGGGGCGTCACACAAAAGGAATTCCTGGCTATCCAACCCTCATAGACTGGTGGGCTCATGTGTCACCTCCTCACCAAGACCTTCCAGGGTCCCCCAGGGATGCAGCCAGCCTCCGATGGCCTCTGGGGAAAGGCAGGGGGTGTGGCTGAGTGAGTACCTGCATGGGGCAGGCAGGCATGGCCCCGAGCCGGTGGCATAGTTGCTGTGTGAGGAGGCCACTTGGCGTCCCCGGGAGGGTCATGACATCTCTGCAGGGATTCCTGTGAGGGCTCAATGAGAAAATGCCCATGAACCTGCTGCCCAACCTGCCTTTCCGTGGGCATGACGGTCATCTCATACTAATAGCAGGCCCGTCTTGAGCACCTACTGTGTACCGGGGCCTGCCCTAAGAATTATACGTGTGTCAATCCATTTGCTCTTCACAACAGTCCTACAACCACTATTGTCATCGTCACCTCCTTTTACATGTGAGGAAACTGAGGCAGAGGCTGAGTCATTTGTCTGGGTTTAAAAAGCAGAGTCAGGATCCAAACCCAGGCAGCTGAGCTCGAGTCCACACTCCTCCTCTATGTCATGCCCACCCCTCACTGCGTGGAGACTCCTGTGGCCGTCAGGCGCTCAGCACTTTGCTGGGCAAATTGGAGCTCTGGGGCAAGTACTGATTGGCTGGACGATGTATTTCTCAAGGAGGAAAACTGTGGAGACAGGAAGAAAAAGAATCCTTTATATACTGGGACAATTAGCAGGTGGGACACCTGATCGTTTTCATGGGTATTTTGGTCTGAGAAACGGGTCAACAGGCGAGGCATATATACCAATTCTGACTTCCACGCAAATGCTGGTGGTGCTGGGGCCAGGAAGGGAACAGGCTGGGGCTGGAGTTTCACTGGGCCCAAGGTTGGCACTTCTGTGTACAGGGCTAGTGATGGCATCTAGTGATTGTCCCAATGGCCTATTTATAGGTTTTAAGTACATTTAAAATTGTTCTTAGTACATTGAGGCTAATTCCTTTGTTAACACTTTTAAATTATATCACAACCAACATACATGAGATGAGTCAAAATCATGTATGAAGCTGGGTGCTGTGGCTCATGCCTGTAATCCCAGCACTTTGGGGAGGCTGAGGAGGGCAGATCATCTGAAGTCAGGAGTTTGAGACCAGCCTGGCCAACATGGTGAAATCCCATCTCTACTAAAAATACAAAAGTTAGCCAGGCTTGGGGGCGCATGCCTGTCATCCCAGCTACTTAGGAGGCTGAGGCAGGAGAATCGCCTGAACCTGGGAGGCAGAGGTTGCCGTGAGCTAAGTGTGCCACTGCACTCTAGCCTGGGCAACAGAGCGAGACTCCATCTCAAAAACAAAGACATGTATGATTCTTGAGATACTTGATTTTACCGCTGTTGACATTTTGGAGCGTGTAGGAGAAAGCAGTGAAAAACGGTTTCAAGGTGAGCTTCTCAGACAGGATTTGATCAATTTATTATTTAGTGATAAACTGTGGTGTCATCCTTGTGTGCCAGGCACCGTGCTAGGCAGTGAGTGACAAGATGCAAAGGTGTCTTCTATAATAGGCGTGGGAAACCCTGGGGCTGCCAGCTCCGCGTGCTGTATCAGGAGGAGGCTCCAGGAGGCCAGAGGGTTACACTTTTATCTTTTCCTTCTTAATACTTGTCGATTTGTTACCTTCTCTTTTTTTGAAAAGCACAGGGGGAAAATGGCTGGAGATCTTAGCACTGTTTGTTTATTCAACCGTGAAGACCTGACCATTTTGTAGATTTTGAAACAGTCAGTGACTCAAAATACTGTCAGATGCCCAAGCAATCCCTTGGAAAGGTGGGATGGCAGAGAAGCAGATCTCAGATAGGAAGTCACCCAGGACAGGAACCGGATGAGGCAGTGGTTAGGATTTCATTGCAGACAACAGAATCCACTTTCTCCATTTAAGTGAAAAGTGACTAATCATCGGGTGGCAGGTGGCTTTCAACTCCGTGGAGCCATCTGGGTGGAGCTTCCAGGGTAACTGTCAGCCCCCAGAATTTCATTGCCTCTGCTGTGACCAATCAGGACAGTACAGCACCCAACACAGCACTTCATCGCCTCCGTGTACCCACACCAGCACGATGGGAGCCTGCCCCTCAGCTGTGCCGACATTTAGGTCAGTTCTGAATCAGTCTCTCCCAAGTGCGTTTGATTGGAGGACTCAGTCATCTTCAGAACCTGGGCCACTGGGGCGTCTGGAAAAGCAGTTTCTAGCCTTCCTATCTGCAGCGCAGGAAGTATTGATCCAGCCGATCTATGGTATTGGTCGCAGTTCATTAAAATATTGAGATTTTCTCTGCAAGAGCACCCTCAGGCCTGGACCTCGATCGCTGCCCACCCCTCCCCCACGCCGTCTTTATTACTGGCTTTTCAGGCCAGACGGCCTTCCAGCGCAGGTGACTTAGGGGACTGGTGTTTTTAGCAGAGCTTCCAATCACTCATGAAAGCGCCGTGGAAACGGAGGTGTTGTTGCCGAGGCTTCCTGGCCCGCTGGCTGTGGGACTGCGGCAGCGCGAATGGGGTAGCGGCTCCCACTAGCATTGTGGTGCCCTTAGAAGCAGGTGACTCCTCTGGACCAGTCACCCCAAGCCTGAATACACAGCTTGGCCAGCAAAGCAAGGGTTAGCTTTGAGTCCTCCCCTGTCCCTTGACCACACGCCTTTGTGTGCAGCGTATAACCTGCAGAACTCCACGCAACAGCCCTGCGCTTTGCGCCATGTCCGTTTCCACCAGCAGCAGAATGGGAAGGCGCCCGCCCAGGGCCTGGCCTGTTAGCAGGGCTATGTGGAAGGCTCACGGTGCCTCTCTCTCCTCTTCCTCACAGAGATCCCCCAGTGTGCTGGCTGCAACCAGCACATCCTGGACAAGTTCATCCTGAAGGTCCTGGACAGACACTGGCACAGCTCCTGCCTCAAGTGTGCGGACTGCCAGATGCAGCTGGCGGACAGGTGCTTCTCCAGGGCCGGGAGCGTGTACTGCAAGGAGGACTTCTTCAAGTAAGTCAGCGCGGTCCCTCTCGTGGCCCTGGCCTGTCCCGGCCTGTCTCCGTGCATCGAGGGGGAGGTTTGCAGTGGGGTAGGCCAGGGAGGGAGGAGGGCCGCTCTGGGAGGGGCAGGTGGATCCTGGAACCGAGAGGATGCCCTTGCTGAGGTCGCCTTCTGATCACTGGCCCATCACTGCCGGAGCTCCAGCGTCTAGGCTTTACTTGAGCTCTGTGTGGGGCAGGGGTGAGGTGCGGAGGCCTTGGGCCGGACTTCTCCAGGGTGGTGACAAAGGAATTCTCCAAACCCTCAAAGGAGCTGCTCGTTCTGTGCCGATATGTCGTGCTTCCAGCCACGGGGTCGTAACAGTCCCGCGACGTCCACAGCAGGTGCTTTTAGGTCTGTGTCACATCTAGAGGCCTCTCCGTGGCTGTTTCGCAGCCTGCTTCAAGGGCCCTAGAGGCTGGCCAGGGTGGCTTCTGGCAGGAGGGAGGCCCGGCTCAGTCAGTGTCGTCACTTTCTATGGAAACATGATGAAGAAGGGGCAGTTTCGTGTGACGGTGAAGAGTCCAGACTCTGAGTGGATTTGAACCCACTTATTGGTGGTGTGCTCCTGGGCAGGTTACTTAACTTCTCTGCGCCTCAGTTTGTTCATCTGTAAAATGGGGCTGATAGCAATAGTCCCTTCCTCATGAGGTTTCTATTCGCTTTAGATAAGTCAGTATGCATCAAGTCCTCAGGACGGTGCCTGACACTGGAGTGTTAGCTCTTAAGACTGAGATTTTCCGTTCTGGGGTGGGGTCCATCAAAAACTTGCTGTTGGCGCTATGGGTCAGGGTGAGAAGACTTCCTGGAATGTGTTTTCCATGGCGTTTAGTCTGAGACTTCTCTCCCAGAATCTGTTACCTAAGGCACTGATGCTGGTGGCTTAGCCAGTGTGGACCAGCTGACATCAAGCAAAGCCAGGAGCGGGAGGTGGGGTCAGGGGTCAGTGACACTGAGCCCCGTGTTCAGTCGCACCAGCCGGGGTGGCCCAGCCGGGGAGCCTCACCGATGCCTGAACACAGCCAGCCCAGATCACCAAGCCCCAGAGAGGCACCTCCTGCTGAAGCCGTGTATTCGAGAGCTGGGGGTTGAGGGGGGCGTAATGGGGAGAGACGTGGGTCCCGAATACAGAACACCATTCTCTCACATCTTCCCAGAGGTTTGACTACAGGGAATAGGTGTTTGAACGAGGATTTCATATTTCCTTAGTGCAAGGTGAGTTAAGAACACACTAAAGACCTTCGGAACAGCCGGGCGGGGCTGCCTCCCTGGCTGTGTGCAGAGGATGCACTTGCTGTCACCACTGCATTTTGGTCAAATATGTGCTGCTTCCAGCACATATGGTGTAATATATGGCTTATTACAGGAGTGTGTGTGTGTGTGTGTGTGTGTGTGTGTGCATTGTGTATGTGGCACACGTGTGAATATAATGTGTGTGTGAAGAGGGTGGCAGGGCCTGGGTTTGGGGTGGGTGAGCTGCCCTGCTTCTGTGATGAGGTGTGCGCAGGTGTGTGTGTGCCTGCACCTTTTGGTGGCCGAGAGGCCACGCCCCCGCTTGCCCATCTCGGGGCAGGGTAGGTGATGGAGGTCCCTGATCACACCTCAGGACCCACAGGGTTTCTGGCTAGTCCAGCGTGGCACCTCAGGGAAGCCTGTGGGGTATGAGCAGAGCCTGTTGGGACCACTGACCCAGGCTTCATCGCCAGAGGGCCCCCTTGCGCCCCCAGCGTTTCCTCGGGGGCCCTGTCTGATTTTGGGACCCCGCGTGGCTGGCCCCGAGTTTGGAAAGGGAGGGTGGAGAGGAAGGTGCAGATAGCGCAGGCGCGGCGTTGGGTTCGGAACAAGGAATGACCAGGAAACGGTCTCCCTGGATCCGAGACGCGCCCGCAGTGTGTGCTGAGGACGGAGCCCCACAGGCCCACGAGCAGAAATAACAAGAACAGCTCCTCACCTGGGCCGCTGCCCTGCGCCCTGGCCCTCTTTTGGATCCTTTTGGGGCCTTACTCGGCAGAAACCTCCTGGCTGCTCCCTCCACTCACTTCCCTGCAGTCCGCAAGCCTCCCCGCCAGATGGGCCTGCCCCTGCCCTGTATGTGCCACAGAGCCTGCGGGAGGCATGGGCACATCAGAGCCTCGTGTGGTGCTCCCTTCCAGTCCTGATGCCTAGCAAGCAGGGTGCCCCATTCCCAGGCATTCCTGGGGGGCTGCCACCTCTACCAGTCAGCGTAGGCTGTTTCGTCCTCCCGGGACGGTGCCCGCCGTCCGGGCTCGTGTCCTTCCAGGGTCCTCAGGGTCCAGCTCCGCAGCAGGGGGAGCCCCAGCCTGGCGGAGCCATCGCCTCCTGTCGCGTCCGTCTCCCAGGTGACCCGGCGCGGGCTGCTTGGATTTGCTCCTTTCTCCTGTGCCTGCTTCATCTTCCTTGTTGGCTTGAGGAAAAGGCCTGTCCATTACGCATTTTTCTGTCCCGTGTAAGCCCCTGGCTCTGAGCCTTGCCCATTGGCCATTGCTGGGTTTGATGCAACAAGTAAATTACCCGGTGAATTCCCACGAGCTTTGGTGACCAGTTTCTTCTGTGTCTTGCAAGGCGTCTTTTGTGAGGGGGGCCCAGGCTGCTTGCGAATGCTCAGGCCCATCGTTTAGCCGTGGTGATGTCCCTTGTTCCCGGCACTGCTCTGCTTCATGAAATGACCCACTCTGAGGGCTGGGTCCTTCTGTAACACAGGGGAGCTGGCCACAGATTCAGTGCTGAGTTTGGGCCATCTACTCTGTGACGGATGCTGTGAGGAGCGGGGTTTGAAGCTGAGGTGATTCTCCCTGGAGGGTCAACCAAAGATGAAGAGCAGGCAGCTCCGAGTCCCCAGGGGTGGATTCACCCCACCAAGCTCTTGGGGACCAGGGCCGTTTGGGACAGTCAGGCACAGCTGCAGCCTCCGTCCGAGGTACAGACAGGGAGACAGCAAGCTGTCCAGCTTCTGCGTGGCTCCGCCTCCCATCCCCAGGGGTCTTGGGACTGGCTGGCCACCTGAGGCTCGGACAGCCTGTTCCTTATCCTGTGTCGTTAGATGTCACCAGGCACCTCTTTCAGGGGGCAAAGGGGGCATGCACACGGTGGAGGTATGGCAAGGACAGAGAACGTGCTAGGGCAGGAGGGGCGAGCCGTCCCTGGAACCCAGTCCCTCCCTGGTCTCACCCTGCCTATAGGAGTCACATCTGCGGCCACCTTGTGAGAGGGACAGCAGATGCCTGCCACATACTTGACTTTGCCTGTCAGACCTCAGGATGCTCTTAGCTGTGGGGTTTGGAAGACACCTGGTGAGAGCTACGAGAGTCCTTTTTCCATGGTCTTTGAAGAAAAAAAGAAGCACTGTCCTTTTCTGGCACGTCCTCCTAGCCCGTTTCAGAGGCGGGGGCGGGGCTCATGGCTTCCCCGATTAGCACTGTGGTCTTACGTTCCTGGATCAATACATTAATCTCTTTGCCCATGACAAGGTAGAGGGCCACGTGGCACCACTGCAGGGGCATCCTCCCGTCATACTCTATGTGAAGCTCTGTAGATCAAGATGGTGATGAGGAGAGTACCCTTGCAGGTGGGTAAGGCCTTGTGAAAGCTCAGAAGTGGAGGGAGGGCAGGACGTCCCTGCCTTCGGCTGGGGCATCTGGCGATCCTGGTAACTGGCAGCAGAGGGCGATGTTGCTGTGGACACAGAGGAGGCAGAAGGACGGTGGGGAAGTTGTCCTCTGTGGTGGTGGCATTTTTCTTTTGAGGCTGTTGAGCTCTGTCTTGCTCAGTAACATGGACTGATTTTTGCTGTTGGTTGCTGTGTCTGCTTCTTGTGTCCTTGGCTCTCCTTTCTCCAAACGAAGTAACATTCTGAGGCCAAGAAGAAAGGCATGGAGTTGTCTGAGCACAGTAGGGCTGCGATTTGTTCTGAGTTCAGTGAGGGGCTTCAGGCATCAGGAGAGCCCACCCCTGGTGCCGAGGATGTCCCGAGACCTGTTATAAATTGAATCCCAAGCTGTGGGCTGTGACTCCTCGTGTCACATTTGCTAAGCAGGTCCTCTCCAGAACACGTGTCCAGAGTGTCACGGGTCCCTCCCACGTCTCCTCAAAAAGACACGAGGAGGCCAGGTGCGGTGGCTCACGCCTATCATCCCAGCACTTTGGAGGCCAAGGCGGGCAGATCATGAGGTCAGGAGTTCGAGACCAGCCTGGCCAATATGGTAAAACCCCATCTCTCTAAAAATACAAAAATCAGCCAGGTGTGGTGGTGCGTGCCTGTAGTCCCAGCTACTCGACAGGCTGAGGCAGGAGAATCGCTTGAACCCAGGAGGTGGAGGTTGTGGTGAGCCGAGATCACGCCGCTGCACTTCAGCCTGGTGACAGACTGAAACTCTGTCTCAAAAAAAAAAAAGGGATGAGGACCCAGAGAGAGTAGGGGTCTGGGCGGGGCTTACGGATGCCCTTGCTGTCACAGGCGGGTCCTGGAAGGAGCTCAGGTGGCTGGAGCACAGCACAGACCAGCCAGGTCCTCTGTTGGTGGAGCTGCATTCGAGGCTGCTGTCGGCAGCCAGCTGGGGGCTCCTAGCCCAGTTTCCTGGCATCTCTGGGTGTCCATGTCCTCTTCACAGTGCCTAAGAGACCTGGCACCCAGGACTGTTTCTCAAAGGGGGTGACTTCATCAGTAGAGGGGTCTGGTGAACCCGCGCTGTCTCTCGTGAGCTGTTGGCCAGCCCCGGTAACTCGGTCTTTCTCAGCCTCTTTCCCTTGTCTGCGGAGAGCAGCTCACGCTAACCCACCGAGCTCGGAAGGAGACATGTGACCAGCTGCGGCAGGGTGCTGCTGCTTTCTAAACACCCCTGCCGTGTGGCCCTTTGACCCGCAGCCTGGCAGGGCCAGGCCGTCAGCGTTCCCTCAGGGCGGGCCCTGTGCTGGCCTCTCCCGGTGTCCCCTGTACCAGCCCTGAGAACTCCCCATGGAGATGGCTCTCAGCTGGCTGGAGCTGCTCAGATAGAGGTGGAGTAGCCTGGCCACGTGGAGCTCCGCGAAGATTTGAGAAACAAACCATTATGGAGGGAAAAGAAACACAGCTGAGGAACTGACTCGAGGGCAATATGCCTGTAATCCCAGCACTTTGGAGGCCAAGGCGGGCAGATCATGAGGTCAGGAGTTCGAGACCGGCCTGGCCAATATGGTGGGACCCCATCTCCTACACGATTGTAAGGTCAAGGACAATCCAAGCTTGTAGGGGGCTTCAAGTTGTGCCCCCAGCCACTGGGGCTCCATACTTCCATCTGCCTGTCAGAGGGCAGGTGGGGCGACTCTCTGAGGGTGCTGCCACTCCAGAAGGTTCCTGTATAAAATGCCATGCTTCTCAGGGGTCTCCCTGCCCCTGAGGCCCTCATGAGGCAGGCAGGCAGAGATGGGTGCCCCTGGGACCCCCCGATGGCGGGATGGAGGCTGCTGTGTCGCAGGAGAGCTGTGTGGTGGCCGGGCCAGGCCTAGAGCTGCCTCTGTTCCCTGCGGTGCCCCTCCCCCAGCCGCCAGCCTGCGGGCCATGGGTGGGCTGCCCGCCAGGGGCAGGTAAAGTGTCACTGGAACCCGGGCACTGCTGCCATTATCCGCACAGTCCAGAACAGCGTATTTCCTCCCTGCCTGGCCGCAGGGTGCTTTCACAGGCCTCACGGGTGACCTCAGCCCAGTCCCTCTGGTGACCAGGGCCTCTGCTCCTTATCTGGCAGGGGCAGCTGCCCGCAGCACACCAGCTAACAGGGGAAAAAGAGGCTCGCCCTCTCTGCGGGGTGGGCTTCATGGAGGGCAGGTGTGGGGTTTGAGTCCAGGCTTGCTGTGAACTTGGGGCGATAGATATCACCAGGCCTCACTTTCCCATGTCTAAAGGGTGAATAAAAATGCCAGCTTTTCTGAATGCCTGTGAGGACTGAGTCAGAGGCAGCAAGGAAGTGCTGGGTCCACTCTTAGGAAGGTCGTGAGGGTCATCCAGATGGTGTCCCCACATAGGGAGGAGGAGGGCCTGGGGCCAGGCGGGTGAGGCCGGGGTCCTGGGGCCACCTGCCAGGCCGTGTCAGTGGTAGCGGTGGTCAGGGGATTGAGCAGAGGCCCACGCTTCAGTGAGGAGCCGGCTGCATTTTCCTCACGGGACGCTGTCCCTCGCTGTGTGGTCCAGAGCTGTGGGCAGGAACCACAGACCTCGGCACTAACGTCACCGAGCGGGGCCAGCTCCTGCCTGGGTGGCTTTCTGCAGCGTCGAGCTTTCCCGTGCCCCGTTACCTCAGGAAGAAGCAGCCGCAGTTCTGGGGTTGGTGGTAGAGCCCTTGTGGGGCCAGACTTTGCTGAGCCACTTCTTATTTCTGATAACTACACACCTGCCAGGCCATGCAGGCACGCTTATGTGCACACACACGTGTGCACACGAGGCACACGCATGTACACACAGGCACGCAGTCACACGCACACAGGCACATACATGCCTGCACTCGCACAATGCACACATGCACACACGCACACGTGCACACACACGCACACGCACATGCACACATATACACAGGCACACGCACACACGCACACGAACACACGCACACGTGCACACACATACACATGCACACATGCACACGCACACATGCACACACATACGTACACACATGCACACACGCACACGCACACGTGCACACACGCACACGTGCACACACGCACACGTGCACACACACGTGCACACACGCACACGTGCGCACACATGCTCACGTGCGCACACGTACACCTGCACACACATGCACACACACGTGCACACACATGCACACGTGCACACACACATGCACACGCACACACATACACACACACACGCACACATGCACACACACGTGCACACGCACACGTGCACACGCACATGCACACACGCACACACATGGACACACATACACATGCACACACGCACACATACACACGCACACGTGCACACACGCACACGTGCACACACACATGCACACACACACACACACACATGCACACACACACATGCATACCTGCACACTATGCTGTAGCAGAATGCTTAAGGAATACACGGTGGGTCTCTTTGATGTGTGATTTTTCATAATTTCTGAATAGTTTATCGTCTAATTTCCTCTCTAAGCAAATTAAACCTTTTAAGGTAACGATCAGATGGTCCAGAGAGTGGCTGTGAGTGTGGACGTTTGTGAGATTCAAACACACTGGTGGGCCCAGACCCGCAGTCATTTGTGCCGACCTGTAATCAAGGCAGAAGCAATTACTTAGCCCCGCAGCTCCCCCAGGGGCTGAGGCCGTAAATCAGGAGGTGATGAGCCCGGGGAGCATTGTCTGCCCGCCCCGGAGCCCACAGTTCAGCCGCAGTCGCCTGGGCCACCCTCCCCGAGCGGCCTGGGGTGAGGGCCTCCTGGCGGCTGTGGAAGCCGCATCTCAGGGACTTTCTGGCTTAGAGGAATCTGTTTGGAATCAAGTAGCTGCAAATAAGTCTGGGGATTGGATGCACCTGGGCTGTGGAAATGGGGTCCCTGGTGGGATCTGGGTGATGTGGGAGTGGACGCTGTGGGCAGCCCTCTCTTGGCCCAGCCACAGCACAGCAGCCAGTGGCAGCTGCCTTCCCTTCGCTGCTGAAGCTCGGCCTCCTCTCCTCACCCCTACCCTGGCCATTCAGGTGTGAAGCCACGGGGTTGCCCCACTCCAAAAGGCCCTCTCCGGCCATTCCTGCAGCCTCTGTGCCTTAGGCCCCTGCCTTTGGGCCTCTGCACCACTGGAAGCTTCTCTACTTGCGGTCCTTCCCCTCCCGGCCTCCTCAGCCAGTCTGTCCCTTCCCTCTGCCTGTCTGGTCACATTGCCCCTGTTGCCTCCTGGCTCGGCATTCAAGGGCTTGACCTGGCTCAGCCTTATTCCCTGCCGGTCCTTTGGCCAAGGTCACACCCGGGTCCCGTCAGTCAGTGTCTAATTTGTCATTGTGACCCCGGAGGCCTTTGTGTCTCTGGAAGCCCCGAGCTGAGAAGCCACATGCTGCTGGGCTCTAGGGAGCACTGTGGAGACAGGTCAGCCTGGGGCCCTCTCTCTGGCACACCCATTCCACTGCCTGCAGGGATCTGCCATGCCCCGTTTGGAGAATGAGGCCCTCAGTCTTGAGGGACTTTGGGACTCAGACAGTGGATGAGCGACCTGCAGGTGCCCAGGGGGCTAAGAGCATAGGTGACAGGGTTTCCGTAGGTATGGTCCATGCCGCCGCTGCACTGGGCATCTGTGGGGTGGAGAGTCTGGATTCTGGGCCCAGAAGTGGGGTCAGGAGTTGCTCTCCCCTCAGTCAGCACCCCCGGTGCGTCTCCCACACAGCGGCGTTTGGTCACAGCTGAGTTAGCAGCTTGGCAGAGGCTGATTGGCCTGTAGTGAGAAGGGCAGATGAGGGGCTGGGGGAAGTGGGAGAGCGGGAAGAGTGACCTTGGACCAGGCGCTGACTGAGACTGTGGCCGCCAGACACGGGAATGATCATTCCTACCTGCAAGGGCAGGTGTGCGGTGTGGATCAGATGGCTCGCTTGGAGTTGCCTGGTGCATATGAAATGCTCGATGCTTGTTTACAAAAATGCAGCTGGTGCTCTGGACTCTTCTAGAAAGGATTCAGGTCCTGCATGTCCCGTTGCTGCTTCAGAAGCAAATCTGTCCCCAGCAAGGAGGGAGAGGACTTGAGGCCAATGAAAGGGAGAGCTGGGCTCTGGCCTCTTCCTGCCCTGGATGGAGCTGTGTGATCTTGGGCAAGCCACTGCTCACCTTGGGGGCCCCGTTTCCTACTCTGTGAAATTAGGGCCCTGGACTCAGTCCCTGGTTTTAAAGGTTTTCCAGGAGCGTTCATCTGCACGCTATAATACTGAATTCTCCTTAAAAACATTAGATTAAAACCCCAATAAAAAGCAGCTTGCTGGGGGGCCTATGTGTGATTGTGTGCATGTGACATGGGCCCGTGTCCCCAGCCCCCGACACGCTAAGATTTTCTGGTGTCAGGCCTTCTCCAAGCAGGACCCCCATCTGTGTCTGCAGAAGGCTGCCCATTCTGGGGCAGAACTTTATGTGCCCATGACACGGCTGTGGCCTTAGAGTGGGCGGTGATATATGTTGGAAATATTGGTACATACAGTAACAGTAAATATCAGCAACTTTCCTGTCAAGTATGGTGATAGATAAAAGAAAGACATGTAGGGAAGTGTCAGCTGGGAAAAGAATATACAGCCAGCGGTAAATCACCACCAAGCAATTAAAGCAGAAAATCAACTGTGGCAGTATTTTGTCCTCAGGGCAGTGCGCCGTTCAGTGGCAGCTCCACAGGCGGGAGGCTGATGTGGGGCCCGGGCGGGTCCACACCGACTGCCTTTAATACCCAAGAGTAAGGGAGACATCCCAGAGGAGAGGTGCTGAGTTCAGATCCCAGCCTCACCGTTGGTCTGTGAGGTCTGGGCAGTCACCGACCTGTCAGTCAGTATCCCCATGTCTAGATGAAGAACAGGTCTTCACCGACCTGTCAACGTCAGTATCCCCATGTCTAGATGAAGAACAGGTCTTCACCAACCTGTCAACGTCAGTATCCCCATGTCTAGAGGAAGAACAGGTCTTCGCCGACCTGTCAACGTCAGTATCCCCATGTCTAGATGAAGAACAGGTCTTCGCCGACCTGTCAACGTCAGTATCCCCATGTCTAGATGAAGAACAGGTCTTCGCCGACCTGTCAACGTCAGTATCCCCATGTCTAGATGAAGAACAGGTCTTCGCAGACCTGTCAACGTCAGTATCCCCATGTCTACATGAAGAACAGGTCTTCGCCGACCTGTCAGTCAGTATCCCCATGTCTAGATGAAGAACAGGTCATCGCCCACCTGTCAACCTCAGTATCCCCAGGTCTAGATGAAGAACAGGTCTTCACCGACCTGTCAACGTCAGTATCCCCATGTCTAGATGAAGAACAGGTCATCGCCGACCTGTCAACGTCAGTATCCCCATGTCTAGATGAAGAACAGGTCTTCGCCGACCTGTCAACGTCAGTATCCCCATGTGTAGATGAAGAACAGGTCTTCGCCGACCTGTCAACGTCAGTATCCCCAGGTCTAGATGAAGAACAGGTCTTCGCCGACCTGTCAACGTCAGTATCCCCAGGTCTAGATGAAGAACAGGTCTTCGCCGACCTGTCAACGTCAGTATCCCCAGGTCTAGATGAAGAACAGGTCTTCGCCGACCTGTCAACGTCAGTATCCCCAGGTCTAGATGAAGAACAGGTCATCGCCGACCTGTCAACGTCAGTATCCCCAGGTCTAGATGAAGAACAGGTCTTCGCCGACCTGTCAACGTCAGTATCCCCAGGTCTAGATGAAGAACAGGTCTTCGCCGACCTGTCAACGTCAGTATCCCCAGGTCTAGATGAAGAACAGGTCTTCGCCGACCTGTCAACGTCAGTATCCCCAGGTCTAGATGAAGAACAGGTCTTCGCCGACCTGTCAACGTCAGTATCCCCATGTCTAGATGAAGAACAGGTCATCGCCGACCTGTCAGTCAGTATCCCCATGTCTAGATGAAGAACAGGTCATCGCCGACCTGTCAACGTCAGTATCCCCAGGTGTAGATGAAGAACAGGTCTTCGCCGACCTGTCAACGTCAGTATCCCCATGTCTAGATGAAGAACAGGTCTTCGCCGACCTGTCAACGTCAGTATCCCCATGTCTAGATGAAGAACAGGTCTTCGCCGACCTGTCAACGTCAGTATCCCCAGGTCTAGATGAAGAACAGGTCTTCGCCGACCTGTCAACGTCAGTATCCCCATGTCTAGATGAAGAACAGGTCTTCGCCGACCTGTCAGTCAGTATCCCCAGGTCTAGATGAAGAACAGGTCTTCGCCGACCTGTCAACGTCAGTATCCCCAGGTCTAGATGAAGAACAGGTCTTCGCCGACCTGTCAACGTCAGTATCCCCAGGTCTAGATGAAGAACAGGTCTTCGCCGACCTGTCAACGTCAGTATCCCCATGTCTAGATGAAGAACAGGTCTTCGCCGACCTGTCAACGTCAGTATCCCCAGGTCTAGATGAAGAACAGGTCTTCGCCGACCTGTCAACGTCAGTATCCCCAGGTCTAGATGAAGAACAGGTCTTCGCCGACCTGTCAACGTCAGTATCCCCAGGTCTAGATGAAGAACAGGTCTTCGCCGACCTGTCAACGTCAGTATCCCCAGGTCTAGATGAAGAACAGGTCTTCGCCGACCTGTCAACGTCAGTATCCCCAGGTCTAGATGAAGAACAGGTCATCGCCGACCTGTCAGTCAGTATCCCCACGTCTAGATGAAGAACAGGTCATCGCCGACCTGTCAACGTCAGTATCCCCAGGTGTAGATGAAGAACAGGTCTTCGCCGACCTGTCAACGTCAGTATCCCCATGTCTAGATGAAGAACAGGTCTTCGCCGACCTGTCAACGTCAGTATCCCCATGTCTAGATGAAGAACAGGTCTTCGCCGACCTGTCAACGTCAGTATCCCCAGGTCTAGATGAAGAACAGGTCTTCGCCGACCTGTCAACGTCAGTATCCCCATGTCTAGATGAAGAACAGGTCTTCGCCGACCTGTCAGTCAGTATCCCCAGGTCTAGATGAAGAACAGGTCTTCGCCGACCTGTCAACGTCAGTATCCCCAGGTCTAGATGAAGAACAGGTCTTCGCCGACCTGTCAACGTCAGTATCCCCAGGTCTAGATGAAGAACAGGTCTTCGCCGACCTGTCAACGTCAGTATCCCCAGGTCTAGATGAAGAACAGGTCTTCGCCGACCTGTCAACGTCAGTATCCCCAGGTCTAGATGAAGAACAGGTCTGCGCCGACCTGTCAACGTCAGTATCCCCATGTCTAGATGAAGAACAGGTCTTCGCCGACCTGTCAACGTCAGTATCCCCATGTCTAGATGAAGAACAGGTCATCGCCGACCTGTCAACCTCAGTATCCCCAGGTCTAGATGAAGAACAGGTCATCGCCGACCTGTCAACGTCAGTATCCCCAGGTCTAGATGAAGAACAGGTCTTCGCCGACCTGTCAACGTCAGTATCCCCATGTCTAGATGAAGAACAGGTCTTCGCCGACCTGTCAGTCAGTATCCCCAGGTCTAGATGAAGAACAGGTCTTCGCCGACCTGTCAACGTCAGTATCCCCAGGTCTAGATGAAGAACAGGTCTTCGCCGACCTGTCAACGTCAGTATCCCCATGTCTAGATGAAGAACAGGTCTTCGCCGACCTGTCAACGTCAGTATCCCCATGTCTAGATGAAGAACAGGTCATCGCCGACCTGTCAACGTCAGTATCCCCAGGTCTAGATGAAGAACAGGTCTTCGCCGACCTGTCAACGTCAGTATCCCCATGTCTAGATGAAGAACAGGTCTTCGCCGACCTGTCAGTCAGTATCCCCAGGTCTAGATGAAGAACAGGTCTTCGCCGACCTGTCAACGTCAGTATCCCCAGGTCTAGATGAAGAACAGGTCTTCGCCGACCTGTCAGTCAGTATCCCCATGTGTAGATGAAGAACAGGTCTTCGCCGACCTGTCAACGTCAGTATCCCCAGGTCGAGATGAAGAAAAGGTCTTCGCCGACCTGTCAACGTCAGTATCCCCATGTCTAGATGAAGAACAGGTCATCGCCGACCTGTCAACCTCAGTATCCCCAGGTCTAGATGAAGAACAGGTCATCGCCGACCTGTCAACGTCAGTATCCCCAGGTCTAGATGAAGAACAGGTCTTCGCCGACCTGTCAACGTCAGTATCCCCATGTCTAGATGAAGAACAGGTCTTCGCCGACCTGTCAGTCAGTATCCCCAGGTCTAGATGAAGAACAGGTCTTCGCCGACCTGTCAACGTCAGTATCCCCAGGTCTAGATGAAGAACAGGTCTTCGCCGACCTGTCAGTCAGTATCCCCATTTCTAGATGAAGAACAGGTCTTCGCCGACCTGTCAACGTCAGTATCCCCAGGTCTAGATGAAGAACAGGTCTTCGCCGACCTGTCAACGTCAGTATCCCCAGGTCTAGATGAAGAACAGGTCTTCGCCGACCTGTCAACGTCAGTATCCCCATGTCTAGATGAAGAACAGGTCTTCATGTGTTCTGCAGGAACCGACGACTCCGTGACTTACCATCAGACGTGCGCTGAGCACGTTCCCGGGCCGGGCCCTGCTCCGGCGCTGGATTCGGCAGTGAACCATACGGATAAAGACCCTGCTCTTGTGGAACTTGCCCTCTAGAGGGGAAGGATGGTCAGCAAGCAGTAAATGCACAGTGGAGATCAGTGCTGTGGAGCTGAGGGGAGGGGTCCGGGGGTGTCCTCCTGAGCAGGTGACATTTCAGGGGACCAGTGCAGGAAATGCAGGTTCCTGGGGAGACAGTGTGCCAGCAGGGAAGCAGTGCCAGGGCGCCAGGAGGAGGCGGAGTGGAGTGAGCAGTGAAGTGAGGACGGGGAACGGTGGCCGGGTTGCCATAGGGCTTTGGAGGCCCTTAGGGGGCCTGTGGCTTTGAAGCTGAGTGAGGTGGAAGGCACCGGCAGGTTTGAGCAGGGGACGGGGAGGGAGAGGGTGTGACTTAGGCCCACTGTGGCGACCCCATACAGACGCCCTGTGGGGGCACGGGCGGAAGCCAGGAGACGGTTAGGAGGAGGCCGTGGGTGCCGGGTGACAGCAGCCTGAGCTGGGGAGGGTGTTGTGGGTGTGAGAAGTGGCCCAACATGATAGAATTTTGCGTAGAAGCCAAGCGTGGGGTTCACTTCTGTTGTCCCAGCTGCGCCGGAGGCTGAAGTGGGAGGATCTCCTGAGTCCAGGAATCAGAGCTCGGGAAGTGGGAGGATCTCCTGAGTCCAGGAATCGGAGCTTGCGGTGAGCTGTGATTGCACCACTGCACTCTAGCCCAGGCAGCAGAGACACCCTGTCTCCAAATAATAACTATTACCATTATTTTGAGTAGAGTCAACAGGTTTTGCTGACATCAGATGGAGGTTTTGGCCTGAGGCGTGGGAAGAATGTCTGAGATGGGAGGGGCTATGGGAGGAGCCGATGGGCAGGGTGGGGGAGGGTGGCAGTGCGGCCATGGGGCAGGTGCTGGGGCAGGTGCTGGGTGGGGCTGAGGGTCAGACGAGATCATAGGTACAGGGCTCGCTCTGTGCAGGACACAGGTTGGTGCCAGGATGGCAGCTGCCTTTATCACCAGTGTCTCAGTGACCATTTGTGGTACAGCATGTGGGTTTGCTCTGAGGTCAGAACTTATCAAGAATGTGCCAGAAAGCCAGGGTGTAGGATTTATGGGCCCCTGGTTCTAGAAGGCTCAGTGCCTGGAGGGCCTGCCTGCTGCCCCCTTTCAATAGGGTTTAGACCCTCAAGCCTGTCCCGCCCCAGTGAGCAGCCCAGCCGGGCTGTTGGTAGCAGCAGGGGTGGGCAGACCAGCAGCAGGTGCAGAGGCTGGGACTCGGCACACAAGGCCTGGTGCCCTCCTGGGGCCAAGAGTGGCCCCTGAGAGTCGGCCAAGAAGTCTCAGCTCTTCCCTGCCCACACCCGGGCCAGCTGGTGGATGTGGCCGGTGGGCAGTGGGCCAGTGGCGTGTTGGGGTTAACACGCCAGGGGGTGAGGGCTGCCCCAGCCACCCCAGCACTGCAGGGCTGGAAGCCTCATGCTCAGGAGCTTAGAGCCACGTGAGGGGGACTGGCTCTCTCCTCGAGCTCCAGTCTAGGTCAGGGCACCAAGGCCAAGTTTGCCCCCTTGATGCCCACCAGATGCCCGCTGTGTTGTGTCAGAAGCATCAATTGCAAAACCCCGGTTCTCATGCTTGTTGCCCATGGGAGCTGAGGGTTGGCACCTTGCCTCTCTGAGCCCCAGTTCTCATCTGTTGAAAGGTGTTACAGTGCCCACCTTTCAGGCTGGGAGCTCAGGAGACAGTTGCAGAAGCAGTGTGATGGCAACAGAAGTGGGATAGAAATGCTCCTGCTTTAGTGAACCGTGGGCCTCATTTCAATCCGGGACTTAATGCGCGTCTTAGAAAAGCTTTGGGCCAGGCGCAGTGGCCCACACCTGTAATTCCAGCGCTTTGGGGGCCAAGGTGGGAGGATCGCTTGAGACCAGGAATTCGAGGCCAGCCTCAGCAACACAGCAAAACCCAATCACTATAAAACATGTTTTAAAACATGAGCTGGGCATGGTGCTGTGTGCCTGTGATCCCAGCTGCTCAGGAGGCTGAGGTGGGGGGCTGTGGGAGTTCAAGTGCAGTGAGCAATGACTGTGACACTGCCCTCCAGCCTGGGCAGCCGAGTGAGATCCCCTCAGCCCTGAAAAAGAAAACAGCTGAAAACCGAGTCTCTGCTCTGAGACACACAGCTACCGGCCTGGAGTGAAATATACGTCAGGCTGAGATCCGGGGTGGGACAGCAGGTCAGTTGATCTGCAGGAAGGTGCAGCTTTTCCATGTCAGCCTAACCGCACTGCCAGTCCATTCTTTCTTTTTTTCTTTTGAGGTGGGGTCACACTGTGTTACCCAGGCAGGAATGCAGTCTTGCAAGCTCGGCTCACAGCAACCTCTGCCTCCTGGGTTCAAGCAATCCTCCTGGCTCAGCTTCCTGAGTAGCTGGGACCACAGGCATGTACCTCCATGCCCGGCTAATTTTAATATTTTTAGTAGAGATGGGTTTTCTCCATGTTGGTCAGGCTTGTCTTGAACTTCCGACCTCGGGTGATCTGCTCACCTCGGCTTCCCGAAGTGCTGGGATTACAGGTGTGAGCCACCGCGCCCGGCCACCTCCTGTCCATTCTTAAGGAACTACCGACCAGGACGGATGACGCATTTTAGCTTTGAGCTTTTGGAGGTTATTCTACCAACAAACAGTCTATTGGGAAGAAAACGGTCCCAGGAATGAACAGATGAGAATGCTCACATTGGTTAATCTTTTTCTAACAATGAGCATGCAGGTAGTCGAAGCTGGTCTGTTTCCCGATGGTTCTTCTAACCAAACTAATTTTTCACAAGTGCCTGACAAGTGAGGCAAGGGTCGCATTGGACCAAAGGCTGAGGCTGCGCCATCTCGCATTCCATGCGAACGTTTCCTACAAGCGTTCCTTTCCTTCTCTGTTCTGTTCTGGGTCTGCCTTGACCATGAGGGAGGAGAGTCTCCGGTACCAGCTGCCGTGGCAGTGCCCTTCATCCAGGGAGGCTGAAGGAGTCTTGGACCCTTTCTCTGGGATCCCTGCCCAGCACCTTCCTACAGAGATGACTTTAAAAGGGGGTGGTGGGGAGGAAGAGCAACGTGCCATTCCGAGGAGTCCGGCATTCCGGAATCCTCCTTCCCTGCTGGGTGCCTGTCACCTGTCCTCACTGCCTCCTTTTCCCAGTCACGCTGTCAGCTCTGGCTCCTGTCCAATCACCTAAACAGAGGACTGAAGCCTCCACTGCAGGCTGCTTGTAGGTCTTGATTTATGGAAGAATCTTGCACAGCTCTGCTAATGTAAATTTGTTTTTTCTCTCTAGGACAAACACCAAAATATATCCTGTGATTTCTACCCATTTCCTTAGGCCTGTGGAAATAAACCTTTATGTACTTAACTTTATTCTATTTTCTGTATAACTTTAATACCAAACTGGAAAAAAAAGAAAGGGCTGCCATCATGGAGAGCCAGGCCTCCCCTGACCACTCAGGCACGTTTTAAGAAGCCGTTCGTTCGTTCCTTCCTTCGTTCGTTCGTTCGTTCCTTCCTTCCTTCCTTCCTTCATTCACTGGGTCTTTGTGGCTTGCCTACTATGTGCTGCGCAGGGATAAGGGAATTTCCAGTGGTGCTGGTCAGGAGGAAAACGATATGAGCCATTAGCAAGTCCGTCCTTGCATTTTCTCTGTGGTTTTGGATCGGCTCCAGCTGCTCTCCTTGGGGGACTGGCTGTCCCCAGTGGCCTGGCCAGGCAGGACTGGGCAGCTTGTCTTTCTGAAGGGCGAGGCCAGTGCCCTCGACGCCCCTGCATGGGTGCCTGGTGATCGGTGTTAAGGGGTGCTGCCTGGAAAAGTCCTCGGGAGTCCAGCCCTTCCCTCTTCACCCAGCATCCTTCACGTTTGGTCCAGTTGGTTAGACTGCTTGTTCTCTGTGTATCAGCCAGGTTCACAGTTTGACCTCGTGTGGGGCCAGGGAACTGTAGCCATGACCGTGTGTCTCATTACTGCCCGTCGCAGGACAAGTCATGTGACCTGCCAGGCCTCACCTTCTCACCTGTGACTGTTCTAAGATCTGGGAATGGGGACCGTATCTCCGTCAGATGCATGCCTGTAGGATGCCCTTTATTCTAGATCCACTGGCTGACTGGAGTTGGGGTGGAGGGTGTCCTGCAGGTCTGGGCTGGCTGGGGGAGCCCTGTGGGCCAAGGGGGTGCATGTGGCTCCCTCGGCGAGGGTCCTGCTGGCTGTGCTCCGGGGAAAAGGTAACGAGGAGCCACTTCCACTTCCCTTCTGTGTAAATCCCACAATCAGGAAAATTGCTTCAATTGCTAAAAAACGCTGGTGGGGAAGTCCATTTATTTTTCATTTTTCTCGTGCACTTGACACCCTCGTGCATGAATCACTGTCGGTATGTAGATTAAATTTACACCCCCGTTATCTTTCATGTCTCTGGTGCGCTGGTGTCAACTGGGCCTCCGGTGGCTGAAAGCCCCTGCCTGCTTTTTAGTGGGAGAGAGGATGGCCCCTGTGGAGGAGGCTGCCGAAGGGTCTTCCCTCTGTTCCGGGGTCTCCCCTTGCCCTTCTCTCCTTGGATCTCTGATTAGGACACATCCTCCAGATTTAGGTGGTTTATGGGGAGGGTTTGCAACAAGCATGATGAAGGCCTTGTTTCATTTTGATTAATTAATTCAGAGACAGGGTCTCACTCTGTTGTCCAGGCTGGAATTCCAGGCTGGAATGCAGTGGCACGATCTCGGCTCACTGCAGCCTCAACCTCCCTGGGCTCAGGTGATCCTCACATCTCAGCCTCCCAGGCAGCTGGGACTACAGATGCATACCACCACACCCGGCTAATGTTTGTATTTCTTTTTTTTTTTTTTTTTGAGACGGAGTTTTGCTCGTTACCCAGGCTGGAGTGCAATGGCGCGATCTCGGCTCATTGCAACCTCCGCCTCCTGGGTTCAGGCAATTCTCCTGCCTCAGAAGTAGCTGGGATTACAGGCACGCGCCACCATGCCCAGCTATTTTTTTGTATTTTTAGTAAAGACGGGGTTTCACCATTTTGACCAGGATGGTCTCGATCTCCTGACCTCGTGATCCACCCGTGTCGGCCTCCCAAAGTGCTGTTTTTTTTTTGGTAGAGGCAGGGTTTCACCATATTGCTCAGGCTGGACTCAAGTGATCCTTCTGCCTCAGCCTTCCAAAGTGCTGGTATCACAGGAGTGAGCCACCACACCCAGTGCCTTGTTTCATTTTAGTACCTGCTTTGCAAATTGGCCAGGATGCGATATTAAATGTATAGGCCTTTTGAAAACACTCTCTAGTAACACATATATAGGCTCTCTTTGTACACGCACGCACACACAAACACGCGCACGCACACACACACACACACACACACACACAGAGTAGAGCTGGGCACCTGGCAGCCTTCCTCTTTGATCCAGGTGACAGGGTTACACAGCGGTCATGGAGGATCTGGTTCTCACCTGTGTTCTGTGTCCTCAGATTCAGCCATCTCTGTGCATATCCTCTGAAAGTATGGTGCTTTATCTCCTGATTTATTTATTCAACAAATACTAACTCTACTTTCCTGGGTCCTGGATCCCTTTGAGAATCTGATGAAAGCCCAGGTCCCCTCCTGAGGCACAATTTTGAACAGCTTAGCAGGTGGTTTACAGGTTTATCCTGACCCTCAGGCAGAGAACTCCAAAGAACTGAAAACCGAGAGGCATTCCAGGAATTCAGAAGCCTGGGGTCCTCCTAAGCCATGTCCTGGCCCCGATACCCCAATACCCTTCTTGCACCTATCTCAGAAGAGCATCCCCTGAACTACACTATAGGCACTTTGAGGGTTACCCATGCAGATTTAGAGCACCCCACTTCTCTCTGGGATGCTGTGTCCCTGGTGGCCATGCCTGTAGCCCCCTCATCAGGTATCATTACTGCATAAGAGACCCATCATTATGCATTAATCTGGGATTCATCATGATAGCCGTGACCGTAATTAATTTATTTGGTATTAATGTGGATGAAATATGTACTGTCCTTTCAGGGGAAATCAGGCTGCCTTACAAGCATTAGTTAAAAGGACCATTAAAATCAAACCTTCTCCAGATCCATTAGGCGAAGTCTTTCATCCTGAAGAAGATAAAGTTCTGCTGTGTGAAATGTCATGAATAATTAGGTTGATTGCTGTTTTAAACTCTGCCCTTGCTTCCCCAATGCCTCCCGCCTCCCTCCTGAAGCGGAGAAGGCTCACCTGTAGCCAGGCACCTTCTGTCCCTGTCCCTGTCTGTGCTAGCCCCCAAATTTCCGTCTCCTATGACCGCTGGTGTGCCTCTGTTTCTATGATCAGCATGGGGAAGGGGAGTAGAAACAACCCCACTGGACGGTACTTTCAATGTGTCAATTTCTCCTTCCTTCCTGGCCTTGGCAGCGGGTGGCTTCCTCTTCCCTTGGTGCTGTTCTGGAAAGGTGCAGAGGTCTGCAAGGAGAGGTCTGAATCAGCATTTTCCAAACTGCAGTCTGCAGATTCCTTGCCCCGAATGCTGTAGGGGCTGACAAGTGCAGCTTCTGGGGTCTTCCCCAAACCACCGTGCCCCAGGACTCTGCATAAGGGGATGGAGGCAGGCACGGAGGGCTTTTGTGTGTGCAGGATGGAGGTGAGGGGAGAAATGGAGGCGAAGGAGAGAGAATAGCTGTTAAGGGAGCCTCGCTATGCTGACAAAGTGTTTTCTCTGGAGTGTGCTGTTCCCTGGCCAGGCAGGGTTTCCTCCCTGGGAGTGTGTGAGGTGTTGCTGGGTGCTTTCTACACATCAGTCTGTGGCACACATAGTTCCCTGTGAGGATGTCCTCTGGGATCAACCATAAGGGTGAGGAAGCCCGGAGGTGGAGGGGAGACAGCCTGCTTTGAGGGTCTTAGTCCACCTGCTTCCCCTGTGAATTGAGGGGTGTTAACTGGGCAGCTGGAACCTGGGCTATCAGCTTTGGAAAAGGTACCGAAGGGAGTCTCTAGTTCTCATCAGCCCCTTCTTTGATGGCCGAGAGTCCTGGGCACAAAGCAGTGAAGCTAGAGGGAGGCAGAAAGCTCTGAGCGGCTGGGGGGTTATGCCCATCGATTCTCAGAGTGGCGGGGTAGGAGGGAGGCTGCTCCAGGAAGGTGGGGGAAGCCAGATCCCCTGCCTCGTGTGCCCTAACCCTTTCCTGCTGCCCTGACAGGCGTTTCGGCACAAAATGCACAGCCTGCCAGCAGGGTATCCCCCCGACCCAGGTGGTCCGCAAGGCCCAGGACTTTGTCTACCACCTGCACTGCTTTGCCTGCATCATCTGCACCCGGCAGCTGGCCACGGGGGACGAGTTCTACCTCATGGAGGATGGGCGGCTGGTGTGCAAGGAAGACTACGAGACGGCCAAGCAGAACGGTAAGCAGCAGGGCCCCAGTGATCCCCCTCCAGGCCTTCGTGTGGGCCGTGGCCTCTGCCCGAGGTGCCCTTCTCGTGCTGTCCCACCTGCTCAGCCCTCGGAGTCCGACTCTTGCACTGCCGCCTCTCGGAAGCGGCCCGGATCTCTGAGCTGATGCTGAACACGTCCCGGGCCGTTAGCGCTCGCTGGCTTCATGGAAGTGTTCAAGTGGTGGTTCTGAGAGCCTGCTTCCGTGGGGGGCTCAGAAGTCAAGGACCTGGTTGTCACCATCAGGGCAGCCCCCTTCCCTGGGCCAGGGCTGGGGTGCTGAGGGGCAACTGGGAGCTTGGTCTGCAGTGGACAGGTGGGGCTGCCGCTTAGTTCTGCATATGAGCGTGCACGTGGACCTCTCAGCAGCCCCTGCCTCAAAGGGCCTTGGTGAGAGCACTGGCTTCTGCATACCTCATGTATCTGGGATTTCAGTGAACTGTATTCCGTTCCCTTCTCAGAATGTGGGCTCTTCCCGGGCAGGGGCTCCTGATGTTTCTGCAGCAAGTGCCCAGTGAGTCTGCTAGGTGAAGGGAAAGGACACAGCCAGATTCAGGGAGGCTCCATCTCAGCAACGTAGCTCCCCCAACCCCTTCACCACAACCGCTCCAGGGCCCCTGTCCGTGGTGGCAGCAGGAGCTCTGCACGGTGGTGGCTGAAGTCAGGCCCCACGTTTAGCAGCCAGACCTGGAAAGGCCTGGCTTGGCCCAGCAGCGGTGGCTCTCACCCTGCACGCCATGCTTTTGGGCGGCCCGGGGGCTTTCCAGGGTAGGGCCCAGACCAACACATTCCCCATGCTCTCCTCACCAGGCCAAGCCTGACGCTTACTCCTGCAGCCCTACCTCTGTCTTCTCACTCCCAGCTGTGCCCACAGGTCTGGGGGGGTCAGGCCCTGGCTCTGAATTTGGATTTGGCCAAACCTAACCTGATAATCTCAGACGCATGAACACACAAAACATCAAGGTCCTCTGCCTTTGACTAGAATTTTGATCAACTCAGGGTGTTACTGTGCAAAATGGCTCCTGTTGGTAGCTCTGGGCTTGATGAGAGAAAAAAAATCAGCAACAATTTCATGTATCTCTTTCTAGCCCGTTTCTGGACCGATACACGTGCATCATACAGATCTGATCAATACATGGAGAAATCAGGTCTTTGTTCAATGAACACAGTATAAAATCCAAGGGGCTGTGGTGGTGAGGAAGCAGAGGGGACTCATAGGGCCCTTTAGGTGAGCCAGCTGGAGCTGGGCTTCTGTTCATGGCAGGAGGGTGTAGGGCTTCCTGCCTCTTTGAGGACCTCCCCTACCCCTGCCCCTTCAGCTTTGGGCTTTCAGGGTGGACAGAGGCCTTTGACCTCCTTCCTCCAGAGCTGGGGCCTCTGCAGACCCATCCCAAGGCTGTTTGCCTGAATGTACTAATCTGCTCTGGTATCTTAAAACTCACTCCATGCTAGTGCCCTGGAGTCAGCTGTGAGGTCATGGAAGATTAGGGTAGTTTGTCAGGGATGAATCACCACAGCAGATGGACTCTCAGATACCAAGACACCTTTAGAAGTCTGGTGCCATTCACTAGAGATACTAAGATGGCATGACCTCCCCTGGCCTGCAGCTGGTTCTCCCCATCATAGGCCTCATTTGGACTCTGCACACTCTCAAATCAGCATCTCCTGATGATGTGGGTGGTTCAAGAGATGACGGAGAAAAATGTAGATTGGTCAGAATCTGGCTGGGGACGTGGGAATGACATTGTGGGGCTCATAATTTTATTGAGGATTATTTGCACCATAGCAGCCCTCTGCAGGACGATGGGAAGATGCTGGACTTGCTCTCACAAGCCAGCTAGGCATCCCTCCACACAGGAAGATCTCCTGGCAAGCTGTAGAACGGGCTGAGCCTCGGCTTCTCAGCTCTATGGGGGAATCATAGCATCTGCCACGTAGGGCTGTTTCCTGAGGTTTCTATAGGATGAGGCTTGTGAAATGGGATGTCACGTAAGAGCGAGACCAATGTGGAACAGAAGTGCAAACAGGAAAGCAAGGTGCACCTGAGGTTTTACAGCGGATGAAGGTTACACGGTATCTCCAGCCTGTTCCCCAGGTCCCTCCCCGACCCCACCACCACTGTCAGCGAGGCAGGGCTCTCGGTCCTGGGCCGTCAGTGGCCCCTGGAGCAGCAGGGCACCTGTCCACTGCAGTGTGTGGCTGTGTTTTCAGGTTGTTTGAATCCCTCCTTGCCACTCTCCACCCTCCTTCAGGCTTATCGTTCCCTCCCATTAGCTAAACAAAGGATCTAATGGCAGTTAGTTGCACCTTAGTGTGAATGATTTTGTTCACTTGTTCCGGCTCCCTGGATATTTGCATTTTCAATATAATGAGGTTGTGTTTTATGCCAGGGACAAGTTCTAGGAGACCCTGCATCGTTCAAAACAAACATATTTTAAGACTAATTTTCCCGTAGGAATTAATGTAGAGTGTGTGTGGGCTGGCATATTCTGAGAGCACATAAATCCATAACCAGTGAAGTGTATCTTTACCTTAATGCTACTTTTTATTTTCTCAGCATTATCTTGAATACCTTGCCCAACGCTCTCTCCTAAATTAACAGCCCTGGGTATCATGGTCTCGCTTGGCCTTCCTCAAAGCGTTTTATCACATTTAACTTCCATAGCAAAGTTATTGATTTTTGGGTACATTTTTCAGCACGAGCACTGCCACTGCTACTTAATGAATACTTGGATGACATTGTTATAGGATATAAAAAAGATTTTAAATTATAATAACAGTGAATGTTAAAATAACAGCGTATTAGTCCCCATCACTGCAAGAAGCAAGTCCCATGCGTGTGAGTAGCAGTGCAGAACCTACAGGCCACCACCCAGGATGATGGGTGGGTCCCACGCGTGTGAGGAGCAGTGCAGAACCAACGGGCCACCACCCAGGATGATGGGTGGATCCCACGCGTGTGAGGAGCAGTGCAGAACCAACGGGCCACCACCCAGGATGATGGGGGGATCCCGTGCGTGTGAGGAGCAGTGCGGAACCAACGGGCCACCACCCAGGATGATGGGTGGGTCCCACGAGTGTGAGGAGCAGTGCAGAACCAACAGGCCACCACCCAGGATGATGGGTGGATCCCATGCGTGTGAGGAGCAGTGCAGAACCAGGAGGCCACTACCCAGGATGATGGGTGGGTCCCGGTGGCGCTGTCATCTGGCTGTGGCAAAAAATTTATAATTCCCCAGATTCTCAAGGAATGAAAACATTTTTGGTGATTGCATTGTTTCACATTCTCCATATAATGACTATGTGCACGACTTCCCATTTGCATAATTCAAAGCTGCATCAGACACTCCTGTCTAGACTCTACCGTATGCACAGGAGGGCCTGACTCCTCAGAATGAAAAGGAAGGAGTTTGGGAGGTTCCCCTTTGTCTTTTGGAGTGACTGAGTAGTGTAGTCTCTGCGGCAGGGGCTCCAGAATCCCTTCCGGTCCAGGGCTTCAGGGAGGGAGTTGGGCCACTCAAGAAGGGAAGGTGTGGGGCGCGTCCCCCTCCCTGTGTGCACGCGTGTCCTGGGCAGCTGCTTCCCTCGTCTAGTGCCTGCCAAGACCAGGACAGGCCGTGCTGCACCCTGGGCTTCCTAGGGGAGGTGTGTTACTGGCCCAAGTCACTCACTCAGCAGGAACACTGAAGCCAGGGAGCCCTGCCGATGGTGAGGGCCGAATGCATAGGAAGTCCTTGGTCAACAGCAGCACACGGTAGGTGCTAACATGTCGGCTATTATTGCTCCCAAGGGAGGTAATGGAGAGGACAGAGCAGAGGCAGAAAGGAAGTCAGGATGTCACAGAGACACTCAGGGGCACACAGGTGAGCAGCAGAGGGCGGAGCGGCCCAGGGCAGCTGCCCCCTTCTCCAGGGGACCATGCAGAAAAGGGCAGTGAGCTGGGCGCTGGGTCCCACTTACCTGTGCCAGCTGCCACCCCGCGCCTCTCTCTGCCTGACTCTGAATGGAACCAACCAGACTCTAACAGGAACTTGAGCTTTTCTCTCAAAATCTGTCGAGGGCTTTGTGTTGATCAGTCCACATGTTGCCCCGCACGTTCCTTAGACCAGTTTTTGACTACGATTCGCAGTAAAAACACTCGCTTTACGTTTCATCTCAGTGTACACATTCACGCACGAGAACGTAAACACGTTTATGAAGCGACCCTGCTGTTCTCATTTCGTTCCACACTCTTCATCCTCTTTTAGTTTCGATCCACTAAGCTGACTTTACAGCCCACGAGTGGGTTCTCACCCGTAGTTTAGAAACCTGCTTACACACTACTACGTGTGCAAACTCACCCCTGGCTGTGAGCCCAGTGACGCCCGGGCAAAGGCGACGTGGCTGTGGGGAAATGGGAGACTCCTGATGAGAGGAGGGAGGGAGGGCTTCTGGGGTGGCTTTGAACGCAGACTTCACCCTGGCTGTTCACCTTCACAGCTCTGGCAGAATCTCACAAGGATGTGCGAGCAGAGTGTCATGACAGGGACACGTGTGGAACTGGGCACATTCAATCTGATGGGACTTCTGTGCAGCTGGGCTGGCATGGGAGGGGAGGGGCAGGGAGCTGAGCGGAGAAAGGACTGTGGTCTTCCCTTTTCAGGGGCTTGGGAAGGCCTGTGGTGCAGGAGTCGGTGCCGCAGGAGCGGGGAACCTCTCCACTCTGATGTCCCCTGTGCCTCCCACTGCCCTGCCTACAGCAGGCAGGCTTAGGTGCAGAAAGGAAGGAGGGAGGGTGGGGAAGGAGGCGTAGCTGCTGCAGATAGGCTGAACCCAGTAAGCAGTGGTTTTTCCATGCAGATGACTCAGAGGCTGGAGCTAAGCGGCCGCGGACCACCATCACAGCCAAGCAGCTGGAGACGTTAAAGAATGCATACAAGAACTCCCCCAAGCCTGCCCGGCACGTGAGGGAGCAGCTGTCCTCGGAGACGGGCCTGGACATGAGGGTCGTACAGGTGAGATGCCAGCACTCCTGTGCCCTCGGGGGATCCCAGGTCTGGGACAGGGGTGGAAGGTGGCCTGAGCAGGGAGCATGAGTGACGTCACCTCACTGGTGGTTGGGCTCAGGGCCACAACCCCAGGGCTTTTGCCGGAACTGGAGGCAGAGTTCTGAGGCCAGGGAGAAGGGGCGGGGACGCACTGTACTACCAGACCAGTGCTCCATTCCGGCTTCGGTCCGCTTCCAGCAGCCCACCTTGGGGGTCCTGGGGGCTTTGGATTCATGGTGGACCCCCCTGAGAGTGTCCCTTGTGCTTGTGTGGCAGGTTTGGTTTCAGAACAGAAGGGCCAAAGAGAAACGCCTGAAGAAGGACGCGGGGCGGCACCGCTGGGGGCAGTTCTATAAGAGCGTCAAGAGGAGCCGGGGCGGCAGCAAGCAGGAGAAGGAGAGCTCTGCAGAGGACTGTGGGGTTAGTGACAGTGAGCTGAGCTTCCGAGGTGAGCAGGGCTGGAGGGGCCAGGCCGAGGCCTTGGGAAAGTCCCCTGGGAATCCATAATCCCTGGCGCTCAGGAGGGATCTTTCTTGAGGCCTTGGCAACTCCCTCCTGAACACAGGCTTTTCCTCAGGAATTGCAGTGAAGCGGGGGAAACGGTAGTGGCCCTTTACCACGTGACAGGAGTAGGAAACAAGATTGCTGAGGTCTGGACTGGAAGCTGGGGCTGGGCCAGGCCCTGTTCTGTGGCCCCACGGCCTCCCCCTAATCAGCCCACACAGCTGTCAACAGATGACCCGGTCCCAGCCTTGTGCCCCTAGCCCCACTCCTGCCTCTTCCCCTTTGCTGGGACACTGGCCTACTCCACGGTCCCCTAGAGCCAGCTGTTCCTCCAGTCAGGGTGGTGGGGAGGACACACTCCACAGGCCCTTTTTCTGGGGAAGTCAGTGTTGTGAGTGCATGTGAGATGGGGAACTGGCTTCACTTCGGAAATCCCTTCCCCCACCACTCACTTCATCCTGTCCCTGCACACAAGCTTTGCAGCATGTGCTATATTCAAATTCCTGCATCAGCAAAATTACAAATTACTGCATGTTGTGAATCCTCAGGTTGTCTGCAAAGAACAAGTGTTCTTAGTTACCGAGTTCTCAGATGTGGAAGGTCTTCTGCTGGGGTGACGGGGGGAGAGGGGTGGGGAAGAGTACCGAACTGGCAATCAGAGACCTGGTTTCCAGTGCGGCCCTGTCAGATCTATCAGTCACTTCTCTGGAGCCCCATTCCCATGGGGAATACCACATCTTTGCCCATCTCACTGCGTAGCGGGGATCGCTGAACACAACCGACCGTGGATGTGCCTGGGGAAAGCTTGGCACATCTGTATACCTGGAAGGCCTGATTTCCTACAGGGAGCCTGGTCTTATGACAGGTACGGGCAAAAGGCCGACTCAGAGCCTTTACCTTCCTGTTCCCTTTAAAGAGCAGGAGCTCCCCCCACCATTCCTTTTCATGAGGGGAATGGGGGCAGGCCTCAGAAGGGATGGGGCGTTGAAGCCTAGTCTGGGGAGGCCTTATTTAGGAGTTGGTGCGTAGGCCCAGGTGGAAGTGGAAAAAGAAATTTGTGGGACAGGATGGAACACGTTGCTTGCCAGGACCGTGATGCCCTGGGAGGACTGTAGGTCAGCCTCCTCTAGAACAGAGCTGTGGGGCCCTGGGGAGAGCTCAGGGGTCTAACGCTCACCTTCTAGGCTTCTCGGCAGGATGTGGAAAGCCACTTAATCTCATCTGGGCTGTTGAAGTCACCACCTAGAACATACAGGATTGTTAGGCTCATTTCTGTTGGATGCAGGCGGGTCCCTGAGCTGACCTATCATTGGTCTCTCTGGGTAATAATATAATCGTTTATTTCCTAAGACTAAAACTGCTCACCTCTGGTGGAGACATGGATGCTTTCAAATGGCAAAGATTCCATTAGATCCCCTTAGTGAGATTCTTCAAGAAACAAGAAGGTCCATTTGCCTTAATCAAGTCCATTCTTTGTCCCTAGTGAAGAGCTTACCGAGTATAGACAGAAACCAAGTCCTGTGATGCTGAACCTCTCTTCCAGAAGGATTTTGTACAGATGTCTAAGAGTGGTCCTCAGCTGCCCTGACCATACAGGCCCGCTTGCTTCCCAACCAAGCCAAGCCCTTTCTCAGCTCAAAAGCTTTCAGAGTAAATCTTATCAGCATGCAGTTTCCATCTGTGATGTGGAACGTCTGCCCCACCGTCTTAGGCATCCTCCTCTGAGTTAGCACAGGAGCCACTTGGGACCGACAAGCAAACATTTGTCTCTCCCTCTGGGACCTGGGTTTAGACTTTGCAGGTGTCTCTAGTTGTTCTCCTTGACCTGGGCTGGCCTCTGGATGTCAGGCTGCCACGTCTGTGTCTGACCCGAGCCTGGCTGTAAGGCTGCTGCCGTGCTTGGGCATCTTCCTAGTCACGTGTATTCCTAGGTTGTGAAGAGCAGGGGACCATCGGAGTCCTGACAATAAATCTCCGTTCTTTTGTCCACAGAGGATCAGATTCTCTCAGAACTTGGCCACACCAATAGGATTTATGGCAACGTGGGGGACGTTACAGGCGGACAGTTAATGAATGGGAGCTTCTCCATGGATGGGACAGGACAATCCTATCAGGACTTGAGGGATGGGAGCCCCTATGGAATCCCCCAGTCTCCATCCTCCATATCGTCCCTGCCATCCCATGCTCCTTTGCTCAATGGGCTGGATTACACGGTGGACAGTAATTTGGGCATCATTGCGCATGCAGGGCAGGGAGTAAGCCAGACGCTGAGAACCATGGCTGGGGGACCCACCTCTGACATCTCCACAGGAAGCAGTGTAGGCTATCCCGACTTTCCAACTAGCCCAGCCTCTTGGCTCGATGAAGTGGACCATCCTCCTTTTTAACCTTCTCTCCTCCCCACCCTACCTGTCCTCCTGGCTTGAGAGAGTATCTTCAAGGATCAAGAGAGACTTGCCTTTTCAGGATGGAAAGTACGTCAATGTGAATTTCCATTATTTTCAATGGAGGTCCTCCGCTGATTCCTAGGAGGCTGTGAGATCACTAGAGCACTGTTTTCCTGGGAAGCAGCGGGAGAGCATCCTTATCTCAGAACACAGCACAGGGGCAATGGCCTAGAGCTCTGGGGACGCTGGCTTGTTGGGTCTCTCCCCTCCTGTTCTGCTTAGGGGCTTGGCTGCTCAGTGCTTTGGTAGCACAAGATGACTGAGATAGGCCCCCCTGGCCTTTGGGAACTTTGCTCCAACTGGTGTGTTTCACGCGATGCCTCCCAAAACACTGCTTCACCAGAACTGAGATTCCTGAGGCAGAGGCCTCAGAGCCCTCGAGTAAAATAGAAGTGATTTCTGGACTACCCTTACTGAACCCTGTATCTCAAAATGAAAAGGTCAGTTATTAAAGGTCAGTGAACACTTTGATATTAAAACACGCCCCCCTTTTGTTGCTGTGAAAATGTGAGTTGTTTCCTACAAAGCAGAGAATACGAGTTCGTTTTGGTTTTTAAGTCCCGTATGTATCGCTGACTCTGACGGCAAGAGGTGTTCTTCATTGCAGGTGACTGAGGCTGAGCTGAGGAGCTCTGGGGCACTGCTGCAGACTGCCTGATGAGTCCCCTCGGGGCAGTGTGCCTTCTTCATTTGCTTGTATTATTTATTCCACGAGACAGGCTGTGGGCTACAAAATGAGCAAAACTAAAATGTGGGGAGAACAGAATGACAATCAGTGAACACTTGTAGACACATTTGGATTCCACACCTGCAGTCTGTTCAGCCGTACCGGCAAATGCCAGCCTCCCAGAGTCCCCCATCCTTGTGGGGTGAAATATTTGGAGTCTGCTTTGAGGGAGTTGTTTAGATGAGCTTGCAAGTCTACCCGTCCCCTTAATAATGAAAGCTTTCTCTGCTGTCCTGGCTGACTCAACTGGGATGACAGTTTTGGTTTCCAGGATCCAGCAATGGCTTTTTGGCCTATGTTGGTTGGGAAGAATCATTTGGGGAGCAGCCCTCAAATCGTCTAAAGGGTTCTGAGTGGTCCTTGGGCTGATCTCTCTGGCTTCCTGGCTGGACACCTGCCATGCTTTGGGCGGCAGCCCCGTGGTCAGAAAGCCAGAGCTCTCTAGCCAGTGGTGGTGCAGGGACTCCCTGTTGTGCAGGTTTGCAGTAGCACATCACCAAGCCTGAGGCCAGGGCAAGGCCAACCTCTGCTTTACCAGCTGCCACTTCGGCGACAGTGCACTGCCGTGGGAAACACTGTTCTGAATGGTGCCTCAGCTCCCTCCGTGTGCACCCGTCTGCCATCAGGAAGCTCTCCATTTGCAAAGTGGAATTCACTCCTGTCCCTCTGGAAAGCTGTGATTTGCTTCTCCTGGCCTCCCATTCTCGTAAATGAGATCAGCAGAGTGGAAAAGGGTGAGAAGGCCTTGCCTTTCTATCACATGAAGCGATGGGGCCGAGACCTTAAGGACCCTTCCTTCTGCAAACGGCTGGCCACCTTCTGAGGACTGCGCAGATTTAGGCATGCCATAGGCAGACTAGAGGAATACACAGTTCCTCTTGGGCTGCTGCATCTTTTGTAAGCCCCTTCCCAGGACGAAACTGAGTTCATTTAAACTTCTTTCAAACAGGAGATTTTGGGATCAGCCTTTGGGCCACCTCTCCTCTGACCAATTTGATGGTGTACCCTTGTTTCTCGGTGTGCGGAGTGGTCATGGTTTTTGCTTGAGGAGTCTGCAAACGTAGACGCTTTTCTTGAGGTTCCATGTTTATGGATGATGGTGTGTTAAGCCTAGTCAATTCTGTGCTATTGGGAATTCGCCAATCGTGAACATTGGGGTGGGGAGGAAGACACAAATGCAAGATAACAAGCCATGTGAGGAAAAGAAAATGCAATTGTCTTTTTGGAGGATGGCTTTTTAAATACACATCTTAGCAGGCTGCTCAAAATACACAGGAGAAGAGGCTCTGCTGGGCAGTGAACCAGCTGAAAAGCTGCCCACCCAGATCACTGTTGCAGGTTGACTATTTGGCTAACTCATGGATTTCAGGAGCACTTGATGTTTTTGGTGAGTACAGTGTGGGGGAGAGCAGGCTCTTTAGAGAGGGGGAATCCTCCTCTGTGTAGCACTGTAAGTTCATCGGTTTTTGTTTCTGTAAGTTAATCATACTAATTCCCAGTTCAATAGTGGAAGGAGGAGAGGCCTTACTCACTTATACGAATAGAATAAATCTCGAGGAACTCAGTGAACAGTTGAGATCAAGTTCTTTGGCATCAGTAGGGCTGGGGAGCTGGAGGAACGCTTGAGGGCACTGGTCTGAAAACAAGGAGAGCTTCACGTTTTCCAGAGTCACGCCCCAGAATGCAGCAAACTGTGGCCTGTCTAGAAGCACAGTCACCGTAGGTCGCAGATTTCTGCAGGTGGAGTCAGCATTATGGGTGGGCCGGTGCCACTAATGAGCCACTGCATGACAGAACTGTTCCTCGGCTCTTCTGGAGTTTGGAAATGGAGAAGAGCAGGGCATTCGTTACCTGTAGCTTCTCTCGGAGGCGCTCCTCCATTGCTTGGAAGTTCTATTATGGGGTATAACGTGCTACATGGTAGCTGTTTTCCCCTTGCTAAAATGTATGGATGAATTTTCAAAATGACATGAGACCTTCTAGAGGTATTCACAGTATTCTGACCTGTCTTTGGCTCTAAGACAGCAATTAACTAGCAACCATTATCTGCAGTGCGTGGCTGGCCAATTTTAGAGTAGGAAGCTCTTGAATCCAGGAGCAAATTATTTAAAATCTCAAGTTCCAGTGGGAACTGGTATAAGCAAACATGGAAACTGAGGGGTTCTGGAGGAATCTATATTTGTTGGAAGGTAATGAAACCATGGAGGAAGTGCCAGGTTTAAGGGCTAAGCTGGCCCAATGGGTAAGGGCTCTTGGCCTTTCACGGACTTGCTGTGATAACAGTGTTCCTGCAAATGAATACTGCGAGACATCAGGGAAAGAAGAAAAAATTAAGACTCGAGAAAAGCATCTGGCAGTGTCCTTAACACTTTTTTTCTTGGCCAGTGTAAAACAGGAAACCTTGTAAGATAATCTGGCCGTTAGATCTTCATCATTAAGTTCACTTTGAAACAAAAGACATTCCCATCTCTGAAGCTCAAGCTGGTGATTGCGAACTGCCTCCTTACGGGAGGGGTTCAAGGCTTCCAGTGAGAAAAGCCGTGTGCTGTCTGACAGTCCACTCTCTGGCACTCGCACATGCCACGACTGACAACTCGGTCGTACCATGAAAATAATGACTGTAGCCAGCAGGGTCTGGAAGGCCTGAGGAGGCTCATTTTTAAACACTGCACTTTAAAAATGGGAAACCGTGAGATGAAGAAAAATTCAATTAAGTGGAAATGAGTTTTGTTTTATTGCCTGCTGCTGAAGGGCTCTGGGCATGCTGAAAGCTAAATAAAAGCACATCACTGGCTCTCTCTTTCTTGGATTGGTCAATTGGCCCTTTTTGCAGTAGTTGCTCCAACTCCTCTAAACACAGTGACTGGAGCCAAAAAGAGAGAGCTCAGCAAAGTCATCCCATCCACACTCTGCTTGGTAGGACCACACTAAAAGCACAGTTTCATGCTGCTAGCTCTGGTGAGGAGACAGCTGCAGGTTTGGGAGGTACACCAAGCATTCCTTTGCTTAGGGAGGCAGAGCACAGGTGAATAGAGGAAGGACACCCCCCCCCATCTGTTGCTCACCAAGAGGCAAGAATCACACCAACTTTCCCGCTTGAGGACTGTGTTCAGCCCAACAAGCAGGTTCAGGGCTGTGGGATTCCAGAAGCTGCTCTGAGCCTGCAGCCAGACCTCAAAGCCCCAGATCCCCTCAGCTCTGGATTGTTGCCCTCATCCTTCACAGTGTAAATTTTGTACAGTTAAAGAGAAATGAAGTCTCATTTCCTGGAGAAAAAAAAAAAAAAAAAAAAAAAAAAGGACCCATCTATCCTTATTTATTGCCATGTGACTTTGGAAAATAGAAGCTGGTGCGTTTGTTTGTATCTGCCTCCTGTGTGTTGGCATGAGATGTGTACGGTAAAATTATGTAAAATAAATATGGAAATTCTTTAGATGTTGATGTGTCTTGCTTTTCATTTGGTTTGCTGGAAATTTTTTCTCTTGACATAAATAGAATAAAAACTGAGTGATATGGGGTCTTTTTTATCATCAGAAGGAAACCAAAATACAACTCTGAATGCCAGAACTATTATACTTGGAGCCATGAAACACAGAACCACTCAGTAAAGACTGATTAGGAGAAGTTCCCTGGTTTTTCTAATAACTATGTCCTGGGCACAGTCCTCTGTCCCCAAACTCAGGAAATGAGCTGAACAAATGTAGACTATAATTTTTAGTTACTGTTCGTTCAGTGGTATTTTATCTTACTTTTTGAGACAGAGTCTTGCTCTGTTGCCCAGGCCAGAGTGCAGTGGTGTGATCTCAGCTCACTGCAGCTTCTGCTTCCTGAGTTCAAGTGATTTTTGTCCCTCAGCCTCCAGAGTAGGTGGGATTACAGGCATGCGCCACCATGCCTGGCTAATTTTTTGTATTTTTGGTAGAGAGGGGGTTTCGCCATATTGGCCAGACTGGTTTAACTCCTGACTTCAAGTGATCCACCCACCTGGGCCTCCCAAAGTGCTAGAATTGTAGGCGTGAGCCACTGTGCCCAGCCTATCCAGTAGCATTTTGAAAGCCCTTCACACTTACACATTTTTCTTTCTAGAGAAAGTACATGCAAGTGTCTATACTTACAGAGGAACAGAAACACTTCATCAGAGTCATCAGGGCTCCTGGACAAACATGTTCTAGGAAAATCTCCGTTTAGGTTTTTTTCTCAGCAGGACGCTTTATCAGTGTGCAGACCCTAAGTTTAGCTGGAATGGAAACAGCAACAGAGACTTTCTCATTACATTAAATAAAAATTAAAGTCAGCATTTCTTTACAGCTGGGTTCCACTGTGGGAAACCTGCAGGGTACTTCTTTCCCCACTGGTCATCAGTTCTGTTTGGCTGAGAAGATTCAAAGCAGTGGCACTGTCCAGTAGGGTAGCTAGCTACTAGCCGCACATGGCTATTTAAAGTGATGAATGAAACTCAACGTTTAGTTCCTTACACTAGACACACTTTAAGTCTCAGCAGTGTCATGGGACCAGCGGCTACGGTATTTGGGCAACAGTGATATGAAACACCTCTGTCATTGCAGATGGCTCTACGGATGGTGCTGACACAGTCTTGTCAGGAAACCGTATTTATCACATGTTTAGCTACTACTTATCCTGGAATACTTGGGGCCATGGAGCAAGGAAATACTCTGAGACTCCTTAGACAGTGGCAGTGCCAACTTCTCTACCAGCTTATCATGTATGTGATGTTTCCCTCTCCCCTTCTGTTTTTTCTCCTTTCCTGGACAGATAAAAAAAAAAAAGCACTACACAGAACAACTTGGTTAGGTACAAAAAAGGTTAGGCTCTGGACCTCTGAGTTCTCTAATGCTGACACCAGGTTATTGTGACTTACCTAAGTCCTAGACCTTGGTGTGCCGAAGTCTAGCCACTTAAAACAGAGTTAGTACCTCCAAGGCAGAATGCCCAGTGAGATTCTTGGAGGGATTAAAGGTCCTTTAGTGGAGACCCAAAGCTCTGCTATCAAGGAGAGTCATAATCCTTTGCCAAAGTCATCTCCTGTGATAAATGCTTTGTCAGGCTGAGAAAGGCAAGAGACCTTACTGGGTTATATATACCAAGGAGGGGTGGAGAAGAGAGCTTCAGATGGGAGTAAGGATGCTGACCTGGGTTATATACCAAGGAAGGGGTGGAGATGAGAGCTTCAGATGGGAGTAAGGATGCTGGCCTGGGTCATATACCAAGGAGGGGTGGAGATGAGAGCTTCATATGGGAGTAAGGATACTGGCCTGGGTTATATACCAAGGAGGGGTGGAGATGACAGCTTCAGATGGGAGTAAGGATACTGGCCTGGGTCATATACCAAGGAGGGGTGGAGATGAGAGCTTCAGATGGGAGTAAGGATACTGGCCTGGGTCATATACCAAGGAGGGGTGGAGATGAGAGCTTCAGATGGGAGTAAGGATACTGGCCTGGGTTATATACCAAGGAGGGGTGGAGAAGAGAGCTTCAGATGGGAGTAAGGATGCTGGCCTGGGTCATATACCAAGGAGGGGTGGAGATGAGAGCTTCAGATGGGAGTAAGGATGCTGGCCTGGGTCATATACCAAGGAGGGGTGGAGAAGAGAGCTTCAGATGGGAGTAAGGATGCTGGCCTGGGTCATATACCAAGGAGGGGTGGAGATGAGAGCTTCAGATGGGAGTAAGGATACTGGCCTGGGTCATATACCAAGGAGGGGTGGAGATGACAGCTTCAGATGGGAGTAAGGATACTGGCCTGGGTCATATACCAAGGAGGGGTGGAGATGAGAGCTTCAGATGGGAGTAAGGATACTGGCCTGGGTCATATACCAAGGAGGGGTGGAGATGACAGCTTCAGATGGGAGTAAGGATACTGGCCTGGGTCATATACCAAGGAAGGGTGGAGATGAGAGCTTCAGATGGGAGTAAGGATACTGGCCTGGGTTATATACCAAGGAGGGGTGGAGATGAGAGCTTCAGATGGGAGTAAGGATACTGGCCTGGGTCATATACCAAGGAGGGGTGGAGATGAGAGCTTCAGATGGGAGTAAGGATGCTGGCCTGGGTCATATACCAAGGAGGGGTGGAGAAGAGAGCTTCAGATGGGAGTAAGGATACTGGCCTGGGTCATATACCAAGGAAGGGTGGAGATGAGAGCTTCAGATGGGAGTAAGGATGCTGGCCTGGGTCATATACCAAGGAGGGGTGGAGATGAGAGCTTCAGATGGGAGTAAGGATGCTGGCCTGGGTCATATACCAAGGAGGGGTGGAGATGACAGCTTCAGATGGGAGTAAGGATACTGGCCTGGGTCATATACCAAGGAGGGGTGGAGATGAGAGCTTCAGATGGGAGTAAGGATACTGGCCTGGGTTATATACCAAGGAGGGGTGGAGATGAGAGCTTCAGATGGGAGTAAGGATACTGGCCTGGGTCATATACCAAGGAGGGGTGGAGATGACAGCTTCAGATGGGAGTAAGGATACTGGCCTGGGTCATATACCAAGGAAGGGTGGAGATGAGAGCTTCAGATGGGAGTAAGGATACTGGCCTGGGTTATATACCAAGGAGGGGTGGAGATGAGAGCTTCAGATGGGAGTAAGGATACTGGCCTGGGTCATATACCAAGGAGGGGTGGAGAAGAGAGCTTCAGATGGGAGTAAGGATACTGGCCTGGGTCATATACCAAGGAAGGGTGGAGATGAGAGCTTCAGATGGGAGTAAGGATGCTGGCCTGGGTCATATACCAAGGAGGGGTGGAGATGAGAGCTTCAGATGGGAGTAAGGATACTGGCCTGGGTCATATACCAAGGAAGGGTGGAGATGAGAGCTTCAGATGGGAGTAAGGATGCTGGCCTGGGTCATATACCAAGGAGGGGTGGAGATGAGAGCTTCAGATGGGAGTAAGGATGCTGGCCTGGGTCATATACCAAGGAGGGGTGGAGATGACAGCTTCAGATGGGAGTAAGGATACTGGCCTGGGTCATATACCAAGGAGGGGTGGAGATGAGAGCTTCAGATGGGAGTAAGGATACTGGCCTGGGTCATATACCAAGGAAGGGTGGAGATGAGAGCTTCAGATGGGAGTAAGGATACTGGCCTGGGTCATATACCAAGGAGGGGTGGAGATGACAGCTTCAGATGGGAGTAAGGATGCTGGCCTGGGTTATATACCAAGGAGGGGTGGAGATGACAGCTTCAGATGGGAGTAAGGATACTGGCCTGGGTCATATACCAAGGAAGGGTGGAGATGAGAGCTTCAGATGGGAGTAAGGATGCTGGCCTGGGTCATATACCAAGGAGGGGTGGAGATGAGAGCTTCAGATGGGAGTAAGGATACTGGCCTGGGTCATATACCAAGGAGGGGTGGAGATGACAGCTTCAGATGGGAGTAAGGATGCTGGCCTGGGTTATATACCAAGGAGGGGTGGAGATGACAGCTTCAGATGGGAGTAAGGATACTGGCCTGGGTCATATACCAAGGAAGGGTGGAGATGAGAGCTTCAGATGGGAGTAAGGATACTGGCCTGGGTCATATACCAAGGAGGGGTGGAGAAGAGAGCTTCAGATGGGAGTAAGGATACTGGCAGCGGATTCAAAAGGTGCTGAATGTAAGGACGTTTTTCTTCACTAGCCCAGTCCCTTGGGTGGTGGTGAAGGAAATTCAGTGTGGGCAGGAAGGGCTCTGCTGCTCCTAAACTTGGTAACTCATTCCTGAGGCACTGGTAATGGGCATGAGAATTTTGGCCAGTTTATGAAGTCTATACCATGTTTTGGGGTACCCTAATTTGTCTTCCATTCCTAGCCCTTCATCACCAGCCTATGTTGCATCTTTGTTTTCAACATACTCTCAATTGTTTTGAGTACAACGGTTCATCGAACTGTTTCCACTGATGCTCTAGTGTTCACAGCTCCCACCACAATGCTAACCTAGGAATAACTTTTAGGGACTATAAAATGTGTCCAGCTCACAAAGGACAGAAGATCTGGTCCCTCCCCCCACCCCCTTATTTTGGTGGTTTGCTCACTGGAGACTGGCTCTGGAGCAGTCTGATTTTGTTTCTGACAGTGGCTTTCCAAAAAGACAGCTGCTTAAAGAATAAAGGAAAGGGGCCGGGCGTGGTAGTTCACACCTATAATCCCAGCACTTTGGGAGGCCAAGGTGGGAGGATCACCTGAGGCTGGGAGTTTGACCAACCCGACCAACACGGAAAAACCCCATCTCTACTAAAAATACACAATTAGCTGGGCGTGGTGGCGCATGCCTGTAATCCCAGCTACTTGGGAGGCTGAGGCAGGAGAATTGCTTGAACCAGGAAGTGGAGGTTGTGGTGGGCTGGTATCACTGGCCAGAAAGAAGAAAGACTCACTCAGGACACATGGAGGCTCCAGTCAGCATTCATTGCTTTCCTATCCTTTCTCCTTGGGCCCAGGATTCTACTCAGCTAAAATCACAAAAGAAAAAAAATGAAAGGTAAGTCAAGTGTGTGGTACATTTTAATGAATTAAACTAGAAGTAAAATCTTGAGAGGCAATCTCAGTGTATCTGCATGTATTTCCTTAGATTTGAAAATTTAAAAATTGTCCTTGAGAGCCACCGTGCCTCAGGCCAGCTGTTGTGGCACTTTAGGAGGCAAAGCTATGAGTTTGAGGCCAGCCTGGGCAAGAGAAAGAGCTCTCATCAATTGAAAAAAAATAGTCCTTTACAGTCTGAAAGTGTGTCCTTTGCCACACGGGCTTAGAAGAATGCTCTTCAGTTTATTCAGTTATTCAGAATTCCTGGTGCCTGGCTGTGCAGGGAGCACTGATAAAACTCAGAATGGCTGATGATGTGGCTCATGGCTGCCACAGCGAATCAAATAGTTCAGCCACAACTGTGGAGAAGTACTGAGTTGGGAGGCAGAAGAAAAATCGATGTTTATAAAATGGGGCCACATCATTAGGAAAAGGGAAATTTTATTACCATCCTCCTGAAAGTAGTAGTAAATAGAAACCATTCAAAACTATTAAATAAAGGTCTTTTGAATGATCAGCTCCTGCCCTGGGAAGAGTGTATCACATCCTTTCAGAGAAAGCAGGCATGTGTCATCTGTCTCTTTATGATCTTTTAATTCATTTTCTTCTGTCATTTCTGCCATTGTGATTTTAGAACTTTCTTTTTGGTGATTTTTCCTTTGGCCATCTCCAAAAACAAAAAAAAAATGAATTTAAGTATTACACACAAACTGGTATGTTATTCTGTAACTAATTTTGGGCAAGTTGTAGGGTGTCCCTGAACTGGTCAGAGCTTACATGGTTCACAGAGGCCGAAGTGCCTCTAGAGTTGTAGGAGAGGCCTTTTAAAAAAAATGTAGTAATTTATCTTTCTCTTGCTTGCCAGTCCTAGACCAGGATCTCCTGTTGGTTGGCAGGGGTTGGGGATTTGGGAAAGGCTGGAAACTGCTTTCTGAAAGATAAAATATAGGCCCTGAAAAGTGGTCTTGGCACACACTTGGAGTTGGAAATATAAAAGAGATCTTTAAAATGGTAAATAGATTTCAACAGATGGCTTCTGCACAGCAATGGAGAGCCCAGGCGAGGACTTTGGGGTTAAATGTCGTATTTTAGTCACCTGGGACTAGTTTATTATTTCAGGAAAACAAACATCCATAAAGTTGATAGCCCCTGCCCCCTCCTCTGAAGTGGGATCCTTGAAGGGTGCCTCCTCACTGGCCAGCTGTCTGCAGATAGTGACCCAGGGAACTGAAAGCCACTTTTTCGACACCTGTCAACTGCAAAGCTGGAGGGATATGATAACCAAGAAACTATTATTGCTGGTGGGCCAGAACTTCTACACTCAGTATGTGTGTGCTGGCTTAAAAAAAATCATTTTAACATTTAATGCTCCTCAATTAAAGTGATTTCCTGGAGTGGCTGCCAAGCTTCATTTAGAATGCGCATTAACCACTTTCTGTATCGGTAGTTAAAGGCACTGAGGGATTTAAAGAGCAATCCACAAGTCTGTTCAGTCAAGGTTTGGCGGAATAAAGCAGATTATAAACAATAATATATGCCTTTTTGTTTTTTTTTTGGAAGGGTTCCAAACTCACAAACAGAGCTAAAGTGCCATAAACATATCCAGGACTAAGCTTTGGGCTCCACAGAGGTACCCCACGAAAGCCACGGGCACTGGGGGTGCCACTTTCTATCCTGCGTGTGTGCATGAGCACGCCCTTTAAAAGAGACTTTTATTATACAAAGTGTCCATCAACTGAACTTACCTTCTAAATATTAAAATGGAAACTGGGATTGCTACAAAGTGAGAGGGAAATAAATCCTACCTGTAGTGCCGACGATGAATTTGTGGCTGCTGCCTAGCACAGTCCATTGGAAGCCACCTCTTGACTCCTTAATGCCCTCATGGTCCCACATGTTCAGCCACTGCATTCAGTAGCATTAGGTTCAAATGGTCACTTTCCCACCCCTGAGAGGAAGCCACACTGAGGGCCTGGAGCTCCAGCACCAGACCAGTGCCTGTTGTCGGGCAGCTCCTCCCATGTTTCCTCACCTGGTTTTTAACTTCAGAGTTCTATTGTTTAGGAATAAAATCAGCAAGGAAGATTCTGTCCTGCAAACAAATCAGTCTGTAATTTGTGAACTCCCCGACCTGGTTTTTAGAACTAGGGCTACAAAGGAAGGAACAGTGCCCCCGGAAGTGATTCCAGTACATGCATACCGTAAGACAGTGAAAACGGGAAATAATTTGTTTTGTAACTGTGCTGAGAAAAAGTGACACCAAAACACAGGAAAGAAAATTTTGAAGAATTCAAGTATAAAAGAAAAATACAGGCCAAGTATCCCTAATCTGAAAATCAAAATCCTAAATGCTCCAAAACCCAAAACTTTTCAGTGCTTACATGTCAAAGGAAATTCTCATTAAAGCATTTTGGATTTTGGCTTTTTAGATTAGGGATGTTCAATCGGTATGTATTTAATGCAAATATTCCAATTTTTTAAAAAAAATCAGAAATGTGATCCATACAAAGATCATGACAGGAATATTTCAAGGACAAGTGAATATTCGGTTAAATAGCTTTACCTGTTCAATCTTCTAGTCTAATGCCAATTAATGCATATTTGAAAAAGTGACCACACTTGGCACATAATCAACACTAGCTGACGATCATCGGAAGGAAGCATACTTTTTCTTGAGTCTGATAATCACCACACTTTAATCCAACCTCTCTCTGGTGAAGCAACTGTGAATGATTACTGAAGTAATTAAAGATACTCCAGGTAAAGTTCCAATAATAATAATTTTTCAAATCATATAATTATGAAAGATGGTATTAAGGTCCTTTTTTTTTGAGAGATGGAGTTTTTCTTTGTCACCCAGGCTGGAGTGCAGTGGCACGATCTTGGATCCCTGCAACCTCTGCCTCCTGGGTTCAAGTGGTTCTCCTGATTTAGCTTCCCAAGCAGCTGGGACTATAGGCACACACCACCACGCCCACCTTATTTTTGTATTTTTTGGTAGAGATGGAGTTTCACTATATGTTGGCCATGCTGGTCTCCAACTCCTCATCTCAGGTGATCTGCCCACCTCGGCCTCCCAAAGTGCTGGGATTACAGGCATGAGCCACTGAGCCCAGCTGCCATTATGGTCTTTATGGTATAAAACGAAAGCTCAATGTGTGTATATAAAACCCACCAAGAGGCTGATAATGCACCTTGGAGTATGGCTGCTTTTGCTTATCCTGATAATATTGTTCAGAGAAATTTTTGGACTTGATAGGAAAGGCTTGGATAATCACACTGACTTAGAATAAATAAGATCATGTGGCCAGGCGTGGTGGCTCTTGCCTGTAATCCCAGCATTTTGGGAGGCTGAGGTGGGCAGATCACTTAAGCCCAAGAGTTCTAGACCAGCCTGAGCAATCCAGGGAGACCATTTCTACAAAAGAAAGAAGAAATTAGTTGAGCCTCATGGTGTGCACCTGCGGTCCCAGCTCCTTGGGAGGCTGAGATGGGAGGACTGCTTGAGCAGGCAAGTCAAAGCTGCAGTGAGCTATAATGGGCCACTGTACTCCAGCCTGGAAGACAAGAGTGAGACCCTGTCTCAAAAAGACGAACAAACGAAAAATGGTGTACTGCTGTTACTTCACCGAAGCTAAGATAGAACTGATTGTAAGAAGCATAAGTTTACGTATCACTAAGAAAAAATGCTGGCGACTGAACTACGATAGGCCATTGTTTATAAAAGCCATCCAATTTTGGATATGTTAAAATGTGAACTGCACTTCAGTCTGGGCAACAGAGTTAGCCCTTGTCTCAAAAAAAAAAAAAAAAAAAAAAAAAAAGTGAAAATAGGCACATCTCAGAACTGATCAAATATAATATTGTAACTACGATGAAAACATTTGACCCAAATCACCTTAGGAACTGGGGATTTGAAATTCACTCATAAATATTTAAACTTAATACCTTCTATTTTCATTATTAATTGTACCTGATGGGTTACATACCTATTCTATGATAAATATTTATTTATGAAGGGGGACTTTTAAGGGCTTGAAAAAAAGCTTTCATATTCAACTGAAGCATATATTTGTCTGGACACTAAACTCTTCTGCAACCTAGGCTCAGCTCTGCTAGAGTCACACACATTATTCATTAATCTCAGAGATGCTGTAATGAACACGGAATAATAACCCATAGCCAAGTAGTTAAACCTGGCAGGAAGCTAAGAAATACCTACTTAATAGAAAGGTTCACTGGATTATTGCAACCTTTTAGCTGGAAAATGCTGAAACATTAAAAAGAGATATACTAGATATAATTCCAGATATTATACACCATACGCTGGTTGTTACCCTACCAGACAAGCGTAAGAGATGACGTGGCCAGTTGGCCAACTCCTCACATCTTTATTAGAAACATAGTTATAACAGGTTTAAAAGAATTTAGTTTCTGGTTGGTAATTCGCTACTTTCTATGAGCCTTTTCAAGATATCCATTTTCTATAGATCACGGAGATGATCTACAGATTATGATACGATACAGTAAGGGTGCTGAAAATGCAGATACTGATGACCGAAGAACAGAGATTTTGGAAACCGGTTTTAGAATGTACTTGAAAATGTTAACAGCTGTTTTTAGTGTGACAGCTTTGAATATAAATTTGAAATCTTTAAAATAAAAGTTATATTCTTTACTTAAAAAAACAAATCTATACAGTTTTAGTTGTGACAAAACAGGTAATAAAAAACTTGTCTAAGAAATATCAAGTTCGAATTGCAAAAGAGAGATGAAAATAGGAGTTCCGTAATAGCTTCTTGCTCAAATACCCTGTAAATTAAAAATGAATAAATTGTTTTTGATTTGCTAATGTCTTAAAAATGCACAAAGTAATATCAATTAAAAAATGCATGCAACATCCTGGTCATTTCACTATAACTAGTGTTACGTTTCTTAAAACACATTCAATCAGTGTGGAATGTGAGTTAAGCTAAACAGTAGGTTGCAATGTAGCTAGGACTGTGGTGAAATAACAGACAATGAATACTAGAATTACAGTATTTCAGTTACGTATTAATATGCATATCACTTCCAGAGATTAAATTACTTCAAAAATGAACCATCCTGGTGAACGATTTTGGGTATCTCAGAAAAGAAGAAGTTAAGAGAAAAATCACAAAATAAACAGCATTAATGTGCCTTGTTTCTGTTATAGAGGGGCTTGTTCCAAAGAACAGGTTAGCTCACACTAATAACAATCTTCACCAATGAGGACGATACTACACAAGTTTATTACTCGGTATTTTAATAGTAACACCTGTTAGAAAAATTATCTTCTAAGTAGTTATCTTTACATCTCAACTCACTTTTTATTTCATTTTTCTTCCTATGACAACTATCTACTTTCCTTATATAATAGGAAAAGTCAGTGATTCCTCACATGGAGCTTTTGGGGCTTACAGGGGGAAAATATTGGGAGGCAGTTTCAAGAGTGGCATACCTGGCCGAGCACAGTGGCTCACACCTGTAATCTCAGCAGAGATTATGTTAAGAGGCCTGAAAACTGCTTGAGGCCAGGAGTTTGAGACCAGCCTAAACAACATAGGGAGACCCTATCTGTATAAAAGATAGAAAAATTAGCGGGGTATAGTGGCATGCACCAGGCCAGCTATTTCAGCTACTTAGGAGTTTGAGCCGGGAGGATCCCTTGAGCCCAGGAGTTGAGGCTGTAGTGAGCTATGATCACACCACTGCACTTCAGCCTGGGTGAAAGAGTGAGATCCTGTCTCAAAAAAAAAAAAAAAAAAATATAGAGTGGTATACTGATCTATCCTTTAAATTAAAATGATGGCATACTTGTCTACATTTTTAATAAAAAACAAAAGTTCTTCTGGTATCCAGAAATAACTTCACATTAACATATTAGATAGACCCAAATAGACTTAACAGTTCAGACCTAAGGTTTTTTTTTTAACAGAGACTGCTGCTACATATGACATGGTCATTACAGCCAATTAAAAGAGCCCTGAAGAAATTCCTTTCCTGTTTAGTATGACCTAACCCTGCTGAATCCTCCACAACCTGTTTCAGTCCTAGAGTGACGACACTGTGTATTATTCTAAAATGCTCCAGGATTTTGAGATTTTCAATAAATATGGTTATTCCTGACTCCTATACCCCTTATGTGATAAAATTCTGCTTTCTCCTTTGCTTTCTTTTCCTTAACCATCCTCTTCGTTCCTATTTTCCCAATTCTGTCTGCCAGAAGAATAGACATTTTAGCTGCCTATTCAGACCAGGTGTGCAAAATGCTACAAAAGATCATTTTATCCCTACCATACTGGGATCTCAAGAAACTTTCCCTAACGGTACATTTGCTTCTGTATGTTTTTTAAAAGAGCAGCCAGGTTTAATACTGTGAAATATGATCTGTCTCCTCCTCTGCCCACCCTCTAAAGCAGTGATAAATTTCAGAGCATGCTCAGCAGAATTGGATTATATTATGCACAGTATACACGTTCATCACCAAAACTCCACTGCCTAGAATGTATGCAAGAAGAATGAATTGCTGAGACTTCAAAATCCCAGTTCCATAGAACTGATTTTATTAGCCAATACATACCAAAGATGGACGATAAAAGAAGTATTATTTTTGTAGTTTTCTTTCATAATGGAAGCCTTATGCTATTACAGACTGTGGTTTTCCAGTCTTTTGATTAAGGCTTGCCAGTTGTGTGCCGCTGCAGCACCAAAGAAACTGTTTTACAGCCTGTCACCTCCTCCGGCAGGCAGCCATCCTGGTCCCGGAGAGTGGGGTCAGCACCACACCGGAGCAGCAGCTCTACAATATCCAGAAACTCACACGCAGAGGCTGAAAGGAAAATTGACAAATATGAAAACAAGTTTACCACGAGACAGAGAAACTCCTTCACTTCAGCAGGCAAGGAAAGTGCTGAGCAGTGAGGAATACTGAACGATGAGCCATGTTACAGTGGCTGAAGAATGAGAACTGTGGTATTATGCTGGCTTTTCAAGCCTTAGGAAAAACAAAATTTACCTTTCGGTTGCCTAGAAACACACACACAAACAAATATATATTCCTAATTAGGAGGTTTCTGGGCTCTAGTCTTTAAGAATGGGATGAAGGAAAACAATAAACAATAGTGTTTAAGTATCTATTTTACTTTGATCTTTATTTCAGAATAATGATAGGTGTGCAGGATACGTCAAAAGACTAAAAATACTGTAAATGTCAAATAAAATGTTTTGTTTTTAAAGAGGGGAATAAATGGGTAACTAACTGAACTTTACAATTTGTAAATTAAAAAAAAAGGCATCAATGGTTGTTACTGCTAAGTCCAAGGTATAGGAAGGGGAAAAAAGGGCATAGAGATACCAAGATTTATAAATACGGTAAAGTATTGCTTCAAAATGGACAAACAGACCAGAAGCTTAGAACTGGGAGTGTGATCTATTCTTCTGCACACGTATGAAAATTTAATTCATGACAAAGTTGGCAGATCAGTGGGGAAATAAAGATCCAGTGATTAGATGGTGTTGTGACAACTAGACTCACTAAAGGCAAAAAGCAGCACCAGATGAAACATAAATGGCAATAAACATACAGAAAGATAAGCATTCCACATAACCAGGGAAATGGGAATTAAAACCAGGAGATGCCATTTCATACTCACTAGACTGGTGAAAATTAACTTTGATAATCCCAAGCATTGAGAAGGACGGTGGCAGAGAAACTCCCTTCACGTGTCTGAATGTACACTGGTACTGCTACGTTAGACAGAACTACGGCATTACAGGTTAAACCCAAACACACACATACCCTCCAACCCAGCTTCTAGTTATCTGCTTTTGCATGTGTTCTCCAAGAGGTATTTGCAGGGATGTACACAGCAGCACTGTTCATAACGGACCCCAAATGTAAACAGCCTAAATGCTCATGAATGGTAACCTGTAAATAAAGTATCATGCATTTGTACAGTAAAATCCTACAGAACACTGAAAACTAATGAACTATAGCTTCACAAAGCATGGGTTTATCTCTAAAGGGTCAAAAACAAGTGAGAATAATCATATTATATGATTTCACTTAAACAACATTTTGAAAACAGGTAAAACTGAAGAATATTGTTCAGACATACAAATATGTACTGCAACTAAGAAGTAAATCATTACTATAAAATCTAGAGCTCTCTAGAAGATGACCACTAGGGAGGGCCGTATGCCTTGAGAGGCATGCACAGGAGGCTTCCGCGGTAACGGCGATGTTCTACTTCCTACGCTGAGCAGTGGTGAAGTTTTAAAAGCTGTATTTAAATTCTCCACACACATATTTTATATATCCTTTTGTAGCATGATCATCACACAACAAAGTGTGTTGTCTTTTGTTTAAGAGAAAGAAAGGGTATGCAGCTGAATTCCATGCCCCCCCCCTCTTTTTTTTGAGACAGGGTCTGGCTGTCTCCCAACCTGGTGCAGTGGCGAGATCTTGGCTCACTGCAGCCTGGACCTTCTGGACTCAGGCAATCCTCCCAGCTCAGTTTCCTGAGCAGTTATAACCATGGGTGTGTGCCACCATGCATGGCTCTCACTTTGGGAGTCTCACTTCGTTGCCCAGGCTGGTCTCAAACTATTAGGCTTAGGCAATCCTCCTGCCTTGGCCTCCCAAAGTGCTGGGATTACAGGCGTGCACCACTGCACCTGGCCCTATAGCCATTTTATTGAGCACATACTGTACCAGTCCCAATAGGAACACAGGTAAGATTCCTGTTCTTGAGAACATACTGTAAATATGTAAATAACCAATTCTAACACAAAAGAATGAACAAGTACTGTGGCAGAAACACGTACACTGCAAAGGCAGGGAGGAAGGAGGACACCGAGGGATTAGGAAACACTACAAATTGGTAGTAAGACGTAAGACAAGCTCTGAAGGATCAAGCAAAATCCCTGAGAAGAAAAGGTACTGCAGAATGCAAAAATGCCACTAGCAGAGGCATGATGCTGGGAGAACCGCCTGCTGGCTCGGGGAAGCAATACAGAGTTGAAAGTAGGCTAGACTGAAGTCAAATTATCAGGGCCTTGAATCTGTCACACTAAGAAGTTTGGGTTTTGTCAAGTGATCCACAGGCACTTAGGAGGAGTGGAGTGGCACAATTTGGCAAACACGCATCTGATTTCTGTCCCTATAGTTTTCTTTTCTAGAAATAGAAATCATAGAGCATAGTCTTTTGTATCTGATCTCTTTCACTTAGCATGTTGCTTTTGAGATCCATCCACATTGCTTCAAGTATCAGTTCTTTCCTTTTGATTGCTGAGTAGTATTCCATTGTATGGATGTAGGTTTCCAATTTTTGCCATTAAATAGGGGTCGTATGACCCCTAAAGGTCATTGTGTGGTCCTGTTTTATGTTTTCACACCTTGTGGGTAAATATCTAGGAGAATTGCTGAGTCATATGGCAAGTGAATGTTTAATTTTGTAAGAAACTACCAAACTTTCCTAAAGTTTGCATTCCCACCAATAACTATAAATTCCAGTTGCTTTGCATCCTTGCCAGCACTTTATTATTATTAAAAATATTTTTTAGCCATTCTAGTTAGGTCTATGGGGGCTTTTCATGTGATTTCTAATCTGTACTTCCCTAATGTCTAACAATGAACATTTTTCATGTGCTTATTTGCCAACTATTTATCTTTGGTAATTTATCTGTTCAAATCTTTTGCTCGTTTATTAATAAGGCTGTCATTTTTTTTTTTTCTTTTTGAGACGGAGTCTTGCTTTGTTGCCAGGTTGCAATGTAGTGGTGCGATCTTGGGTCACTGCAACCTCTGCCTCCTGGGTTCCAGTGATCCTCCTGCCTCAGCCTTCTGAGTAGCTGGGACCACAGGTGTGTACCACCATGCCCAGCTAATTTTTTTTTTTTTTTGTATTTTAGTAGAGACAGGGTTTTACCATGTTGGCCAGGATGGTTTTGATCTCCTGACCTTGTGATCTGCCTGTCCTGGCCTCCCAAAGTGTTTGGATTACAGGCGTGAGCCACCGCACCTGGCCAGTTGTCCTTTTCTTATAAGAAGTCTTTATATGCTGTGGATACAAAATTTTGTTCCGAAATACATGTTTTATAAATATTTTCTCCCAGTATGTGATTTGTCATTTTTCTTAAGAGTGTCTTGAAGAGGAGGTTTGGATTTTGATAAAGTGCAATTTCTTGCCGGGCGCGGTGGCTCACACCTCTAATCCCAGCACTTTGGGAGGCTGAGGCGAGTGGATCACAAGGTCAAGAGATCGAGACCAGCCTGGTCAACATGGTGAAACTCCATGTCTACTAAAAATACAAAAATTAGCTGGGCATGGTGGCGCATGCCTGTAATCCCAGCTATTAGGGAGGCTGAGGCAGGAGAATTGCTTGAACCCAAGAGGCGGAGGTTGCAGTGAGCCGAGATTGCGCCATTGCACTCCAGCCTCAGTAACAAGAGCGAAACTCCGTCTCAAAAAAAAAAAAAGTGCAATTTCTTTTATAGTTTGTGCTTTTTGTGTTCCATCTAAAAAAAACCACAAAACTTTGCTTATACCAAGATCACAGATATTCTTCTAGTTCTTTATCATTATTCCTCTTACATATAGGTCTAAGATCTTACCTTCCCACTTAATTTCTGAGTAGCGTTCAGGCTCACCTTTTGTTTTATTTTGCATGTGGATGTCCAACTGTTACAGCTCTACATGTTGAAAAGGCTATCCTTCCTTCCCTCCACTGAACTCTATCTTGACAGTTTTGTTAAAAATCAGTTGACCATTTGTGATCGGATCTATTTCTAGGTTATCTACCACATTCCTTTGATCCATATACCTGTTCTTTTACCAATACAACATTGCCTTGGGTTCTGTAGCTTTATACAAAGTCCTGAAACCAGTGTGGGACCTACAACTATATTCTTTTGCAAGGTTGTTTTGCATATTCTAGGTCCTTTGCTTTTCCATATACATTTTAGAATCAAATTATAAGTTTTTACAAAGATCCTGCTGGAATTTTGATTGAGACCCCACTGAATCTATGGATCAGTTTGGAAAGAATGGACAGTTTAACAATGTTGAGTCTTTTGATTAACGAAAAACTGCATCTGTCTCCATTTACTTCAATTTTTCTTAATTTTGTTAATAATATTTAGGAATTCTATGCATACAAATCTTATACTTTGTTTGATGTATCCCTATGAATTTCATGTTTTTGAGGCTACTGCAAATATCTTTTAAAATTTCAATATTCAATTGGTCCACTGCAAGCATAAAGAAAAACAAGATTTGTATACTAGCCTTGGTGTTTTTGAATTTTAATTTTCAACTGTTCATTAGTATATAGGAATACTTTTCATTTCTGTATATCGATTTTTTACCCTATGAACTTGCTGAACTCACTTATTCTAGTTTTTTTAAATAGATCATTGTGGTCTTATACACAGATGGACACATCACCTATGAAAAAAGAAAGCTTTATTTTTTCTTTTTAAATCTACATGGCTTTCATTTCGTTTCCTTGCCTTAATGCACTGGCTAGAACTTTCAATATAGTGCTGGATCAAAGTGGAGAGAGTGGATATCTTTGTCATGTTCACAGTCTCAGAGGGAAAGCATTGAGCCTTTCATGAAGGATGATTATTAACTGTTGATTTTCTCAGGCTAAGGAAATTCCCTACTATTTTCTATTTCTACTTTGCTATGAGTTTTGTTGTTGTTGTTTTAATCATGAGGGAAAGCTGAAGTTGTTGTTGTTGTTTTAATCATGAGGGAAAGCTGAAGTTTGTCAGCCTTTTCTACAGACATTGATATAATCATGTTTTATTTTTTTGATCTGTTGATATGGTGAAATATTACGGTTCTCAATTGCCAAATCAACCTTGCATTCCTAGGATAAACAAACCTGGACATAATTTATTATCCTTTTTGTATTTATTAGGTTCAACTTGCTAACATCTTATTAAAGATTTTTGCATCTATGTTCATAAGGAATACTGGCCTGTAGTTTTCTTTTCCTCAAAGGCTTTTGTCTGGATTTGGTATCAGGGTAATTCTGGCTTCACAGAATGAGTGCTCCCTCCCCTTCTATTTTCTGGAAAAGCTTCTGTGTTTAATTGTTTTTTTTAAGACGGGGTCTCACACTGTTCCCAGGCTGGAATGCAATGGTGCAAATGGCGTGATCTTGGCTTACTGCAACCTCCGCCTCCCGGGTTCAAGCAATTCTTCTGCCTCAGCCTCCCAGGTAGCTGGGATTATAGGTGCCCACCACCATGCCTAATTTTTGTACTTTTAGTAGAGATGGGGTTTTGCCATGTTGGCCAGGCTTGTCTTGAACTCCTGACCTCAGGTGATCTGCCCACCTCAGCCTCCCAAAGTGTTGGGATTACAGGCATGAGCCACCACGCAGTAGCATTTGATCTGCCTGCCTCAGCCTCCCAAAGTGTTGGGATTACAGGCGTGAGTCACCACGCAGTAGCATTCACCAGTGAAGTAATCAGGCCTGGAAATTTTGTTATGGGAAAGTTTTTAGCTATAAATTCAATCTCTTTAATAGATATAGGGCTATCCAGATTTTCTATTTTTGTTTGTGTTTTAAAGTTGTGGTTCAGGTTATGCTGCCCAGGCTAGAGCGCAGTGGCTATTCACAGGCATGATTATGGTGCTACACAGCCTTGAACTCCTGATCCAAGTGATCCTCTTCCCCCAGCCTCTCAAGTAGCTGGGATTAAAGGCGTGCACTTCTATTTCTTTTCTGTTCTTTTTTTTGAGATGGAGTCTGGCTCTGTTGCCCAGGCTGGAGTGCAGTGGCACGATCTTGGCTCACTGCAATCCTGGCTTCCTAGGTTCAAGCAATTCTCCTGCCTCAGGCTCTCAAGTAGCTGGGATTATAGGCACACACCACATCTGGCTAATTTTTGCATATTTAGTAGAGACAGGGTTTCGCCAAGTTGGCCAGGCCGATACTGAACTCCTGACCTCAGGTGATCCACCTGCCTCACAGCCTCCCAAACTGCTGGGATTACAGGTGTCAGCCACCATGCCTGGCCTTCTATTTCTTTTTAGAGAAAACTTTAGTAGTTGGTATCTCTAAAAAAGCTTTGTCCCGAGGCCAGGCGCGGTGGCTCACACCTGTAATCCCAGCACTTTAGGAGGCCAAGGTGGACGGATCATGAGGTCAAGTGGTCGACTATTCTGGCCAACATGGTGAAATCCTCTCTATTAAAAATACAAAAATTACCTGGGTGTGGTGGCGTGTGCCTGTAGTCCCGGCTACTTGGGAGGCTGAGGCAGGAGAATCATTTCAACCCAGGAGGCGGAGGTTGCAGCGAGCTGAGATGGTGCCACCGCATTCCAGCCAGGTGACAGAGAGAGACTGTGTCTCAAAAACATAAAAAAATTGTCCTGGCCAGGTGTGGTGGCTCATGCTTAAAATCCTAGCAGTAGCACTTTGGGAGGTCAAGGCACCCAGATTGCTTGAGGTCAGGGGGTTGAGACCAGCCTGGGTAACACGGTGAAACCTATCTCTACTAAAAACACAAAAATTTCCTGTTTTCCTGTTTTCCTGTCCTCCCTGAAGGCAGACTTTGCTTTTACTCTCACTTCAAAAGCAGTGCATATCTGCTTGAGCCCAGGAGCAGCAGGAGAGGAGGCCAGAAGGGCTTTCAGCTCCTCCTCTATGGCTTAAGGATTTATCTTTGAATGAAGTAAGAGTGTGGGCTTGTACAACATGGTGGCTACAACTAATAATTTACTGTATTCTTGAAAACTGTTGAGAGTAATTTTAAGTGTTCTCACCACAAAAAATGCATATATTAATCAGCTCAATTCAGCCATTCCACAATGTATATGTACACGTATTTCAAAACATGTTGTACATGATATATACAATTTTTAATGTGTCAGAAATTTAATTAATTAAAAAGGACACAGGGAAGCGGAAGTGTTTCATGCCTGTGTGCCACTGAAGAGGGCTTGCTTTCTTCTAAATTTCTCTCATGAGCACCCAGTTAATGAAAAAGAATGCAACTGAGGACTCCCTTAGGGTCTCAACCTCCCAGTTACTCTGAAACGTCATGCTAGCTCACTTTGACAATTTGTTCATCTTAGCTGTTTGCTTCCTACCTGTTTTTATGATGGCTGCCTCTTCTTCAGGTGTTCTGTCAAAGGCAAAACAGTTTGTGTGTCCTACAGGGCCTTGGCACTCTTTGAAATTCAGTTTATTTGGCTGCCATGGAACCTCTGCTCTCCCAAGTGTTCACAAAAGTTATGATTTTGTAGATTATCTTTTTCTTTTGTTAGGGTGAGAATGAAGTTCTTTTGCAGTTTTCTACATCTTAATAGTGGAGGCAGAACTCCCCAGGAGTTTGTTTTAGATGATTTAGCAGCAATATATTTTCTTTTGCTCTCTATTGGTACTTAAGTAAAGATAAAGTAGTTTCTCTGGTTCCCTTGACCATCTTTTCTCCCTGGGTAGATGCTTCCAGCTCAGGGCTTCATGGCTATGTGCTGTGAAGTGGGCACAGAGTCAACAGCCCAAATCAGATTGTGACAGGTTACAGACTTGGGATAGATTTTGTCACCCTTTACATTACTTATCTTGATAAACTTAGGTACCAAACTCTAATCCATAACCACATAAGCTCAGAAATGGTTCTAAGTGAACCAAAGTAGAGGGTAGATTTTTTTGCACTAAAATCAGACCATTTATGAACCCTATCTCTGCCTTCAGTGGTGTGGGGTTTCTTAGAAGGCTACCAAGGTATAGATATTACTATTGATGAATGGAGAATAGAAGAAAATGTAAAGGGAGGCAAAAATTGCCTAATCCAACCCCAGGGTCACTGCTGATTGGCTGAGATCATAGTTTGGGGTAGCTTCTGAGACTCAAGAGCTATTCTGCATCTTGAGGGATGCCACAGACAGGGAGGGAGAGACAGTATCATCTTTACAAAGGCTGAGAATTCAAAAGAGTGTTTAGGATTATAATATATTTTTGAGAATTTAAAACTGCCTCCCAAATTTTTTTGGAGATGAAGTCTCCACTCACTCTTGTCACCCAAGCTGGAGCGCAATGGCACGAACTTGGCTCACTGCCACCTCTACCTCCTCGATTTGAGTGATTCTCCTGCCTCAGCCTCCTGAGTAGCTGGAATTACAGGCGCCTACCACCAAGCTCGGCTAATTTTTTTTGTATTTTTACTAGAGATGGGATTTCGCCATGTTGGCCAGGCTGGTCTCAAACTCCTGCCCTAAGGTGATCCACCTGCCTCGGCCTCCCAAAGTGCTAGGAATATAGGCATAAGCCACTATACCCAGCCCCAAAATAATTTTAGTTAACATTTTAACTTTAAATTTCTGAAGGGTTTGATCATGAATCACTGTATACCAAATTACATCAAAATGAAAGACAATCTCTTATAAAAGACAACAAAATTAAAGACACATTGCCTCATATCAAGTAGCTGTGAAAAGAAGCTATTTATCCTACACAGAACTGGCTATAAGACATTTATATTTTGAACAATAATGATTTAACCTTTACACTGCAGTTACAGGAGGGGAAGGCTAACAGTTTTAAAATAGGACCTTTAGCAGTATCACAGGAATAAACTTCCCATTATATAAATATGTAATACACAATAATAACCAACATAATCTGTCATATCATGCTAAGCTCAACACTAACCCAACAGCTACACAAGAAGATCAGGGTGAAGTGGATGTGTGCTATGGCCGAAGACACAAAAGATGGCCATCTCAGGCGGTCTACTATACACTGGGGACTGTTGGGGGAAATGGGGGAGGGACAGCAGGGGGGGGCTGGGGGGGATAGCCTGGGGATGAATACCAAGTGTGGGTGAAGGGGAGGAAAGCAGCAAAGCACACTGCCATGTGTGTACCTATGCAACTATCTTGCTCGTTCTGCACATGTACCCCCAAACCTATAATGCAATAAAAATTAAAAAAAAAAAAAAAGAATAAAAAAAAAAAAAAAAAAAGATGGCCATCTCAGACAAAGGGACATTAATTACATTTATGCTGTATGTTGATGTGAACATCCCAGGGGTGAAATATAATATAATCTATGTGGAGCTTAAGACTTTAAGTTCCACATCGAGAGAACTCTAGTCAACCAGCTATGAATATGCTAACTGAGGCTAATATTGATTTTCTACCTTGACAGATGTGAATGAAATTTTAGCTCAGGTCTAACTATAATGTGAGATATAAATTTGGAATTTGAGGTTGCAAAATAGTAACTCAGAGCAAGAAATATGGCATTCATGTGAAAGGAGTTTTATTAACAAATGCCTGGGATTTACGCAAAGACAGACTCACAGACAGCATAAACAATAAGGAAGTTGTAGAGAGAAAAAAGAATGATGCCTGTAGTCCCAGCTACTCGGGAGGCTGAGGCGGGAGAATCGCCTGAACCCAGGAGGCGGAGGTTGCAGTGAGCCGAGGTCGCGCCATTGCACTCCAGCCTGGTGCCTGAGTGAGACTCTGATGAGACCTAGTAACTTAAAAGGGTAGAGGTCCTTTTAAACCACATGGTGCATCTCCTGCTATGAGGAGGCCACTTGGAGTATCTCTTGGAGACTCACTGTTGAGAGCCGTCTATTATGTTTATGTTAGTACAGAGCCTACTTGCACATATAGTTGCCCAAAAAATAGTTGTTGAAAAAATATGCTTTGTATCCCCCAGTTAGATGGTGAAGTACTTGAATATATGCCTTTTTTATTCTCTTCTCCATCTAGCATAATGCTGGGCACTTGCTATTTGCTCAAAATTCATTAGTTAATTGATTTCTCTGCCTTTGGCATCTTCAGTAAAACACAAGTCACAGTGTAGTCGTCTTTCAGAAATGTGTATGCTGCCCACCCCTTCAAAACAAAGGCAAAGGACATGACAGAGAAATGAGGAGGAAAGGGTGCTAACTTTTTACCAAATTAATGAGGGGATATACTGGTGCCCACAATGTGCTGGGAAATACAGACACAGTCATAAGCCCATCTCGGAAAAGCCTGAGCAAGTCCACAGGGATTAGAACGGTTGCTGAATTTATGGTACCCTGGGAACCTCTATTTGTCAAGTGCCATGGAGGCAGCCCTGACATTGGCACAGGTGAAGATGAATTTTCATTCAGGGCTGTGAGCCTCTGACTCCATTAATCCTCAGGGTTTTGATGATGAATTTCTTTCTTTTTTATTTTATTTATTTTCACTCTAATGCCTCCTCCCACTGCCCTGTAACAGTGTGGAGGTAACAGAACAGATGGTGCTTTGCGTGGAAGACCGAGGGCTCATGAGGATACAAAGCCTGCCCACTCTGAAATCACATGACTGCACGTGCAAGGAAAAGCCTTGATTTCCCCTGGGAGACACAGATGCAATGTTATTAGTATTCCCAGTGGAGGAACAGGAGGGGAAGGCTAACAGTCCATTTATAAGGAAGACCACGCTTATACCAATATACTCTTCAGCAAGGACCACGTTTAATCACAAAATATCCGGGGGACCAGTATTTGAAGATTCAAAAAAACCCAGGTAAAATATAGGCATATAAGGATTTTAGTAGGCTGCCACACAAAGCCCGTTTAGAATGAACTAGTAAGGACGTACAGTAGTAGAATACTGGCCTCTAGTTAACCTGCGATTGGCTCTGACCCAGTTTTAATCGGAAGAAGCCAGGATTTACAACCTGCTTAAAGATGGAGTTTGACAACTGCTATAATCAGAAGAGCTGTCAACACAAGGACAGCTGTCAAGCCCAACCGTAATTCATAAAAAATAATAGCTAAGCCCCCAAAGACATCCCCAACACTGACTGCACTCACTGGATTTAACAATACTTATAGTTTTGTGAAAGTTCCAAGACAGGTTAAGAGTCCTGAAATAAAATAAAATCAACAAATAGTAAGCAGCTGCCTATTAAATAAAAAGGGTTAAATAATATTAAGTGATTAAATGAATAACAAATATGCCCAGAAGATTCTCTGGCATATAATAGGTGCTTAATAAATGGTTATTATTATTATTACACACAAGACTGTTTTGACTACCTTAAAAACTGGCAAGAATCCTGTGATCTAGTGAAAAATTATAAAGTAAAAATAACCTACTCCTATAAGCAATTACGAATTGCTTAAATAATTCATAATTGCTTATAGAAGTGGGTTATTTTAATTTTATAATTTTTAAATATTTAAAATTATTTTAAACAAAAAAAAACTTTATTAAACACTCCTGAATTGTCAGAATATTTTAGTTTTATATATTTGCAATGCCAGAACTTCTAAGGATATTTAGTATTTATCTTGATTTTAACATATATGGCATTTTTTTCGGTTCTTTCCATGATGATGAATATAACCTGAGAGAAATAGAAGTTCTGGATCAATTTTAGGCCAGATTTCTGAATCAGGGAGAGTTTTTATCAATGTCTAAACTCTCTGTGAACAGAAATAAGAAGATAAAAGCACACAGACAGACAGAGATGTTGACATACATTTACTGCCAAGTACAGTCTTGAAAACTGGCCTTGAATCACTGACCAAGGTGGCCAGTAAGAAAAGATTTTCTTTAATTTTGTTTCTACAGAAGATTATCTCCCACAAAATAATGTCTTCCTTAAAAAGACAGGAGGACTGTCTTTGTTAAATCACAAAAAGAGGTCTGGAGGTGGCATCGGAAGACCTGTACCAGTGTTTTGGCTCTGCTACCTCCAGCTTGGATTATCCTGCCAAGGTCACATCTCTGAACTGCAGTTTTTCATCTAACAATGGGGAAAGGTAACACCTAGCTCAAACATTTGTAGAAAAGACTGAATGGGATTTTACATAGAAACACCACCACTGTACATCTGCCTCGGTTTAGACTTTGTTGGTGTCTATACACTTTTTAAAGAGTATAAAATGCATACAGAAGGGTACCAAAATCATATACAGCTGAGCCTGAACAACATGAGCGTGCCAGCTCCACATGAATTAGAAAAGCCACATTTAACTGCCGACTCTTCACAAACTTAACTCCTAGTATTCTGTGGCTGACTAGAAGCCTTACCAGTAACAGAACTATCAAGTAACACATACTTTGTATATGTCTTCTTAATGTAATAAGCCACAGAAAAGAAAATGTTAAGAAAATCATAAAATACGTATGTAGTACTGTATCTATCGATGCTGTATGTTTATGTTGCCTGTCTCCAAGATCAATCATCCGTCTGAAATGATGGCAGCTGTGGTGGCAGACCTCAAGCTCTGGTACATAGCTTGAGGACTCCCTTGTGTTATTTCAAGGTTTATGGTGGGGTACTAAGCAAGAAAAACACACAAGAACTGTGAGGTCACTTTTTCACTGTGATATGCAATTTACTGGAGAGACAAACTGCCCTTGTAGAGACGACCAGCATCACCTGGCACTTTAAGCACAGACTGGCAACACTTCAGCTCACGGCAATAGCAATAGGACGTGTGTACAAAATTATTACAGGACAGCGTGTACCACACTTAATTTTATGCAGTTATAATTTAATACTGCATCTTTACAGGAGGTGTGTACAAAATTATTACAGGACAGCGTGTACCACACTTAATTTTATGCAGTTATAATTTAATACTGCATCTTTACAGGAGGTGTGTACAAAATTATTACAGGACAGCGTGTACCACACTTAATTTTATGCAGTTATAATTTAATACTGCATCTTTACAGGACGTGTGTACAAAATTATTACAGGACAGCGTGTACCACACTTAATTTTATGCAGTTATAATTTAATACTGCATCTTTACAGGAGGTGTGTACAAAATTATTACAGGACAGCGTGTACCGCACTTAATTTTATGCAGTTATAATTTAATACTGCATCTTTACAGGACGTGTGTACAAAATTATTACAGGACAGCGTGTACCACACTTAATTTTATGCAGTTATAATTTAATACTGCATCTTTACATTTGTTTACATTTTTCTCAACTTTGAATGGTGCCATGAATGATCTTGTTTGTGTGCATAAGTTTTGATAAATTTTAACTTTTTATAATAGATTTGTGTACATTTTATGATGGTAAATGATGAAATAGACTAGTATTTATATATATTTTATGCATTCATGACAAATATAACTTTTTCTTAATTTTTTTTGATATTTCTAAGCTGCAAAATTGAGTTTTTTCAAACTGTTGCAAAACTTCAAAATATTTTCCAAGGTATTTATTTTTAAAAAACTCTGCATGTAGTAAGTGGACCCACACAGTTCACACCTATATTGTTCATTGGTCAACTATATATAAATTTTCTTAAGGAAATTTATCCATGTAACTAGAATATATCAACAATCAGCTCATTAGACTCTGAGAAGCACTCCTGCCCTGTTAACCCCTTCTAGTTGTTTACTACCTGCCTACTTCACCCAAGGTAATCATTATCCCCTTTACTAATGGTAGAGATGTTTTCCCCATTTTTGACCTTTATATAAATGGAAAGCATACTGTAAATAGTCTTTTTTTGTCTGGCATCTCAGCTCAACAGCATGTGTAAGATTCATTTAAGTTACTGCATGTAGATGCAGCTCGTTTGCATTGCTGTATAGTATTCCACCAGATGAACAGTACAGATTATTACCAACCAGAGCTCATAATTCCTGAATCTGAAGATCCCAGTGTTTAAATCAGTTCTAGGAATTATTAGTGAATGCATCTTCAAATATTGATTTTCTCCAATCTCTCCTTCTGGAACTCATATTAAAAATAATGAACTTGACTTTTATCAAAACACAAGCAATAACATGCTGGCGAGGATGTGGAGAAAAGGGAACACTATTGGTGGGAACGTAAATTAGTACAATCACTTTGGAGGTTCCTCAAAAAACTGAAAATACAGCTACCATACGATCCAGCAATCTCAATCCTGGTTATATACTCAAAAGAAATCAGATCAGCATATCAAAGGGATATCTGCACTGCTATGTCTGTTGCAGCACTGTTCACAAGAGCCAAGATTTGGAAGCAATCTGAGTGTCCATCAACAAATGAACAGATAAACAAAATGTGGCATGTATGCACAACAGAGTACTATTCAGCCATAAAAAAAGAGTGAGATCCTGTCATCTGCAACAACATGGATGGACTGGAGGTCATTATGTTAAGTGAAATAAGCCAGGCCCAGAAAGGCAAACTTCATATGTTCTCACTTATTTGTGGAAGCTAAAAATTAAAACAATTAAAACTGTGTAGAGAGAGAGAAGAGGGATGGTTACTAGAGGTCGGGAAGGGTTGTAGGGACGTGGGGGGAAGTAGGGATGGTTAATGGGTACAAAATATTGTTATGAAGAATGAATAAGACGCAGTATTTGACAGCACAACAGGATGACTATAGCTAATAATTGAATTTTATACTTCAAAATAACTAAAAGAATATAATTAATTATTTGTAAAACAAAGGATAAATCCTTGAGGGAATGGATACCCTATTTATCATGATGTGATTATTATACATTGCATGCCTGTATCAAAATATCTCATGGACCCCATAAATATTATCTACTATGTACCCACAAAAATTAAAAAAAAAATTAGGCCGTGGACAATGGCTCATGCCTATAATCCCAGCAGTTTGGGAAGCCGATGCAGGTGAATCTCTTGAGGAGAGGAGTTTGACACAGCCTGGTCAACATGGTAAAACCCCGTGTCTACTAAAAATACAAAAACTAGCCGGGTGTGTAAAAACATAAAAACTAGCTGAGTGTGGTGGCACATGCCTGTAGTCCCAGCTACTCTGGAGGCTGAGAAAGGAGAATCCAGGAGGCGGAGGTTACAGTGAGTCAAGATCATACCACTGCACTCCAGCCTGGGTGACTGAGTGAGATTCTGTCTAAAAATAAATGAATTAAAAAAAAATTAATTAAATTAAAATAAATAAATAAATGGTGAACTTTCTTGTTCCACTCTTAATGTCTCTTTTACATTTATCATTTCTTTACCTTTCTGTGCTGCCTTTTTGGCAACTGCTTTAGACAAATCTTTTCACCAATTTTTTTTAACTTGTGGCAATTCTTCACTTTAACCTATGCATGTAAAATGTCTGTGTTTTTCATTTACATAAGTTCTATTTGGTTCTCTTCCATATCTGCTTATTCTTTTTTGGAATGTCTTGTTCTTGTGTTTTTGATTCCCTGGTTTTATACAGACTTATTCTGACCATTTCAATAGTTTTACTGAAGTTACTCAAAGTCTAATACTGTGGTTTTCTGTGTCTGCTGACATTCACTCAAGTGTATTTTCTAATTTTGGATTATGTGCTGACATTCACTCAAGTGTATTTTGTAATTTTGGATTATGAACTGATTTTCAGTAGGGCTTCATTCTGGAGGGATTTTGTACTGTATAGGTTGAAGATGTGTTTCTCAAGAAAAGTTTAGCATTCACCAGCCCAGTACACTTATGTTAATTTCTTGACTTGAGGATTCCTGAAATAATGAGAATATAAATGTGGACTCCAAACGTATATGGCTTTTGTTCCCACCCAAATGCTAGTCTGAGGCAGAGAAGCTTCTTTGTCTTCTTTTTACCAGTAGGCCAACTTGTTCTAATCTCCACCCTTCTGCCTTCTAAGCTGTGGATGTATCCTTTTGAAGGTCCTGGCTCATGTGCAGGATCTCAGTTTTGACTCTTGATTCCTTCTGGCTCAAGAGGCCTTATTTCCAGGTTGCATTGGCATTGAAATCCAAGCTGAGTTCTCCCAGATATAGTGTTTGCTCACCCACTTATCACTATAGATAATGGGTTCTTATTTACTGGGTGGGAAGTAAAGAAATCTGGGGACATCTCTTATCTTAAGAAGAATATTTATTTTATCCAGCAAATCTGGGGACATCTCTTATCTTAAGAAGAATATTTATTTTATCCAGCAAATAGTAGGCATTAAAATATTTGTTGAATGAAATATAATTAAGAAGGCGTATCATATTCATAGTACTAACAGAACCTATGATACTCAAATTTAAAATAATTTAATTTTTGAACAGGTAATATATGTATATAGGTCCAAAACAGAAGTTATAAAAGGGTTTACAGAAAAAGGTTTTCATCTTATTCTTGTATTCTAGTCCCCACCTCCTCTTCCCTAAGGCAATTAACATTATTAGCTTTTTATGTCTTCTCCCACAGATATATATTTACTAGCAAGCATGAATAGATATGTTCATGACAGCACACTATATACACTGCACTACACCTTAATCTTTTTGTTCAACAATATATGTTAAGAGATTTTTCTGTACCAGTACATAAAGAAAATAGAGCTTACTTGAAGCCAGTCAGAAATGCCTTTTGAAAAATCCCTACCCTGTTGCTATCTATAAATGCATTTTAAATGTATCAAACTTAAACAGACACATTCCTACATCCATAAAGGCATTCACTCCTAATGGTTAGCCAGGGATGACAGAGTGACTCCTCTAAATTCTCAAGGGCACATTCAATCTGGTTTAGCCATTGCTACAGTTTCTGGAAGGGAGAAATAAAAGGAAAACACAGCACATGCCACAAAGAAGGCACGGAAAAACATCTGAATGAGGGAATGAAAGGAGGAAGAAGGGGACGGAAATAAGAGTTGATGCAGCAGAGACTGTGGGTGCATGGGGAGTGGTTGTCTTTGTAGGCAGAGCAGTGAACTCTAGACCACAGGGCAAATATTTTAGAGTAAAAGAAGCTGGCCTCTTGAAGCGAGGTATCAGGAAAAATCAGTAGCCTTGAATTTTGTGCTGAAGGCCTTACAACCCCTGTGACGAGTTTGTTTTTCCTCTTTTTTGAATCTGCAGTTGTTTCACTTAGGCCTGATTATCCCAGACTGCCATCACAGCTGTGGGGTGGCTGAGACAAATTTTTTCTGGGTGGAAAATTAGGGTTTAGAACAGCTAGCTCTTGATAATACAGGAGGAGTCATATGACAGAAATAGTTTAAAATATGTTTGAGGAGTAAGTGATGTGAATGCTGTGGAAGGAGGTATGGGAAAGCACTCATTTTTCTGTCCTTTCCTAGTAAATATAGAAACATGGGTTTGATTTTCCAGTTCCTTTAGGCAAGCTTGTTAATCTCTTTGAGTTTTAGTTTCCTCATTTATAAAATGGCAAGAACAATTACTACATATACTTTGGGAGGCTGACATGGGAAAATTGCTGGAGGCCTAAAGTTTGACAACAGCCTGTACTAGATCCTGTCTCAACAAAAATAAAATAGCCAGGTGTGGTGGTGCGTTCCTGTAGTCCCAGCTACTTGGGAGGCTAAGGTGGGAGGATTGCTCAAGCCCAGAAGTTCAAGGCTGCAGTGGGCCATGACTTGGCCACTACACTCTAGCCTGGGTGACAAGAGTGAGACACCGACTCACCAACAAACAAACAAAAACTCTTCTAGAGGGCTATCTATAGACAGGAGCTTACAGAGTAAATACAGTTTATTATTTTACTATTTCATATGCTCATTTTAATGGTTCTTTCAAAGGGATTTGGTACCATATGTGTTTGCATGTGCACAGATGCATTTATGTGCAATTTTAATTAACAAATATTATAAGCATGACATACAGAGGAATACAGAGGCTAATGAAACAAGTTGACTACTACAAATATGCTGTGATAAATGTTCTAAATCATATTTCATTATACACATGTTCAGGAGCTTTTCTCTGGTATATGTCTAGAACTGAAATTACTGGGTTGTAGAGTATGTGTACCTTCAACTTTACTAAATCTTACCAAACTGATATCAAAATGGCTGTAACAGTTGACACTCTCCTCAGTAATGTATGAGAATTCTTGTTGTTTTACATTCTAATACTAATATTTGTAGATGTTTACATGTTGCCAATCTGATGAGTATGAAGTTGTATCTAAATGTTTTAATCTGCATTCCTGAATTAATTGTTGTTGGGAGGGTTCTTGAAGGGTCTCTCACATTTCTGCACGTCTTACGTACAAAGGTACAAAGATATAGAAGACGTGCAGGAGACAGAAGACAGCTTCTGTTCTGACTAAGTTTCAAGGATTGTGTGTGTAAAGAAAAGATCTGACAACAGAGGTAGTGTTTCTTTCCAGAGCGGACGGCAGGTATGCGTACCATCCAGAATAATAAACATATACCTCCTCCTGAGCAAAGGTTTGCTGTGGCCCATTATACAAGGTTAGAGTTCCGTAAGATCAGGATTCCTAAGCCATGACACACGGTGTGTGCAGCATCTCCCTAGGCCTCTCTGTATTGCTCTGGTGGGACTTTGGAGGCAAGAAATGATGAAAACATGAAGCTCAGGCTGCTTGCTGTGCCATGGATAATAAAGTCTTTTGTCTCTGATCCAAAAGTCTTGTCTTTTGCCAGCAACCACGAAACTGTGTCAGGATAACTTGTTAGCGTGTAAGTAGGGTGCAATTTCAGACTACTCATAGTTCTTTTTTTTTTTTTTTTTTTGAGATAGGGTCTTACTCTGTCAACCAGGCTGGAGTGCAGTGGCATGATCATGACTCACTGCAGCCTTCAATTTCTGGATTCAAGTGATTATCCTGCCTCAGCCTCCCAAGTAGTTGGGACCACATTTGTCCAGGACAGCCTTAGCAAAAGGTAGCTGGAGGCAAGGTGGAAAATGTTTGTCCTGCTTCTACCAGGAAGAAAGCCCTCTGACTGGCAGCTGGGAGGAGAGGGAGCTCTGCGTTCCTGGCTACAGCCTTGTGGAGTGGAGTCTCCACACTGCTGAGCTGGAAAGAGGGAAAGGAGGGAGTGATCTTGGCTCAAATACCACAAAGTTTTCCTTCTTACTAAATTTTTGTAGATTCTCTTGAATAGATGTCTCTTCATTTGCTTTTTGTCGTTAATACCATTTCCAGAAGCTATAAATGTCTATAGTTTTGAAAATAATTTTCACCGGTTTGACAAGGGAGCTTGTCAGTGAAGCTTCTGATGTTGTCATGATGGAATTCAGTTCTCTGCCTTCATTATGACAGCTGTAAAATAACACCTTGATATCTAGAAGAGCAAGTCCCTCTTTCTTTTCTTCAAACTGCCTGAGATACTCCTGGCTCCTTTATCTTCCATATGAAGTTTAGGACAAGCTTGTTAAATTCCACAAAGTATTTGCTGAAAAATTCTTATGACAATTCTCTGAATTTGTACTTTGTAAAGTTGGCAGAAACGATCATTATGAAATTGAGTCTTCCCATTCATTAACATGGATTGTTTCTCCTTCTACTTAGTTCCTTTAAAAATGTCTTCTAAAAAAATTACATTTTTTCTATGAAGGTTTTACATGCCTTTTGTTAGGTTAAGTCCTAGGACTTTGTTGCTGTTGTAAATAATATTTAAAACAATTTTTAAATTTTTTTACCTTTTTATACTAATGTTTAAGAGTGAACTTTAAGAAACTAATGCATTCACCATCCTTGCTAAATTGTATAATTAGTTTTAATAATTTGTAGAGTTTCTTGGCTTTCTATGTAGCTAACTGTACTGAGAATGATGATGATTTTGTTTTATCCATCTCATGTACCTTTTATTTATTTTTTCATTTTGTGTTATCTACAATTCTAATACAGAATTGAAGATAAATAGTTACAGTATAGGGGCCCAAAGTGGCTCCGGCCGGATGTCGTGGCGCTTGCGAAGGCGAGGCCAAGAGTTCAAGGCCAACCAACCTCAGCAACCTTACAAGCTCTTATTGATTGGCAAAAAAAAAAAAAAAAAAAAAAAAAATAGTTACAGTATGCATGCTTTTCTTGTTTCTGATTTTAAAGAAAATGCCCCAAACATTCCATCTTTAGTAATAGTGCTTGCTCTGGGTTTTTGATAAGAAAGTTAATCAGGCCATAGAAGTCTCCTTCTATTCCTAGTTTAAGAGCTTTTATCATAAGAAGAATTAACTAACATTCATTGAGTATATACCAGGTGTCAGACATTGTTCTAAGCACTTTACAAAGATTAACTCATAACAAATCTCTGAGGTTACTATTCCGTATTTCATCATGAGTAAACTGAGGTACAGTGTGAGTTAAGTATTTTGTCCCAGGTCAGTGATAGAACTAGAATTTGAACCCAGAAGTCTGGCTTAAGAGCACAGGGTCTTAACTAGGTTTTTCTACAGCTTTTTGAGTGTTGAACGTCCTCCAATGCTTTATTCTGCATTTGATTTTTTTTAACCTGATTTGCTGATGTAGAAGGCTACATTAATAGATTTTTAAAAATGTTAAGTCATTCTTGAATTCCTGGGATAAGCTCAATTTGGTTAGCACATGTATCTTTCTTTCCTTTAAAAATACACTGATGGATTTCATTTGCTAATATTTTATTTAGGATTTCTGCATATGCTCAAAAGTGAGACTGACTCACAATTTTCTTTTCTCCTGCTGGTTTTGGTACCCAGGTTATGCCAGATAAACTCGTGAGTGAGTTAGGGCTAGCAGTTGGTGAGACATTTCAACCTCAATTGTTAGGCTGACATATATAGGTAGTATAATAGCCAGTCCGACAGGTTAAAACTCCTAGACAGCACGGCGAGCTTTCTCCAGAATGACTTCGCTTTTGTTTCTGCCAAGAATCCCAGAGACACTGTCAGCTTGAAACCCTTAGCTGATTTGTAAGCTTGGGATTTTTGAACACTTAAGAAGTGGAAATTTAAAGTCCAAGCAGTGAATAAAGTGTCCAGGGTCATGTGAACCACTTGTTACTGAACGGCAGTCTAAGATTGCCAAGACCGGCAAATGTATTCCCTCTCAAAAGGGCAGAAACACTTAATTTATTTTAAATGTGACCGTAACAATTTTAATGTATCTTCAACTTACTAAGTTATTAATACATTTTTTCTTTTTAGATGGAGTCTCAGTTTGTTGCCCAGGTTGGAGTGCCGTGGAGTGATCTCGGCTCACTGCAACCTGCACCTCCCAGATTCAAGTGATTCTACTGCCTCAGCTTCCTGAGTAGCTGGGATTACAGGTGCCTGCCACCATGCCTGGTGAATTTTTACATTTTTAGTAGAGACAGGGTTTCATTTTTTTTTTTTAGATGAAGTCTCAGTTTGTCGCCCAGGCTGGAGTGCACTGGAGTGATCTCTGCTCACTGCAACCCCCACCTCCCAGATTCAAGTGATTCTACCGCCTCAGCCTCCTGAGTAGCTGGGATTACAGGCGCCTGCCACCACGCCTGGCTAATTTTTATATTTTTAGTAGAGACAGGTTTTGTTGGCCAGGCTGGTCTAGAACTACCGACTTCAAGTGATCCGACCATCTTGGCCTCCCAAAGTGCTGGGATTACAGGCATGAGCCACCGTGCCCAGCCCAATACATTTTTTTTTTTTTTTTTTTGAGATGGAGTTTCGCTCTTGTTACCCAGGCTGGAGTGCAATGGCGCCATCTCGGCCCACCGCAACCTCCGCCTCCTGGGTTCAGGGAATTCTCCTGCCTCAGCCTCCCGAGTAGCTGGGATTACAGGCATGCGCCACCATGCCCAGCTAATTTTTTGTATCTTTAGTAGAGACGGGGTTTCACCATGTTGACCAGGATGGTCTTGATATCTTGACCTCGTGATCCACCCGCCTCGGCCTCCCAAAGTGGTGGGATTAGAGGCTTGAGCCACCGCGCCCGGCCCCAGTACGTTTTTTAAACAAAAAATTATTGTATCTCTGCTAGCTGCCAGATACTTTTCTAAGCACTGTGTAAAAATAAAGTTGAAAACAAATAAAGAAGATGTTCAAATATGATAATTTAGTAACGTAGAAACTTCTTACCATAATGTAGAGCTGTTTGGCCTTCATTATCCTGTAAAATAAGCAAATAATACATTTTAGAAGTCTAAGTAATTGCAAAGTATGAAAGCACATAAACTATAGCAAATTTGTCTAATATACCCAGTTCCATATGTTTATCAGACTTAAAGTCAGCTGTCTGAGCCTCACAGTAACTTTTGACCAAGCTCATCACCTTGAAGAGTAAAGAATGATAACTTGTGCACTGTGGCAGCTACAATCACTCCAGATACCTACAGATAATAAACCAAAGGGAAATCCTTACAGTGAGGCAGTCTGCTTACCTAGTTAGTGGCAGAAAAATTGACGCCGCGTCTCATTTATCTTGGCCAGTATTAGAATTCACGCCTGTAATCCCAGCACTTTGGGAGGCCGAGGCGGGTGGATCACGAGGTCAAGAGATCGAGACCATCCTGGTCAACATGGTGAAACCCCATCTCTACTAAAAATACAAAAATTAGCTGGACATGGTGGCGCATGCCTGTAATCCCAGCTACTCAGGAGGCTGAGGCAGGAGAATTGCCTGAACCCAGGAGGCGGAGGTTGCGGTGAGCTGAGATGGCGCCATTGCACTCCAGCCTGGGTAACAAAAGCGAAACTCTGTCTCGATTAAAAAAAAAAAAAAAGAAAAAAAAAATTTTTTTTTTCCTGAGCTTGTCCCGAAATCTATCGAGTGAATCTGTGATTTTCAAAGACTCACAAATTCCAGGCTAATAACATTAGGTTCCCTAACCAGATCAAGTACGATAAAGTAATGTGATTTCAAAGCATACAAAATCCCAGAAGTTTTTAAGGAAGCCAAAAATTACCATGGAATACTTAGGATATTCCAACATTTCAGTTAATTATTTTCCTTTAAAACCAATAAAACTATATATACTACTAATTGTAGCACAGTTGAGTACTTTTTAGCAATGCCACCTCTTAAATTAAGAGCAGCTAGTCACATTACTTGCATAACAAAGAATCAGTTAAAGTACACAAGTGAAAAGTAGAATTCAGTAATTTCTTTTTTTTTTTTTTTGAGACGGATTTTCGCTCTTGTTACCCAGGCTGGAGTGCAATGGTGCAATCTCGGCTCACCGCAACCTCCGCCTCCTGGGTTCAGGCAATTCTCCTGCCTCGGCCTCCTGAGTAGCTGGGATTACAGGCATGCGCCACCATGCCCAGCTAATTTTTTTGTATTTTTAGTAGAGACGGGGTTTCACCATGTTGACCAGGATGGTCTCGATCTCTTGACCTCGTGATCCACCCGCCTCAGCCTCCCAATGTGCTGGGATCACAGGCGTGAGCCACCGTGCCCGGCCCAAATTCAGTAATTTCATAAGCACTTTGTAATTAATATACATGGCCATTATGTCCCGATAATTAAGAATAAATGTGAAACTGTCACTATGAATAACTTGGAAAGGGTAATGTTACCCCAGTCAAACTATTCTTGGGTACCCATATCTGCTTCCTAACAGATGAATGTAGGGGTAGAGGTTAGCACCAAAACTTTTTGGCAATGGGTCTCCCTATTAATCTCCTAGAAAGAAAAGCAGGAAGTTGCCATAGATAACTTATTTTACGGTTCAGATAGGTAGTAATAAAAAGGTCATGGCAGGGGGACAGCCTTGAGACAATGTAGTTCATTTTCCTACTAGGGAATGAAGTCCTGATTGGATTTGGAGGTAAGGTGCTTATTACATGGGTGAGAGGAGATACGAGAGAAGTAATTTTGGCAGGCAGTCGGGGTAGAGTACACTTGGCTAAGGTACAACTATGGCTAAGTTTGGGATGTCCAGGAAGCATCATAAAGATAGTAAACTCTAAGAAAAGTAAAAGATGGAAAGCAGCATGCAAAAGTCAGGAAGCACAGAAGATCATTTTTACCTCCTTTTTGTCTTTTTAGATATAACCTTTATCTTGTTCCCCTTTGATTTGCCCTGCCCTTAGGTAAGGCAGCTACAGTGAATAGAACCTGAGTGATTCTTACGTAAGGCAACCTGACAATGTGAAGTTCCGCTCCAGAGAATGTTGTCTTGCTTGGCAAAGCTAAGGGCAATTTAGAAAGAGCAGTACTGACCACTGTGGCTCAAGACTCATATCTGTATCTGCCAGTTTCCAATGTTAATCAATAAAAGTGTGTGTGTGTGTGTGTGTGTGTGTGTACACACACATGCAAACACCTGATGGGTTTATACATTCACATTTAAATGTGAATTTAAATTTATAGTTTAAATGTGAATATCATGCATTAGAAAGTAATTTCAGAAAGAGCTTAATCTACTGCAATTTCAGGATTCTACTTATGCATCCATCATGCAAGGTTGTATTTTCCACAGATACCCATCTTTAGACAGCATTGTTCTTTCAGTCTTGGTGCATAACTCTCATGTTTAATCACTCTGTTCATATATACTCAAAGTTAATTTCCTTTCAATTTCTAATTCTTCATGAAGGAGGTGGAAGGGTAATTTCTTTTAATCACTTTTACCAGTGAATACTAAATCTATATCTCTAGCTCAATTTTTAATTAATTAAACATAGTTACAATTATGTTCCAGTCCCTGTTCTAGGCACTGGAAACACAGAGATAAATGAAACAGAGAAGGTCTCTAATGTTATAAATCTTTTATTGCAGTGGCTAGGGAACCAACAAGCAAATTAATACATTTAATACTAGGCAGTGATGAGTATGTTGGATAAGAGATGAGATTGGTGTGGGGTGCTGTTTTAGACAGAAAGGGCAGAGGACTCTGTAAGATGGTGTGTTTTCAGAGAACTGAGGAAGACACTAAGGTGGTCATGCAACCCCAAACGGGCAAATCACAACACTTGTCATCTTCCTCGTCTGAAAGTAAGCATATTACTCAAGCTGAGCCAATTAGTTTCCTTTCAAAAATTTTCAAAATGGAGCTAAGGGATAGAAGTGTGTGCACACAGAAGGTTCTTTCCTTTCTGATCAAAAGTAAACGGTGCAACCCTATAAATATGTACAAATATTACATGTCAATTTAAAAAAAGAGAGTGTGGTCAAAGAAGCTAGACACGGAAGGACAAATACTGTATAATTCCATTTACAGGAGGTACCTGGAGTAGCCAAATCATAGGCACATGAAATAGAACAGCGGTTACCTCCCAGGGGCTGGGAGGAGGGGAGCATGGGGAGTTCTTGTCTAACAGGTACAGAGTTTCAGTTTGGGATTCTGGAAAAGTTCTGGAGATAAATACGGGTGATAATTGCATAATAATGTGAATGTACTTAATGCTACTGAACTGTACATGTAAAAAATGGTTAAAATGGTAAATTCCACATGTATTTTACCACAATAAAAAAGAAAATTAGAAAAAGGTATGAGCCCAAAACTGCAAGTGGCAATGTTCTCTACTTTTGGGGGAAAATCAATCTGCAGTAGAAGGAAGTATTCACAAAGAAAAAAGCAGTGAGAGATAGACAGAGAATGAGGTTCTCTGGATCTCGTCATTTAAATAATATTTTTCTTGGTCAGGTAAGCCAGTAACAGCAAAATACTCCCTAGACAAATCTTTTTGTTACTTGCAAACAAGAGTCCTAACACAGAATATAAGGCATTTTATGAACCAATTCTTGCTCATCTGTCTCCCAATTCCTTCTCTTCCCAATTTTGTGACTGCCAATTCCCAATGAGAATACTTATCTGGGGCCTCGAGCAGTGGCTCCCACCTGTGATCCTAGCACTTTGCGAGGCCAAGGTGGGTGGATTGCTTGAGTTCAACAGTTCGAGACCAGCCTGGGCAACATGGTGAAAGGTGAAACCCTGTCTCTACTAAAACACAAAAAAATTAGCCAGGCATTGTAGTGTGCACCTGTAGTCCCAGCTACTTGGGAGGCTGGGGCAGAATTGCTTAAACTTGGGAGGTAGAGGTTGCAGTGAGCCGAGATAGTGCCACTGCACTTCAGCCTGGGTGACAGAGCAACACCATCTCAAAAAAACAAAACAAAACAAAACAAACACACAAAACACACACACACACACACACACACAAAACTTATCTGGACTCCTGTAGCTGTAAATGCTCCTTGCTCTACTTGGAAACTGTCCCTCAACATTTTAAAGATAGAATCTCACTCTTTTCTCATGTTTAAAAATCTCTTTGATATATTTGAGCACGGGACTTCATGACTAAACCACCAACCGCAATGGCAACGAAAGCCAAAATAGACAAATGGGATCTAATTAAACTTAAGAGCTTCTGCACAGCAAAAGAAACTATCAATAGAATGAACCGGCAATCAACAGAATGTGAAACAATTTTTGCAATCTACCCATCTGACAAAGGGCTAATATCCAGAATCTATGGAGAACTTAAACAAATTTACAAAAAATCCCGAAAAACAAAAAACAACCCCATCACAAAGTGGGCAAAGGATATGAACAGTCACTTTTCAAAAGGAGACATTTATGCAGCCAACAAACATATGGAAAAAGCTCATCATCACTGGTCATTAGAGAAATGCAAATCAAAGCCACATTGAGATACCACCTCACGCCAGGTAGAATGGCGATCATTAAAAAATCAGGAGACAACAGATGCTGGAGAGGATGTGGAGAAATAGGAACACTCTTACACTATTGGTGGGAGTGTAAGTTAATTCAACCATTGTGGAAGACAGTGTGGCGATTCCTCAAGGATCTAGAAACAGAAATACCATTTGACCCAGCAATCCCATTACTGGGTATATATCCAAAGGATTATAAATCATTCTGTTATAAAGACACATGCACACGTGTTTATTGTGGCACTGTTCACAACAGCAAAGACTTGGAATCAACCCAAATGCCCATCAATGATAGACTGGATAAAGAAAATGCGGCATTTATATACCACGGAATAATATGCAGCCATAAAAAGGATGAGCTCATGTCCTTTGCAGGGATATGGATAGGAAACTGGAAACCATCATTCTCAGCAAACTGACAAGAACAGAAAACCAAACACCGCATGTTCTCACTCATAAGTGGGTGTTGAACAATGAGAACACAAGCACACAGGGAGGGGAACATCACACACTGGGGCCTGGAAGGTCGGGGAGGAATAGCAGGGGATGGGGGGATTGGAGAAAGACAGTGTTAGGAGAAATATCTAGTGTAGATGACAGGGCGATTAGATGCAGCAAACCACCATGGCACATGTATACCTATGTAACAAACCTGCATGATCTGCACATGTACCCCAGAACTTAAAGTATAATAAATAAATTAAAAAAAATTAAATTGACTTATTTCATAATCCCTGTATTTCTTTTATTTGAGTTCAGGGAGGGGAAGCAGGGTGGCGTTTGTTGTGCTGGCTGATAGCTACTTACTGCTTCCTGCGTGTTTTGATTTTGGACTATGAGTTTATTTTAAGTGGGGTTTTATCTATGAAAAAACCTGTGCTGTGCTCCCTAGATGGAGGGTCTGTCCCTCCAGAATGATTTTGCTTTTGTTTCTTCAAGCATCCCAGATATATTATCAGCTTGGGATCACTTATTTGATTTCTTGGTTTGGGGATTTTTGAACACTCAATAAGTGCAAATTTAAAAAGAGCAAACCCACCTTCACTCCCACCCCTAGCCCCGGACTTGGAGCACAGCTGACAAACTCTCTCTGTCAAGTCTGTTAGTCGGCAGACTTTTCAGGCTACTCTGAGGGTGGCTGGTATTAGTTGAGATCTCTGCCCCACAGGTATTGAGACTAGCAAAACCTTTCAGGGCAGCCCAGTGCTGGTTTAAACTTACTACTTTGTTTTTAAAGCTTTATTTAAAAAACTATTTTAAAGCTTCCTTTCTTTTCTTTGAGATGGAGTCTCGCTCTGTCGTCAGGCTGGAGTACATGGTGCAATCTGCTCACTGCAACCTCCACCTCCCGGGTTGAAGCGATTCTCCTGCCTCAGCCTCCAGAGTAGCTGGGACTACAGGCACACACCACCATGCTCAGCTAATTTTTGTGTTTTTAGTAGAGATGGGTTTCACCATGTTGGCCAGGATGGTCTTGATCTCTTGACCTCATGATCTACCCGCCTTGGCCTCCCAAAATGCTGGGATTCAGGCGTGAGCCACTGCGCCAGCTCCTATTTTGTTTTTAGCTGTGCTTATTGTGGCCCTTGGAGAGTTAAATTGATTTTCTGTAAGCTTGTCTATGCGTTTAAAGGGATGCTTATTCTATTTTACATTGCACTTCTGAGTGTTTTTTGGTGGGAGAATTTTGAGATGATTATTAGTCTGGAATCTTGCAGGAAAATGAAATCCCCCAACCTTTAAGACTCAGTTCACTGTCTTCAGGAAATCTGCCCCGACTCTTCAAGTAAGGCTGGGTGCCCCTCTTTTCCACTACTGTGGCACAGCACACACTTTGTTCTTACCTGTCTCTTCCACTGAGACTATAAACTTCCCATAGGCAAGCACTAGTCTTTGACCCAGGGCCTGGCTCAGTGTCTTGCATATAGTGTGTGCACAATAAACGTTCATGAAATAAGGGAATCAATACGCTAATTTTTCCTCATTGGTTTTTTTCTTTAAACTTAAATTTTAAAATTTTTTGCGGGTACACAGTAGGTATATGTATTTTTGGGGTACATGAGATACTCTGATACAGGCATGCAATGTGTAATAACCACATCATGATAAATGGGGTATCCATCCCCGCAAGCATTTATCCTTTGTATTATAAACAATGCAATTGTGCTTTTAGCTTGTACTCATTTTTAAATGTACAATTAAATCATTATTGACTACAGTCACCCTGTTGTGCCATCAAGTATTAGGTGTTAGTCATTCTAAACTACTTTTCGTACACATTAACCATCCCAACTTCTCCCCCACTCTCCCCCAACCCCTCCCAGACTCCAGTGGCCACCATCCTCCTACTTTCTATCTTCACGAGTTCAACTATTTTAATTTTTAGCTCCTACAAATAAATGACAACATGCAAAGTTTGTGTTTCTGTGCCTGGCTTATTTCACTTCACATAATGACCTCCAGGTTCTATCCGTGTTGTTGCAAATGACAGTATCTCATTCTTTTTAATGGCTGAATAGTACTCCGTTGTGTATAAGTACCATATTTTCTTTTTGGACACTCAGGTTGCCTCCAAATGTTGGCTATTGTGAACAGCACTACAACAAACACGGGAGTACATATATCGTATCCCTTCAATATACTGACTTCCTTCCTTTGGGGTATACGCAGCCGTCAGACTGCTGGATCATAGGATAGCTCTATTTTCAGTGGTTTGAGAAACCTGCAAACTGTTCTCCAGAGTGGTTGTGCTAATTTACGTCCCCACAACAGTGTATGAGCGTTCCCCTTTCTCGCATCTTCACCAGTATTTGTTATTGCCTGTCTTTGGATATAAGCTATTTTCACTTAGGTGAGATATTTCATTGTAGTTCTGATTTCGTTTCTCTGATGATCACTGACACTGACCACCTTTTCATATACCTGTTTGCTATCTGTATGTCTTGTTTTGAGAGAGAAGATCTATTGAAATCGTTTGCCCATTTTAAACTCTGATTAAGCCAGGTGTGGTGGGCCACGCCTGTAACTCCAGCACTCTGGGAGGCCGAGGTGGGCGGGTCACCTGAGGGCAGGAGTTCATGAGCAGCCCGACAACACGGCAAAACCCCTTCTCTACTAAAAATACCAAAGACTTAGCCAGGCACAGTGGCTCACACTTGTAGTTCCAGCTACTCAGGAAGATGAGATGGGTGAATTGTTTGAGTCTGGGAGGCAGTGGTTGCAGTAAGCTGAGATCACGCCACTGCACTCCAGCTTCTGTGACAGAGCAAGATACTGTCTCAAAAAATAAAAATTAAAAAAATAAAATAAAATAAAATAAAACCAGATGACTTTCTTTTGCTCCTTCTGGTTATTCGTCTCATATACTTTCTCCCATTCTGCGGGTTGTCTTTTCACTTTGTTGTTTCCTTTGCTGTGCAGAAGCTTTTTAACTTGATGTCATCTCATTTGTTCATTTTTGCTTCAGTTGCCTGTGTTTGTGGGTACAAGAAATTCTTATGCAGACCACAGTCCTGTAGAGTTTCTTCAATGTTTTTGTGTAGTAGTTTCATAGTTTGAGGTCTCAGATCGAAGTCTTTAATCCATTTTGATTTGATTTTTGTACGTGGTGAGAGGCAGGGGTCTAGTTTCATTTTTCTGCATATGGGTATCAAGTTTTCCCAGCACCATTTATTGAAGAGACTGTCTTTTCCCCAATGTATGTTTTTGGTACTTTTGTCGAAAAAGGATTCACTGTAGGTGTACAGATTTGTTTCTGGGTTCTTTATTCTGTTCCATTTATCTGTGTCTATTTTTATGTAAATACCAAGCAGTTTTGGTTACTACAAAACTGTAGTATAATCTGAAGTCAGATAATGTGATTCCTCCAGTTTTGTCCTTTTTGTTCAAGATACCTTTGGCTATTCTGGGTCTTTTGTGGTTCCATATAAATTTTAGGATTGTTTTTTCTATTTCTGTGAAGAATGTCATTGGTATTTTAATAGGAATTGCATTGAATTTGTAGATTAGGTAGTATGGACATTTTAACAATACTGATTCTTCCAATCCATGAATATGGAGTATCTTTCCACTTTTGTGTGTGTGTGTGTGTGTGTGTGTGTGTGTGTGTGTGTGTGTGTGTGTATTTTCTTCAATTTCTTGTATGAGTGTTTTGTAGTTTTCACTGTAGAGATCTTTCACTTCTTTGGTTAATTCCTGGGTATTTAGTTTTATTTGTGGCTACTGCAAATGGGATTACTTTTTATTTTTTTATTTTTTAAGATGGAGTCTCCGTTGCCAGGCTGGAGTGTAGTGGCGTAATCTCAGCTCACTGCAACCTCCGACTCTCTGTTCAAGTGATTCTCTGCCTCAGCCTCCCAGTAGCTGGGATTACAGGCACGTGGCACCATGCCTGGCTAATTTTTGTATTTTTAGTAGAGATGGGGTTTCACCATGTTGGCCAGGATGGTCTTGATCTTCTGACCTTGCAATCTGTGCGCCTCAGCCTCCCAAAGTATTGGGATTACAGGCATGAGCCACCATGCCCGGCTGGGATTACTTTTAAAATTTCTTTTTCAGACTGTTTGCTGTTAGCATATAGAAATGCTACTGATTTTTGTATGTTAATTTGTATCCTGGAACTTTACTGAATTTTTTTTATCAGTTCTAACTGTTTTACGGTGGAGTCTTTAGGTTTTCCCAAATATAAGATCCTATCATCTCATGATAAACAAATTAAACAAGATAATTTGACTCCTTCCTGTCCAAATTGGATGCCCTTGTTTCTTTTCCTTGTTTGCTCTAGCTAGGACTTCCAGTACTATGTTAAACAACGGTGGTGAAAATGGGTATCCTTGTCATGTTTCAGATCTTAGAGGAAAGGCTGTTTTTCCCCATTCAGTATGACACTAGCTGTGGGTCTGTCATATGAGACTTAATATGTTCAGGAAAGATGATCTTTTATATCCAGTTTTTTAGTTTTTTTTTTTTTTATCATGAAGGAGTATTGAATTTTATCAAATACTTTTTCAGCATCAAGTGAAATGATCATATGGTTTTTGTCCTTCATTCTGATGATATAATGTAACACACTGATTTATTTGCATATGTTGAACCATCCTTGCATCCCTATAATAAATCTCACTTGGTCATGATGAGTCGTCTTTTTAATGTATTGTTGAATTTAGTTTGCTACCATTTTGTTGACAATTTCTACATCAATATTCATCAGAGATACTGACCTGTAGTTTTCTTTTTTTGACGTATCTTTGTCTGGTTTTGGTGTCATGACAATACTGACCTTATAAAATGAGTTTGGAAGTCTTCCCTCTATTTTTTGGAATAGTTTGAGAAGCACTGGTACTAGTTTGTTTTTTTTTTTTTTTTTAAAGTTTGGTAGAATTCAGCAGTGAAGCCATGAGGCCTTAGGCTTTTTTTTTTTTTTTTTTTTTTTTTTTTTCTGAAATGGAGTCTTATTCTATTGCCCAGGCTGGAGTGCAGTGGCATGATTTCGGCTCACTGCAACCTCCATCCCCTGGGGTTCAAGCGATTCTCCTGCTTCAGCCTCCCAAGTAGCTGGGATTACGGGCTACTACCATGCCCAGCAATTTTTGTATTTTTAGTAGAGATGGGGTTTTACCATCTTGGCCAGGCTGGTCTTGAATGCCTGACCTCCCACCTTGGCCTCCCAAAGTGCTGAGATTACAGGCGTGAGCCACTGCACCTGGTCCCAGGCTTTTCTTTCCTGGAAGACTTTTTATTTCAGCTTCTATCTTGTTATGCGTGATTAGTTTGTTCAGGTTTTGGATTTCTTCATGGTTCAATCTTGGTAGATTGTACATGTCTACAAATTTCCCCATTTTATCTAGATTTTCTAATTTATTGACAGTTGCCCATAGTAGTCACTTAATGATTCTTTGAATTTCAGTGGTATTGGCTGTAATGTCTCCCTTTTCATCTCTGATTTTATTTCAGTCTGGCTAAAAGTTGGTCAATTCTGTCTTTTCAAAACACCAAGTTTTCATTTTGATGACTATATTGTTTTCTTCATTTCAATTTGATTTATTTATTTCTGCTCTGGTTTTTATCGTTTTATTATTTCTTTTCTTCTACTAATCTTGGGTTTTTACTCTTGCTTTTCTGGTTCTTTAGAAGGCATCATTAGGTTATTTAAAGTTTTTCTTCTTTTTTCATGTAGTTGCTATACACTCCTCTCTTAGTATTGCTTTCACTGTATCTTATAGGTTTTGGTGTGCTGTGCTTTCACCATTGTTTGTTTCAACACATTTTTCAATTTTCTTTATTTCTTAATTGACCCTCTGGTCAGTCAGGAGAATGTTTTTTAATTTCCATGTGTCTGTTTAGTTTCCAAAATTATTCTTATTTATTTCTAATAACAGTTTTATTCAATTGTTGTCAGAGAAGATGCCTAATATTACTGCAATTTTTGAATGTTTTAAGACTTATTTTGTGGCCTAACATACGGTCTATCCTTGAGAATGATTTATGTGCTGAGAAGAATGTGTACTGTGCAGCCATCTGACGAAATGTTCTGTAAATATCAATTAGACACACTGCTGTACAGTGCAGACCAAGTCTGATGTTTCTTTGTTGATTTTCTGTCTGGAAGATCTGTCCAATGCTGAAAGTTGTGTGTTGAAGTCTCCAGCTACTATTGTATTGGGGCCTATCTCTCTTTACCTCTAGTAGTATTTCCTGTATATATCTGGGTGCTTCAGTATTGGATGCGTATATATTTATAATTATTATATCCTTTTGCTGAACTGACCCCTTATCTTCTTTGTCTCTTCTTACAGTTTTTGCCTTGAAATCTATTTTGTCTGATGTAACTATAGCTACTCCTGCTCTTTCTTTTTTGTTTCCATTGGCATGGAATATCTTTTTCCATCCCTTTATTTTCACTCTGTATCTTTACAGATGAAGTGTGTTTCTTGTAGGCAACAGATCATTGTGTCTTGATTTTTTAATACACTCAGCTACTCTATTATGTCCTTTGATAGGAGAGTTTAGTCCATTAACATTCAATGTCATTACTAATTAGGAAACAGCTTGCTCCTGTCATTCTGTTATTTGTTTTCTGGTGTTCTCTTCCTTCTTTCCCGTCTTCCTTTAGTGAACATAATTTTCTCTGGTGGTATATTTTAATTTCTTGCTTTTTATTTTTGTATATGTTATATGTTTTTCAATTTGAGGTTACCATGAGGCTTGCAAATGAGACTGCATGAACAAATAGGCAAAACCAAAACTAATAAAATCTGTATTTTCACTTCATCCATAGGATCCTTTCTTCATCCTTGACCTCTGGGAACTTGATTACTAAACACCTTCCGGTAGTCTTCTTTAGGTTAAACTTGTTCCATAACCTCTCACCCTTGAATGTTGGTATCTTTTCCCAGATTTGGGAAGTTCTCTGATATTATCCCTCTGAATAAACTTTCTATCCCTGTCTCTTTATCTCCCCCTTAAGGCCCCAAACTCTTAGATTTGCCCCTTTGAGGCTGTTTTCTAGATCTTTTAAGTTTCTTTATTTTTTATTCATTTCCTCTATTTTTAAGTAGTCTGTCTTCATGATCACCAATTCTTCTGCTTGATCAATTCTGCTATTAAGAGATTGGTGCATTCTTCACTGTGTCAATTCCATTTCTCAATTCCAGAATTTCTGCTTGGTTCTTTTTAATCATTTCAATCTCCTTGTTATATTTATATGATAGAATTCTGAATCAGTTTTCTGTGTTATCTTAAGTTTCCTCAAAACAGTTATTTTGAATTCTCTGTCTGAAAGGTCACATATCTCTTTCTCCAGGATTGGTCCCTCGTGCCTTATTTAGTTCACCTGGTGAGGTCGTGTTTTCCTGGATGGTCTTGATGCTTGTGGATAGTCATTGGTGTATAAACACTGAAGGGTTAGAATTTACTGCGGTCTTTGCAATTTGGGCTTGTGTGCACCCGTTTTTCTTGGTAAAGTTTTCAGGTATTCAAAGGGAACTGGGTCCCAAGCCCCGTAACACCGCAGTTCTTGAAAACTCAGAGGTAGTGCCATGGTAGTCTTGGAGAAGATCCGGAAGAGTTCTCTGGATTATCAGACAGAGACTCTTGTTCTCTCCCCTTATTTCTCACAAGCAAATGGAGTCTCTTCTGTGCTGAGCCACTTCGAGCTTGGGGTGGAGTGATGCAAACACCCTGTGGCCACCACCACTGGGACTGTACTGGGTTGTATCTGGAGCCAGCGCACCACTGAGTCTTGCCCAAGGCCCACTGTAATCACTACCCGGCTACCACCTGTGTTTACTCAGGGCCCTAGGGGTCTACACTCAACAAGTGGAGAAGCCAGCCAGCTTCTGTCCTTCCCTTCAGGGAAACAAGTTCCCCCAAGCCCTGGGTGGGCCCAGAGTTGCTGTCTGAAAGCTGGGGATTGGAAGTAAAAACCTTAGAAATCTACCTAGTGTTCTATTGTACTGTGGCTAAGCTGGCCCTAAAACCACAAGACAAGTCCTTCCCTCCCTTTCCACAGGCAGAGGAGCCTCTTTCAGTTGCCACTGCCACTACTAGCCCATGGAGAGTTCTGCCAGGCCACTGTCAACATTCACTTAAAGCTCAAGTGCTCTTCAGTCATCTCTGGTGAATGCTGACAACCATGGAACTCACCCTTCAGGGCAGTGGGCTCCCCTCTGGCCCACAAGTGCAGAAAGCTGTGGAGGGTTTGCCTGGCTCGAAGCTGTCCAAGAGCCTAGGCCTGAGTACTCGGTTGGTGTTACTGCCCACCGTGGCTGACCTAGTACCTGAGGTGAAGGTAGAGTCCCCTTGACTTTCCCTGAGTACTCGGTTGGTGTTACAGCCCACCGTGGCTGAGCTGGTACCTAAGGTGAAGGTAGAGTCCCCTTGACTTTCCCTGAGGCCACAGCTGGGTCTCACTTGAAACCAGTACATCTCAGAGTATCACCCACGGCCCACAGCATACAAACTGGGCACTACTGTTGGCTATCGTGGAGTGCAATGCCAGACATGATAATCCAGTGAGGGTCTAAACAAGGATGAACAGGGTATTTAACTTACAGTTACTAGCTGCAAAATCACTGCTATATTCTGTTTGACTTCTGGATTCTTTTTTCTTCCACAGGTACTCCGGAAGTTAAACAGATTATTTCTTTCCCCACATGTATTCTGCAGCAATTCTTTATTATTTTATGACTGATTATTTTCTTTAAGGACTTAGTTTTCTTCTATCTCCAAATTGGATGCCTCGTCAAATATAGTATATTTTTATTCTACGAAATGAGGTGTTGATGAAAATATTAAAATATAGCTCAGAAATGGTACAAGGAAACTATCATTCATTTTATCCCTTTAGCACTATGCCACTGACAACACTAGTGTTTCTTGTGCATAAAATTATGTAGTCCCTGATTTTTTTAACTGCTAAATACATTTTATCAAATTGAATCAAGAGCCATATTTCTAGGTCAAGATACATACATATACACACACATATATGTATATTCCTGTAGACATATACGTGTATTTGTGTGTGTGCATACATACATATACACATACATATATGTATGTTCCTGTAGACATATACGTGTATTTGTGTATTCCTGTAGACATATACATGTATTTGTGTGTGTGCATATGTGTATACACACACACATATATGTATATTCCTGTAGACATATATGTGTATTTGTGTGTGCATGTGTGTATACATACATGTGTATATTCCTGTAGACATATACGTGTATTTGTGTGTGCATGTGTGTATACATATACACACATATATGTATATTCCTGTAGACATATACGTGTATGTGTGTGTGCATACATACATATACACACACACATATGTATATTCCTGTAGACATATACGTGTATTTGTGTATTCCTGTAGACATATACGTGTATTTGTGTGTGTGCATGTGTGTATACATACATATACACATACATATTCCAAGTCGTTCTCTATGAGTGGAAAATTCTTTTCAGTTTAACTGGATTTTTTAACCATAAATGATTCTGAAGCTCTAATTCCATTCACACTGGATCTACCATCTCTACTAAGTGAGCTCTAAAGATACATAAGTAATAGAGCTTCATAGAGGGACTGGGTTTTCCCATATGGCTAAAGAGAACATGTTTTTATATCCAGTAATTTACTTAAAATATAAATTTTATTTTAAAAATAGTGTCTCAAGTGAACGTATGGTAAGTGAGGCACTCAAGCAAATTGGCTGTGAGAAATTCAAAGTAGTAATGAAAAATTTTGAGTCAGCAATATAGTTTTAGGTAAATTTTAATATTATTTCTAAGCCTGAAATGTATTGTCTCCCTTTATGAGATCTGTGACTCTATAATAGATGATTAAACAAATCTGACAATTAAGAAGATTGCAAATACATTTTATGATTATTTTTCTAGATATATAAATTAAGCTTTCAGCTGCAGGTTCTAGGCAGATTCCTTTCTTTCTAGGAAACAATGTAGATACAGTAACATCTTATTTAAGTTATTTAACTGGCATCTTTACGGAATGAGGCAGTTTGTATCAGTAGATTTTTCAAATAATTGGAACATTAACATTTAAGCATCCAAAAACTAAAAGCACCATCCCCTAACTTTTGCATGTAATTATTTCTAACACATCTTACTTCTCATTACTCTGTATGGAGAACATGGACAATGATTTAACCTTTCCCTGATGATTCACAGTCAGCATCATAAACCGATTATATCCCTCAATCTCTGGCACTAAGTAAATGTCTGGGAATATGACTGAACAAAAACATCATTTATTGTACATACTATAAAAGATACCTTTACAGTGAATTACGGAATACAAGCCTATTTGGCCTTTCACAAAATGGCCCCAGATTACTTTTGCTTTTTATAAGTTTGACTTTCGTCTTTTTCTTTTTTAAGAAGCTTTTCCTTGGTCACAGGATTTTCATTTATCCTTTATTATGATCAGTGTACCTGAACTCTTTAAATTTTCTACTTCTTATCGGCTGAGGACTGGAAATCAGACAAGCAAGTTCCTCAAAGTCGTGTCTAAAACTGGGAAACAGTCTCTGAGTGATGGTCTGTGAATGGTCTGACAACATAATTTGTAGAAATATAATTTATTATATATCTGTGTATTTTATTTTCATGTTGGTTTTTATCTTGGTTTTAGGCCATATTCTTTTTTAACTTTTGGGGAGCACTTCTAAGCATAGACTGTATTCTTGGTCAGTGATTTTCGATTTTTTGTAACATGCCATGGAAGCTTGTATTCAAACAGAATCTGGAACGACAAGTAAATGAAACAAACATAAAAGCAGCACTGCTCTGGGGGTGACCCGGAGACCTTGCACACTTGGCCTTTTTGCCTCTCTGCCAGTTGCCATCAGTGTCACCACAAATGGATAAGGTAGAAGGAACTCGTTTTACAGGTTGCTTTTCTGTTTCTGGACATTTGTCTAATCTTCCACAAAATAATGGAACTAACTTACTAATCAGCAGTTACAAGATAACTTTCTGAACAGCCCACTCCTCAGTTTTCCTAATGGTTCTGGGTAAAAAATAGAAAGTAAGACTATATATTCCAAAAGGTTGAAAAAACACAGCAAAATACAATGAGTTGGTTGTCTGGAGGTCTTTCTCATTGGGCATAAGCAATAATTCAGGATCTAAACTTCACTGGAAGGCTGGGCCTGGTGGCTCATGACTAACTCCAGTACTTTGAAAGGCTGAGTTGGGAGGATTGCTTGAGTCCAGGAGTTTGAGACCAGCCTGAGCAACATGGGGAGACCTTGTCTCTACAAGAATTTTTGTTTTAAGCCTGGCATGGTGGCGTACACCTGTGGTCACAACTATTTGAGAGGCTGAGGTGTGAGGATCACCTGATCCCAGGAGACTGAGGCTGTGATAAGCCATGATTGTACCACTGCACTCCAGTCTGGGCAACAGAGTGATACTTTATCTCAAAAAAAAAAAAAAAAACAAAAAAACCAAAACCACAAAAAAACTTCATTTGAAAAACCATACATCTGTGATCAAATAGAAATGGGCATTTCAAACTCTTTTTCCACGTGGGCTACAACAGTAAAAGCCAACTTAAATAGATGATACCCAAACTGATAAACAACTACTGTAAACACGACAGGCAAACAACTAAAAGGAACAAATCAAAGGCGGTTATTACTGATTCTCCATCCCTTTGAACAAATCAAAGGCGGGTATTACCGATCCTCCACCCCTCTGAACAAATCAAAGGCAGGTATTACCGATCCTTCACCCCTCTGAACAAATCAAAGGCGGTATTACTGATCCTTCACCCCTCTGAACAAATCAAAGGCGGGTATAACCGATCCTCCACCCCTCTGAACAAATGAAAGGCAGGTATTACCGATCCTTCACCCCTCTGAACAAATCAAAGGCGGGTATTACCGATCCTTCACCCCTCTGAACAAATCAAAGGTGGGTATTACCAATCCTTCACCCCTCTGAACAAATCAAAGGCGGGTATTACTGATCCTTCACCCCTCTGAACAATTCAAAGGCAGTATTACCGATCCTTCATCCTCTGAACAAATCAAAGGCGGGTATTACCGATCCTTCACCCCTCTGAACAATTCAAAGGCAGTATTACCGATCCTTCATCCTCTGAACAAATCAAAGGCGGGTATTACCGATCCTTCACCCCTCTGAACAACAAAGGCAGTATTACCGATCCTTCATCCTCTGAACAATTCAAAGGCGGGTATTACCGATCCTTCATCCTCTGAACAAATCAAAGGCGGGTATTACCGATCCTTCACCCCTCTGAACAAATCAAAGGCGGGTATTACCGATCCTTCATCCTCTGAACAAATCAAAGGCGGGTATTACCGATCCTTCATCCTCTGAACAAATCAAAGGCAGTATTACCGATCCTTCATCCTCTGAACAAATCAAAGGCGGGTATTACCGATCCTTCACCCCTCTGAACAAATCAAAGGCGGGTATTACCGATCCTTCATCCTCTGAACAAATCAAAGGCGGGTATTACCGATCCTTCATCCTCTGAACAAATCAAAGGCAGTATTACCGATCCTTCATCCTCTGAACAAATCAAAGGCGGGTATTACCGATCCTTCACCCCTCTGAACAAATCAAAGGCGGGTATTACCGATCCTTCATCCTCTGAACAAATCAAAGGCGGGTATTACCGATCCTTCACCCCTCTGAACAAATCAAAGGCGGGTATTACCGATCCTCCACCCCTCTGAACAAATCAAAGGCGGGTATTACCGATCCTTCATCCTCTGAACAAATCAAAGGCAGTATTACCGATCCTTCATCCTCTGAACAATTCAAAGGCGGGTATTACCGATCCTTCATCCTCTGAACAAATCAAAGGCGGGTATTACCGATCCTTCACCCCTCTGAACAAATCAAAGGCGGGTATTACCGATCCTTCATCCTCTGAACAAATCAAAGGCAGTATTACCGATCCTTCATCCTCTGAACAATTCAAAGGCGGGTATTACCGATCCTTCATCCTCTGAACAAATCAAAGGCGGGTATTACCGATCCTTCACCCCTCTGAACAAATCAAAGGCGGGTATTACCGATCCTTCATCCTCTGAACAAATCAAAGGCGGGTATTACCGATCCTTCATCCTCTGAACAAATCAAAGGCAGTATTACCGATCCTTCATCCTCTGAACAAATCAAAGGCGGGTATTACCGATCCTTCACCCCTCTGAACAAATCAAAGGCGGGTATTACCGATCCTTCACCCCTCTGAACAAATCAAAGGCGGGTATTACCGATCCTTCATCCTCTGAACAAATCAAAGGCGGGTATTACCGATCCTTCACCCCTCTGAACAAATCAAAGGCGGGTATTACCGATCCTCCACCCCTCTGAACAAATCAAAGGCGGGTATTACCGATCCTTCATCCTCTGAACAAATCAAAGGCAGTATTACCGATCCTTCACCCCTCTGAACAAATCAAAGGCAGTATTACCGATCCTTCATCCTCTGAACAAATCAAAGGCGGGTATTACCGATCCTTCATCCTCTGAACAAATCAAAGGCGGGTATTACCGATCCTTCATCCTCTGAACAAATCAAAGGCGGGTATTACCGATCCTTCACCCCTCTGAACAAATCAAAGGCGGGTATTACCGATCCTCCACCCCTCTGAACAAATCAAAGGCAGTATTACCGATCCTTCACCCCTCTGAACAAATCAAAGGCAGTATTGCCGATCCTTCAACCTCTGAACAAATCAAAGGCGGGTATTACTGATCCTTCACCCCTCTGAACAAATCAAAGGCGGGTATTACCGATCCTCCACCCCTCTGAACAAATCAAAGGCGGGTATTACCGATCCTTCATCCTCTGAACAAATCAAAGGCGGGTATTACCGATCCTTCACCCCTCTGAACAAATCAAAGGCAGTATTACCGATCCTTCATCCTCTGAACAAATCAAAGGCGAGTATTACCGATCCTTCATCCTCTGAACAAATCAAAGGCAGGTATTACCGATCCTTCACCTCTCTGAACAAATCAAAGGCAGTATTACCGATCCTTCATCCTCTGAACAAATCAAAGGTGGGTATTACCGATCCTTCATCCTCTGAACAAATCAAAGGCGGGTATTACCGATCCTTCATCCTCTGAACAAATCAAAGGTGGGTATTACCGATCCTTCATCCTCTGAACAAATCAAAGGCGGGTATTACCGATCCTTCACCTCTCTGAACAAATCAAAGGCAGTATTACCGATCCTTCACCCCTCTGAACAAATCAAAGGCGGGTATTACCGATCCTTCACCCCTCTGAACAAATCAAAGGCAGTATTACCGATCCTTCATCCTCTGAACAAATCAAAGGCGAGTATTACCGATCCTTCATCCTCTGAACAAATCAAAGGCAGGTATTACCGATCCTTCACCTCTCTGAACAAATCAAAGGCAGTATTACCGATCCTTCATCCTCTGAACAAATCAAAGGTGGGTATTACCGATCCTTCATCCTCTGAACAAATCAAAGGCGGGTATTACCGATCCTTCATCCTCTGAACAAATCAAAGGTGGGTATTACCGATCCTTCATCCTCTGAACAAATCAAAGGCGGGTATTACCGATCCTTCACCTCTCTGAACAAATCAAAGGCAGTATTACCGATCCTTCATCCTCTGAACAAATCAAAGGCGAGTATTACCGATCCTTCATCCTCTGAACAAATCAAAGGCGGGTATTACTGATCCTTCACCCCTCTGAACAAATCAAAGGTAGTATTACCGATCCTTCACCCCTCTGAACAAATCAAAGGCCGATCCTTCACCCCTCTGAACAAATCAAAGGCGGGTATTACCGATCCTTCACCCCTCTGAACAAATCAAAGGCGGGTATTGCCGATCCTTCACCCCTCTGAACAAATCAAAGGCAGTATTACCGATCCTTCATCCTCTGAACAAATCAAAGGCGGGTATTACCGATCCTTCACCTCTCTGAACAAATCAAAGGCAGTATTACCGATCCTTCATCCTCTGAACAAATCAAAGGCGAGTATTACCGATCCTTCATCCTCTGAACAAATCAAAGGCGGGTATTACTGATCCTTCACCCCTCTGAACAAATCAAAGGCAGTATTACCGATCCTTCACCCCTCTGAACAAATCAAAGGCCGATCCTTCACCCCTCTGAACAAATCAAAGGCGGGTATTACCGATCCTTCATCCTCTGAACAAATCAAAGGCGGGTATTACCGATCCTTCATCCTCTGAACAAATCAAAGGTGGGTATTACCGATCCTTCATCCTCTGAACAAATCAAAGGCGGGTATTACCGATCCTTCACCTCTCTGAACAAATCAAAGGCAGTATTACCGATCCTTCATCCTCTGAACAAATCAAAGGCGAGTATTACCGATCCTTCATCCTCTGAACAAATCAAAGGCGGGTATTACTGATCCTTCACCCCTCTGAACAAATCAAAGGCAGTATTACCGATCCTTCACCCCTCTGAACAAATCAAAGGCCGATCCTTCACCCCTCTGAACAAATCAAAGGCGGGTATTACCGATCCTTCACCCCTCTGAACAAATCAAAGGCGGGTATTACCGATCCTTCATCCTCTGAACAAATCAAAGGCGGGTATTACCGATCCTTCACCCCTCTGAACAAATCAAAGGCGGGTATTACCGATCCTCCACCCCTCTGAACAAATCAAAGGCGGGTATTGCCGATCCTCCACCCCTCTGAACAAATCAAAGGCGGGTATTACCGATCCTTCATCCTCTGAACAAATCAAAGGCGGGTATTACCGATCCTTCACCCCTCTGAACAAATCAAAGGCGGGTATTGCCGATCCTCCACCCCTCTGAACAAATCAAAGGCGGGTATTACCGATCCTTCATCCTCTGAACAAATCAAAGGCGGGTATTACCGATCCTCCACCCCTCTGAACAAATCAAAGGCGGGTATTACCGATCCTTCATCCTCTGAACAAATCAAAGGCGGGTATTACCGATCCTTCACCCCTCTGAACAAATCAAAGGCGGGTATTACCGATCCTTCACCCTCTGAACAAATCAAAGGCGGGTATTACCGATCCTTCACCCCTCTGAACAAATCAAAGGCGGGTATTACCGATCCTTCACCCCTGTGAACAAATCAAAGACGGGTATTACCGATCCTTCATCCTCTGAACACATCAAAGGTGGGTATTACCGATCCTTCACCCCTCTGAACAAATCAAAGGCGGGTATTACCGATCCTTCACCCCTCTGAACAAATCAAAGGCAGTATTACCGATCCTTCATCCTCTGAACAAATCAAAGGCGGGTATTACCGATCCTTCATCCTCTGAACAAATCAAAGGCGGGTATTACCGATCCTCCACCCCTCTGAACAAATCAAAGGCGGGTATTACCGATCCTTCATCCTCTGAACAAATCAAAGGCGGGTATTACCGATCCTTCACCCCCTGAACAAATCAAAGGCAGTATTACCGATCCTTCATCCTCTGAACAAATCAAAGGCGGGTATTACCGATCCTTCATCCTCTGAACAAATCAAAGGCGGGTATTACCGATCCTTCATCCTCTGAACAAATCAAAGGCGGTATTACTGATCCTTCATCCTCTGAACAAATCAAAGGCGGGTATTACCGATCCTTCATCCTCTGAACAAATCAAAGGCGGGTATTACCGATCCTCCACCCCTCTGAACAAATCAAAGGCAGTATTACCGATCCTTCATCCTCTGAACAAATCAAAGGCGGGTATTACCGATCCTTCATCCTCTGAACAAATCAAAGGCGGGTATTACCGATCCTCCACCCCTCTGAACAAATCAAAGGCGGGTATTACCGATCCTTCATCCTCTGAACAAATCAAAGGCGGGTATTACCGATCCTTCACCCCTCTGAACAAATCAAAGGCAGTATTACCGATCCTTCATCCTCTGAACAAATCAAAGGCGGGTATTACCGATCCTTCATCCTCTGAACAAATCAAAGGCGGGTATAACCGATCCTTCACCCCTCTGAACAAATCAAAGGCGGATATTACCGATCCTTCACCCCTCTGAACAAATCAAAGGCGGATATTACCGATCCTTCACCCCTCTGAACAAATCAAAGGCGGGTATTACCGATCCTTCACCCCTCTGAACAAATCAAAAGCGGGTATTACCGATCCTTCATCCTCTGAACAAATCAAAGGCGGTATTACCGATCCTTCATCCTCTGAACAAATCAAAGGCGGGTATAACCGATCCTTCACCCCTCTGAACAAATCAAAGGCGGATATTACCGATCCTTCACCCCTCTGAACAAATCAAAGGCGGATATTACCGATCCTTCACCCCTCTGAACAAATCAAAGGCGGGTATTACCGATCCTTCACCCCTCTGAACAAATCAAAAGCGGGTATTACCGATCCTTCATCCTCTGAACAAATCAAAGGCGAGTATTACCGATCCTTCATCCTCTGAACAAATCAAAGGCGGGTATTACCGATCCTCCACCCCTCTGAACAAATCAAAGGCGGGTATTACCGATCCTTCATCCTCTGAACAAATCAAAGGCGGGTATTACCGATCCTTCACCCCTCTGAACAAATCAAAGGCAGTATTACCGATCCTTCATCCTCTGAACAAATCAAAGGCGGGTATTACCGATCCTTCATCCTCTGAACAAATCAAAGGCGGTATTACCGATCCTTCATCCTCTGAACAAATCAAAGGCGGGTATTACCGATCCTTCATCCTCTGAACAAATCAAAGGTGGGTATTACCGATCCTTCACCCCTCTGAACAAATCAAAGGCGGGTATTACCGATCCTTCACCCCTCTGAACAAATCAAAGGCAATATTACCGATCCTTCATCCTCTGAACAAATCAAAGGCAGTATTACCGACTCTTCATCCCTCTGAACAAATCAAAGGCGGGTATTACCGATCCTTCACCCCTCTGAACAAATCAAAGGCGGGTAATACCGATCCTTCATCCTCTGAACAAATCAAAGGCTGGTATTACCGATCCTTCACCCCTCTGAACAAATCAAAGGCGGTATTACCAATCATTCATCCCTTTGAACAAATCAAAGGCAGTATTACTGATTATTCATCCCTTTAAGGCAACTGAGCAGATGTACATCTACACAAATGTTGTTAAGAGCAAGTCTGCTTTGGGAACTGCAGCCAAAACGACTGCATTCACTTTAATGTCATAGTAAGACTGCTGGAGAGAGAGAGGAACCTACGGTGTAAACAAGCAGTTGAAACTAAACAATGGATAATCTATGTGCTCCATCCACAAGGTGGTCTTTGAAGGTTCATCTAATCATTCAGTCTCACAAAATACTGTAGGGCACAATTAGCATGAATTTATTCAGAAAGATTTCATAGAGAAACCATTCTGAATTTGCCATCAGGGCAACGTCAGACTGGAGTCCTTGAGGTAAATTCATGTGACAGTTCATTCAGCCACCCAGGACATTTCTTCCCTCCAGGAGATATAATTCAGATACAAGGGGGAAGAGATCCATATCAGCAGATGTGGGGTCTATCTTGGCTTAGAAGCCCTGGTACTTTCCAAGGGCCACAATATAACAGTAGCTTCTAGGGTTGAACAAGCGATATGCCAATTACAAGTAACTCAGGGCATTCCAAAGTACAGTGTCCCATCAGGTGTTTATCATTCCTTTGCAGTTCAGCCAAGTCCAAATTATTTTACCAATCAAGGGGTCATTTTTGTCATGTTACTTAGTTATACAACTGACACCCTTAACCTCATCCAGTTACCAAATAGCCATTTTAATCTAAAGTCAGATTTTCATTCAGCAAGGGAAAGCAGTCAATTTCCTATTATGGTATCAAACCTATATAATTAGAATTTCCATATAGAAGTTTAATTTGAAATACTTTGGGGATATCATAGGACTTCGCCAATTCTTTGTCTGTTCCACTTCGACTATAAGAATTTCTCCCACAACACATGCTCCTTATTCCTTTTTAATGTTCTTTTTACATAAGTATACCTAGGTGAATTGAGCTACAATGTATTTTGCTACATCTGATTGTTTCAACCAGGAGATTTTGATAAAATAATACTAAAACAATATAACAATGCTACAGCATATCTGGACAAAGAGATGCATGAGGATACTGAAAAAAACAGGGGACTTCCATAATTCCATTTCTGGAAATTTATCCCCCAAGAAAAATGGTCTCAACCCCAAGCCGTCATGTCAATAAATGGCATGTCGTTTGGCTCTAATATTACCCAGCTGCTCAAGCCAAGAATGTGGGGTCTCTCCTTGACTTCTATTTTCTTCATCCTCTGTATTGAATCTACAAACAACTCCTAGTAGGGAGTATATTCTAAAATATAATATCTGATGTCTAATGTCTAATTATCCATTTCTCTTTACCTCATTGTTACTACATTGTTGATTGTGTCTCCTAAAAATATGTTAAAGTTTTAACTCCTTGTACCTCAGAATGAGTACCTTATTTGGAAACAGACTGGAATAATGCATCTACAAGCCAAAGAATGCCAAGGAATGCCAAGAATTGCCAGCAAACACCAGATGCCTGAAGAGGCAAAGGAGGATTCCCCATTACAGGTTTCATAGGGAGAACAGCCCTACTAACAATAAATTTCTGTCATTTTAAGCCACCTAATTTGTGGCAGTTTGTTACAGCTGTCCTAGGAAACTAATACCCCATATCAGTACAAACCTCCACCATTTCCTACCTAGACAAAGACAGTAACTTCACATTTGTTCCTCTTCCCCTCTACAGTCTATTCTTCAGACGGCGATTAGAACCGGGGTCCCCAAGCCCTGGTACCACTGCATAGCGGGCAAGTGGGCAAGGCTTCATCTGTATTTACAGCTGCTCCCCATCACTCGCATTACGGTCTGGGCTCTGTCTTTCGTCAGATCAGTGGCAGCATTAGATTCTCAGAGGAACACGACCTCTATAGTGACTGCACATGTGAGGGATCTAGGTTGCATGCTGCTTATGAGAATCTGATGCCTGATGATATGATACTGCCTCCCATCACCCCTAGATGGGACCATCTAGTTGGCGGCAAACAAGCTCAGGGCTCCCACTGATTCTACGTTACGGTGAGTTGTATAATTATTTCATGATATATTACAATGTAATAATAACAGAAATAAAGTGCACAACAAATGTAATGCCTTTGAATCATCCCCAAATCATCCTCCCAACCCTGGTCCACGGAAAAACTGTCTTCCACAAAATCTGTCCCTGGTGCCAAAAAGGTTGGGGACCGCTGAGTTAGATAAATGACATTTTCAAAAGTTAAGTCAGATTATGTCACTACCTTGCTTTTAAATCCTTCAACAGCTTCCCACTGCTCTTAGAATAAAGTTGAAAACGCTTCCATGGCCTGAAATGGCCGTTCTTAAAACACTTCGGCTTCAAGATCCCTTTACAGTAACTCTTCACAGTTATTCTTCAGAATTACTGAGGACCTCAAAGAACTTCTGTTTATGTTGTTTAAATCTATCAATATTTACCATATTAGAAATTAAAGTCAGGCAATTTAAAAACCATTATGTTACCATATGTTTTACATATAACATAAAAACATTACGTTTTACACAACGTAAATTATACGTAACATAATTTTAAAAATAAAAGTATTTTTCCAAATTAAAAAAAAAAAACGATGAGAAGAGTCATTATTTTACATTTTTGCAAATCTCTTTAATATCTGGCTAAATAGAAAATAATTGGATATGCATGTCTAGTTCTGCATTCAATCTGTTGTGACAAGTGATATAGCTTCTGGAATATGCTAATGCATGCTCATGAGAACGAGTATGAAAAAGGCAAATAATGTCTTGGAATTATGAGATAATTCTGACCTCACAGACCTGCTGCACTCAAACTTTCACTGAGTAAATAAATAAATGATTCATAGATTTATATAAATACTTATGGAAAGGATGTTCATTGCTTAAATTCATTAATTCAACAAATACTTAGTATCAACTATGTGTTAAGTACTGTTCTAAGGACAGTAAACAGACAAAAAATCTCGCCGTAATTGGGAGACAGGGAATAGAAATAAGCTAAGGAAAATATAGTATGCTAGAGGATGGTTAAGTGCTACACAGAAAAATAGAGCAGAAAAGAAGGATACAGAATGCTGGGAGGTCGGGTATAAAGGTATCAACTTCAGGTAGGCAGAGCAGACCTTGCTGAGATAACTAGGGGAGAAAACCTAAAGGTGGGAAGGGATAAGCTGTCTGAATACCTGGGGGAAAAGCAATAGAGGGAACAAGATGAGCCAGGTGCAAAGACCCTGAAGTGGTCATGTCCCCAGCATGTCTGAGGAACCGAGAGGAGGCAGTGTGTTCCTGAAGCAATGAAAGCAAGTTAGATTAGTAACAGGAGATGAGCGGGGAAGAGGTAATAAAGGGCCAGATGGCATAGGGCCTTATAAGCCATTCTAAGGATTTCGGCTTTTATGTTTAATTCAATGAGAGGCCACTGAAGGGTTGTGAGGAGAGGAATAGCTTGACCTCACTTATGGGTTAAGAGGATCACTCTGGCTGCTAGGTTGGAAGTAGAAGGAGTGATCCACTGTGCCACATGCTGCTGACAGCGACTAAGAAATAGTCACTGGTTTTCCTGGTAAGAAACGGAAGAATGGTGGAAGTGAACAACCGATTTCAAGTGGGTTCAAGAGATTATGGGAAAGAAGGGATTGGAGTGTAAAAAACTCTTTCATTGAATTTTGTTGTAAAGAGAAAGAAAGAAATGGGGTATTACATAGATGGGTCTGGGGGTGGAGGACAGCAGTATATCTGTATCCTGATGGAAATGTACACAGAAGAGAGAGAAAACTGTTAATGCAAAAAAACTCAAAAACCAAAAACGGTCGGGGAGGGGGGGCGGGGGCGGCGGCAAATATATGGAGTGAGATCCTTGAGCCGGATGAGAGGGGCTGGCCTTAACCAGCAGCACAGATCGTTCACATACACAAAGGAAGGTGAATTATAAAAGCACAGGTGCAGGTAAGTCAGTAGATATGGTAGTGAGAACTGTGGAAGTTCTTTTTTAATGACTCCTGTTTCCTCAGTTAAACAGGAAGGAAGGTCATCAGCATAGAATGATGATGAGGATGGAAATATCTAGACTTTCAGGAGAGAAGAGAAAGTATGAAAAAGTAATCTAACTGGCAGAGTTCACGGGAAAGGGAACTCTATCAGTTAATGTGACTGCTGAGATTAGGGGTAATAAACACGGAGAGAGCATGGTTGTGCATTTTTTTCCAGCCATATTTAGCTGCATGGGTGGAGGTATGGAAGAGTAGAATTCATTTAAACATCTGCTTTCTGAAAGCCTACTATATACCAGGGTCACAGCAACAAACAAGCCAAGTTACAGTCTTTGCCTTATGGAGTTTACAATCTAATTTACATATTGCAAAATAGAACCAACCTACATATCTTAACAGTGGGATGGCTACAAGTATAGCATAGTGCAGGCATACTATACGATACTAGATAGTCATTAGAAATTATTTTAAAAAGAATATGGATATGAGAAAATACTAATAATAAAGCAGGTTATAAAACTATGCAGAGCATGGTAACATTTTTGTTTTAAAATTGTCTCTACCTACAGAAAAAAGATTTTGAAACATGAGAATGAAAACAGGATCTTAAGGATAAGATTATGGGTGATAACGTTTTTCTTTTTTCTGCATTATCAGTTTTCCCTCTTTTCTGTGTCAGTTCCATCAGGATATAAATATGCTGCTATCTCTCCAAACCCCAACCATCCATCTAATGCCCCATTTCTCTCCTCTTTGCAACAAAATTCACAGAAGTGTTGCCTATACTCTAATTCCTCCTTTCCCATTATCTCTTGAACTCACTTGAATCAGATGTTCACTTCCACTGTTCTTCCTGTTATTGTCAGGACAACAATGACGTATTTGGTTTTTGTAAAAAATTCTAAAATATATTATTACTTTATCATAAGAAAAAGTTACAATTAAAATTTATTTGTATGCTCTCCATGGCATGGTATCTCCCCTGCCAGGTATTATTTGTACACTCTCTGAACTGGAATACCATCTACACACTCACAAACTTATTCAGTGATTTAATTATTACTTAGTTGTTCCCGGAAAACACTCACAAACCAACTAAAATCATGGTTACGTATAAGTAGCTCTTTACAATTATAAGCATGATAGGCTCACCTACCACCTCCCAACCTATTTCTTGTTTGCTGTTTCTCAGATCACCATGCCTAATTTGGAGCTTTTGTGTTCAGATGGCGTGGGCTGAAGTGTTCTACTGTTTAATGTAAAACGTTGAGATTTTTGATCTTTCAATTTAGGGAATGTCCACCTAGAAATCGATTAGAGCAAGGACACGAACATAAGAACCATGACTCCAATTACAGAATCGACTGGCAAGTGGGGAACAGAAAGGCAGGAGGACAACCAGGCTGTCCTTTAATTCGATGACCTATTCTGCCTTCCAAGAGTAGTAGAGAAAAGGAGAACTCTTTAAAAAAGGTATCAAGAATTTTAAACTGTGAATTGTCTGTATACACCTAAGGACCTTGATATAGGATAGGTATTTGAGTGACACAAACCACGATTATTTTAAGTTATTTTCTAATCCAATTACAGTGTTTAGGGATTGTTCCCTTACTCACTTTTTGCATGCCTAGCACATAATAGGCACTTAAGAAATATTCAATCATGAACATAATTATTTGGAATGATTATGACTCACTAATATAAAGCCTGTTCAGTTTTAAATCATTAATAATTACCTTAAATCTACTACAATACACTTACTATTATGATGCCTTAAAATAAACCATATCGCTATGTCTCTATAAAATCTTTACTGTTAGTCTTCTTTGTGTGTTAAAATGGAATTTACATTAAAGCACGAGTATAAGCCCAAACATTTTTTCTCAATAACCTCAGAATAGGATATAGGAACCAAAACCTTAGTCTTTGCAGACATTCTGTTTTAAAATATATTACAAAGAATAAATGGAATTGAATGTCAAGAATGAGTAAGTGAAAGCTTTTACTCATCTGGTTTACAACTTATATCAGCTAATTTTTCTAGATTTAAATTGATTAAATTTTTTGTTGTTTCATTTCAAATGACCACACCAGAAAAGGGTTGTTTGTCATGATTATTTATGCTTTTCTCTTCTGTTTTATCTTAAAGGAAATGTTCAAATTTAATAAATATGAAGTTGTTATAAACAGCAGCAAAAACTATTCTAATAAATTAAAATAGGTTTTATGCTTGAAATCTTTTTTAGTGGATGAAACATTAGGGAAAAGTAAAAATACCCAGCTGAATTAAAAATAAAATGACATAATAGTGTTAAAATGTTGAAGCAAGCTTAAAATCCAAACTAGGAAAGCATAAAAACACACAACCTCTATGCTACACCTCCACATCCTGTTTCCCAATAACTACTAAAAACCTATAAGGAATATACATGAATGATCAAATACAAAGACCCAGGAATCCTCCTACATAATTCTTTACTGTCACCTTTAAAATGGCAGAAGATCATGGAAGCTCATTTCCCTTTGGCCTGTTCTCTGTTCTGACTCTTACAGGATTCTAAATTATCACCCACTACTTTGAGATTGGACTCAAAAATAGCTACACCTCTTTCTACGTTTAAGCAGAACCATGAGCCTTCACAATTCTTACATAAAACTGTCTCCCACGACCTTCTTCATCTTTTAACTGTTTGTGCTCTTCTGCTTCTTTGAAGGTAAGGATCATGGCATAATTGAACTTTATAGACTATGATTTCTTTTATCCTTTTGTATATAGCACAAAACTTTGCATATAGTAAAAGTTAAGTAAGTGTAAATAACAATAACAACAACGAAACAGTCCAGGTGTAGTGGTTCACGCCTGTAATCCAGCACTTCGGGAGGCTGAGGCAGGTGAATTGCTTGACCCCAGGAGGTAGAGACCATTCTGGGTAACATAGCAAAAACCCCATCTCTACAAAAAACATAAAAATTAGCCAGGTGTGGTGAAGCATGCCTGTAGTCCCACAGCTACTCCGGGAGCTAAGGGGGAGGACTGCTTGAGCCCGGGAGGTCGAGGCTGAAGTGAGCTGTGTTCGCACCACTGCACTCCAGCCTGCGTGACAGAAAGATACCCTATCTCAAAAGAAAAATAAACTGCTTGCAAGAAAAGTAAATATAGTTGGTTTCCTTGATTTTTGGCATTTTCAAATACCTGGAATAGGGCTCAGAGCAGGGGGAAAATGGTGATGAGGACCATACTAGCATGCTGTGACCAGACAGCTCTCTGTATAAAAGAATTCTTCTAGCTGGTTTGAGAAAGCAATGAAAGGCCAGTCTTTGCCTATGAAATAAGAGATACCACAGAGACAAAAGAAAGTGAAAAGTGAAAAGTTAGAAAATACAAGAAGTAAAGAGCACAAATGGGTAAGAAGACAGCAGAGCCTAATGGTACTCAGAAGGAATGGGGCAGCAGCAGTAGCAGCAGCAGCAATCAGAAGCGGGGACAGAAGTTGTGGACATTTTAGACCCATAAAGGGACTGGGCTGCATGCCAACCAGTAGGTTTAGCAATCTCAAGAGAGAAAGAGAAGCTCTGGCCTTAGGTCTCGCACCAGCTATAAATACCCAAGGTACAGAAAATGATTTAAGAAGGAAGCCGTGAAATACAGAATGTATTTTACAACAAGTTAAAACAGAAGGCAGAATGTAACCGTTCAGCTATCCGAAATGAACACGTATCTAGAATGTTTAACCTTCCAGTGCTAGACAGTCGAGACTTCAGTGCTGTAAGGAAAGGAGCAAACTGTGAATATCCCTTGAGTGCTGCATTTCCTTTCATTCTCACAGCAACCCCATTATGTAAATACTATCATTCCCATTTCAAGTTGAGTAAAATGAGGCCCAAAGACATTATATCATTTGCCCAAGGTCCCAGGCCCTTCTAACAACAAAATCCATGTTTTCTCAATTGTGCTACTAGAAAAGAGAAAGGAGAATCAACACAAATAATACAAATAAAGAGAAATGCAGTTAAAGTTTTTTGTCTTTTCAGGTTAAAGAAAACAAGTGGCCTAAGTTATGATATCACACACAGCATGCTCGTGCAATTCCTATTAACGAAACCTCAAAACTGACGTCCCATCAGTGAATATCTTACTCTTCAAGGCTATACACCCCTCTTTCTATCTGCCTCAGTTGATTGCTATACTTTTCCAAGTTATACGTATTTTGAGAAGCTGGAGCTCAGTCTCTCTGCATCTTTATTAATTTACTGAGTTGTTCTCACATTATTCAAAGTTAGGTAATTAAGAACAAAGCCACTCTTTGAAGGGTGTCTTGCTTACCGCATACTGTTTCTGCAACACTATTGAGTAAAAACTCGACATAACTTAATTCACTCTGTTCCAAATCCCTTGATGGTGAATGACCAAAAGTACAGAAGAGAAATCCAGGAAACAGTTATTTTCATTCATCTTTCACTTTTACAGTGAAAATGTTCATAGTCTGTTAGGTCCACAGAACAGTTCCTTCTTTCAGAGGGTGCTGTCAAACAGGCACTTTCATTAGTTGTTGTTGGGAGCATACATTAGTATAAATCTTTTAGAAAATGTTCATTTCCTTTGACTTAGCATTTCTGGAAATATATCCTAAAAATATGTCAAATATTGGCTGGGAGTGGTGGTTCACGCCTGTAATCCCAGCACTTTGGGAGGCCAAGGTGGGTGGATCACGAGGTCAAGAGATTGAGACCTTCCTGGCCAACATAGCGAAACCCCGTCTCTACTAAAAATATAAAAATTAGCTGGGCATGGTGGCGCACACCTGTAGTCCCAGCTACTCAGGAGGCTGAGGCAGGAGAATCACTTGAACCCAGGAGGCAGAGGTTGCGGTAAGCTGAGATCGCATCACTGCACTCCAGTTTGGCAACAGAGTGAGACTCTGTCTTAAAAAAAAAAAAAATTTAAATATTAAAAAAAATCTTATTAAAAAGTTTATTCCAGTATTATCTCAAATAGCAAGGATTCAGAAACAACTGAAGTGTCCAACAACATAGGGAAAGTTGAGATTATTATGCAGCAATTTTAAATGACGGTCATAAAATATTTATAACTTAGGTCATCATGACAATATTGTCGATGTAAAATGGAATAAATGTTTCTAGGCTAAGATCTAAACTATATAAAGCAAGCAAAGAAACAACAAAACATTGTATATTTAAAAATGTTTTAAAAACCTACAACATGTAAACAGGTCTGTGTTTTTTAACTTTTCTGTATACTCTTAATATTTGTTATGAGCAAGTACTACCTTTGTAATGGAAAATTTTAAAACTTTGACATTTTAAAGTTATATTGTTTTGCAATGCAGGAAAACCTAGGCTGTAGCAACTTCCTGAAAAGCAGCAGCATGTGTTGGACATCTGAAATTCTGAAGCTAAAATTTTAGAAATCCAATCCAGGTTGAGAGAAATGGTAAGCATCTTGGATGAAAGACGTAGGTAGCAAGTGTTGACAGGCTAGATTGGTTAATTTCACACAGATAAAGATCCTGTACCAAGGACCAAACACTCACAAACTACATCGTGGAGTAATCTTAGGAGAAACTTAAACAGGAGATTCAGGGGCTTTAGTGGAGTGTGAGCTCAGTGAAACTTTGATGCAGCTACTCAAAAGCAAATTAAGTTTTAGAAATATAATAGTTGAATACTGTTAGAATGAGGAAAGTGCAGTGCTTATGGTAGGCAGAAATCCAAAGTAAGACACAATGACCTAGGCCCTCCTATAATCCCCTTGCCTTGAGTGACGGTGGGACCAGTGAATGTGATAGGAGACGACTTTCATGATGTAAGGCAGAGATGGAATGGAGAGAGCGGGTCTCAAAGAAGCAAATAAGCATGTCGCCCATTTTGTGAACTGCCTAAGGAGAGGGATGGTGTCTGGGAAGGAGGGCCTCAGGTAACTAAGAGGACTGCAAGGTCCAGATGAGAATGAAGACTTACGAAGCCTGGAGCAGAGGACCCGGAGGAGAATGAAGACTTAGGAAGCCTGGAGCAGAGGACCCGGAGGAGAATGAAGACTTAGGAAGCCTGGAGCAGAGGACCCGGAGGAGAATGAAGACTTAGGAAGCCTGGAGCAGAGGACCCGGAGGAGAATGAAGACTTAGGAAGCCTGGAGCAGAGGACCCGGAGGAGAATGAAGACTTAGGAAGCCTGGAGCAGAGGACCCGGAGGAGAATGAAGACTTACGAAGCCTTGAGCAGAGGACCCAGATAAGCCATGTCATAGTGCTTGACCCATGGAGACTGTGAGGAAACAAATGTGTGTTGTTTTAAGCGCTAAATTTCTGGTAATTTATTATGCAGCAATAGAAAATTAATACAGGCCAGGCATGGTGGCTCACGCCTGTAATCCCAGCACTTTGGGAGGCCAAGGCAGGAGAATCACTTGAGCCCTGGAGTTCAAGACTAGCCTGGACTACATGGCAAAACCCCATCTACAAAACAACATAAAAATTAGCCAAGCATAGTGGTGTGTACCTGGCTGTAGTCCCAGCAACCCAGGAGGAGGCTGAGATGGGAGGACTGCTTGAGCCTAGGAGGTTGAGGCTGCAGTGGGCTGTGACCGCCCTCCACCTGGGGAGACCCTGTCTCAAAACAAACCAAAAACCAAAACCAACAAACAAAAAAACCCAAAACGAATACAGAGCTATTCTCTTCTTGGGTCAGATATTCCTGCAGTGTTAGTAGTAATGCGCTGTGGGTGAAAAACACCATGAAAGGTAAACATACAGGCTTTGGCTGGATGGTAAAGTAACTTTAAATCACGTCACAGCAGGAGGAAAGACAAAATATCTGAAAACAAGAAAACTGTTTCTATAAGGCTACACATTTTAGAAATAGGAAGAGTATGAGAAAATTATAGGGAGTCAAATACTTAATTCTCCAACAGAAAGATATTTTTTCTTTTTTTCTTGAGACACAGTCATGCTTTGTCGCCAAGGCTGGAGCACAGTGGCGCAATCTCGGCTCACTGCAGCCTCCCCATCCTGGCACGTTCAGCAATTTTCTTTCCTGCCTCATCCCTCCCAAGCTGGGATTACAGGTGCCTACCATCGTGCCCAGCCAATTTAGTAGAGACACCGTTTCACCATGTTGGCCTGGCTGGTCGAAAGTTATTTTCAAACATAAAATGGCTACCTTAATATTCCCTCAATTCTCTATCCCTGAAAGTTTTCAAGCTTAGATGGATGACTGATTAGTAGGCATATATAAAGAGATTCTAAGCATTTCTAGATGACCTGATGAATAATCTTCAGAGACCGTCTCTTGGGCATTTGCATCTTAAAATACTGCATGTGTATAAAGAGATACTTTCTATTTACAGTATAAACAGAGCCTAGCGTACTACGGGCGGCCAATGAATATTTGTTGAATGAATAAATGCACAAAAGAAAAATATAATGAAAGAAAAAGTGAGGATATTAATATCCTCGGATCTAACTGTCTTTTAATGTTCCTTTTGGGTAAATTAGAACCTTGACGGGAATGAAGGAAGCAGCAGCCATCTCTGGGAGAAATGTCTTTTTCTAGCGAATACACTAACACAGAGAAGTGACAAGAGTTCTGGACTGTGAGTTTTGTCTTATACACCACTTCTGGTCCGAAACAATGAACTGAAATGATTAATCCTGTGGTTCAGGCTGGGTTGGAAGGCATGTTAAGGCAGGAAGAAGCGTAGGATCGGGACAGCTGCGGAAATGGGAGACAGTAAGAGTATGAGGATCTAGAGAGGGTTCAGAATTTGAGGCTGTGAGAGGAAGTGTGCAAGTTAAAATGGAACAGAAATGAATGCAGCCAGGGTGGAGGGTTTTCCACAGACCAAGGCTGGTGGGTGTCGGTCCGAACGCTGAAGTGTCTGAATAGGATGGCTTGAGATGGAACGGAGAAGTAAACTGTAAGCCTGCTCCTCCATTAATTAGAAATCCAGCCCAAAAAGCTATCAATTTTTAAACAGCCTAATTCATTTTTTTGATATACAAATGTTCCTTATTTCTTGTCTGCTATATTCCATGCCTTCTAAACCTTTATTCTCTACTTATTAAACTATTTTTACTAAGAACTTATGACAAACTTATTAGGCAATATATCGACAAATAAAATCCAAATAAGCTTTCTTTTTGCTCTTACGATTTTTTCTCTTAATAGGACAAAATATCATTAGGAATCAAAAATATAACTGAATATTACCCTTTTCACTAAGAATGTTATTCACAGCATTTATAGGCGAATAGGAAAATTTTTCCTGCGGTTTTTTAGCCGCTTCAGGAAGTTTCGAGAGCAATGACTTGTTTAATATCATAACTTTGTATCCTTTACTTAATTCTTTTATAAAGTCAGCATTTATTTATTTTAAAAAACAGAATGCTTCACTAATTCGCACATCAGGTGCCATGCTAATCTTCTCTGTATCGTCCCATGTTTTTAGTATATGTGTTGCCCAAGCAAGCACTAAAGTTAGCTTTTAAAAATGGGTTTAATCTTTCTCTTAAAGATGGACTTTGTTAGATTCATACACCCTTGTTTATTGGTTGGCCTCTCTCTTTAATATTGTTTTCTCCTGAAATAAAGCACTTCGTATTCTTGTTCGCTTCTGTTTCTATCCTGCAGAGTTTTATTAATGTTTCAAAGTCTCTTGAGTTTTTCCTGTAAATGTCATTGTAAAACTGATTTTACTTCTCATGTCTTGAAATCTTAAGCTATCATAAAATCATGTAAATATTTTTTTCTATTTGTATCTTCTAATTTCCTTCCCTTAACAACTGCACAGTTCTGATATCATCAATCAGGCTACACAGTAACAGCACAACTCAAGAGGTTTCAGTCCTCCCCAGTGACTCTCTTTTGAGCAGGGTCTTGCTCTGTTACCCAGCCTGGAGTACAGTGGTGCCATCATAGCTCACTGCAGCCTTGATCTCCTGGGCTCAAACAATCTCCCTGCCTCCGCCTCCAAAGTAGCTGGGACTATAAGCACAGGCCATTATGCCCGGCTCCATTTTTTTTACTTGTATTAATAGAAGGGATGAGGTCTCACTATGTTGCTCAGGCTGGTCTCCAACTTCTGAGCTCAAGCAATCCTTCCACCTTGGCAACCCAAGTGCTTGGATGACAGGTGTGAGCCACCATGCCTGGCTGACTCCTAATTTTGATTTCTTCCCAACATTTAACCCAACCTGTTAAGAGACCCTAGCTCAGGTATCTGAGAAATCAATCTATATTTTCTACTGTTGCTACTGAAATACATATCCTTGGTCAATTCAACATCGATGACAAAGCTAATACAAGGGTATCTTCACTGGTATTCCTTCCTATTCCCTTTCTCCCTAGTAACAGTACACCATTACTAATCACTCTAAAGAATTCCTTGTCCGGCTCATTTAAAACACACCTACACCCACACTCACCCAAATTCCTTAACCTGAGTATTTACAGCTTCCGTGGTCTGCCAAGTGGTTTCTGCTACCTATCCTTTCCCACACCTCAGCATCCTTCAAATATCACCTTGCCTTTACAGTACAAGAGAGGCCACAATTCACAACTGAAGATGTCTCTAACTACTGTGCCCCTTAATATCTCTCTCTTTTTTTCCTATTACCCCTCCCAATAAACCTGCATATGACTTCTCATTATGGCATCTGATTACAGTCTGGTTCAGAATTGTTCTTTAATAATTTAGAGTTTTCTACTCTGAGTTAGACAGTATGCGACGTCAGGGCAGGAATCACAGCGTCTACCTCGTGTCTCCTAGTGTCTTACTGCATCCAGGTCATGGAGTATTTAATAAAGTCTGAGTTAAGTTTCATAATTTCAGGCTGTCACTTTTCCTATGTTTATACTGCTGACTTGATTCTTATGCAGAATTTCTAGTAATTACTCTCTTAACCATAATAAATAACCCTATGAAATGGAATAGAAATGAATTGTAGACATCTGTTTCCAAAGAAAACTGGTAATATATAGGTTTATCCTCAATCTAGACAGCTTTATGTCGTTCTGTAGGGTATTACTTGTCGGGTATCCCTTTAGTCCGTCAGTTACCTGCCAGATACTAAGTTTTTTTCACAGGGCCATGAGATACCACTTCACAGCTCTATTAAGATGGTTAGTACCAAAAACAGAAAATAATATGTTGACTAGGATTTGGGGAAAATGGAACCCTCAAGTATTGCTAGTGAGAATATAAAATGGTTCACCTGCTGTGAAAATGGCTTGGCAATTCCTCAAAAAATTAAACAGAGAATTATCTCTGTTTAAAGTGAGATAATTATCTCTGTTTAAAGTGGAATCCAGCAATTCCACTTTCCAGAAGTGAAAGCAGGGACTTAAACGGGTATTTGTCTACCCATGTTCATCGTACCATCACATACAATAACCAACATGTGGGAACAGTAAGAATATCCAGGAGCAGATGAAAGGACAAACAAAATATGGTACACACACACACAAGTGAGTATTATTCAGCCTCAGAAAGAATGCAGTTCTGACACACACACACACAAGTGAATATTATTCAGCCTCAGAAAGAATGCAGTTCTGACACACACACACACACAAGTGAATATTATTCAGCCTCAGAAAGAATGCAGTTCTGACACACACACACACACAAGTGAGTATTATTCAGCCTCAGAAAGAATGCAGTTCTGACACACACACACACACAAGTGAGTATTATTCAGCCTCAGAAAGAATGCAGTTCTGACACACACACACACAAGTATTATTCAGCCTCAGAAAGAATGCAGTTCTGACACACACACACACACAAGTGAGTATTATTCAGCCTCAGAAAGAATGCAGTTCTGACACACACACACACAAGTGAATATTATTCAGCCTCAGAAAGAATGCAGTTCTGACACACACACACACACAAGTGAATATTATTCAGCCTCAGAAAGAATGCAGTTCTGACACACACACACACACAAGTGAGTATTATTCAGCCTCAGAAAGAATGCAGTTCTGACACACACACACACACAAGTGAGTATTATTCAGCCTCAGAAAGAATGCAGTTCTGACACACACACACACAAGTGAGTATTATTCAGCCTCAGAAAGAATGCAGTTCTGACACACACACACACACAAGTGAGTATTATTCAGCCTCAGAAAGAATGCAGTTCTGACACACACACACACAAGTGAGTATTATTCAGCCTCAGAAAGAATGCAGTTCTGACACACACACACACAAGTGAATATTATTCAGCCTCAGAAAGAATGCAGTTCTGACACACACACACACAAGTGAGTATTATTCAGCCTCAGAAAGAATGCAGTTCTGACACACACACACACAAGTGAATATTATTCAGCCTCAGAAAGAATGCAGTTCTGACACACACACACACACAAGTATTATTCAGCCTCAGAAAGAATGCAGTTCTGACACACACACACACAAGTGAATATTATTCAGCCTCAGAAAGAATGCAGTTCTGACACACACACACACAAGTGAGTATTATTCAGCCTCAGAAAGAATGCAGTTCTGACACACACACACACACAAGTGAGTATTATTCAGCCTCAGAAAGAATGCAGTTCTGACACACACACACACAAGTGAGTATTATTCAGCCTCAGAAAGAATGCAGTTCTGACACACACACACACACAAGTGAGTATTATTCAGCCTCAGAAAGAATGCAGTTCTGACACACACACACACAAGTGAGTATTATTCAGCCTCAGAAAGAATGCAGTTCTGACACACACACACACACAAGTGAGTATTATTCAGCCTCAGAAAGAATGCAGTTCTGACACACACACACACAAGTGAGTATTATTCAGCCTCAGAAAGAATGCAGTTCTGACACACACACACACACAAGTGAGTATTATTCAGCCTCAGAAAGAATGCAGTTCTGACACACACACACACAAGTGAGTATTATTCAGCCTCAGAAAGAATGCAGTTCTGACACACACACACACACAAGTGAGTATTATTCAGCCTCAGAAAGAATGCAGTTCTGACACACACACACACAAGTATTATTCAGCCTCAGAAAGAATGCAGTTCTGACACACACACACACACAAGTGAGTATTATTCAGCCTCAGAAAGAATGCAGTTCTGACACACACACACACAAGTGAGTATTATTCAGCCTCAGAAAGAATGCAGTTCTGACACACACACACACACAAGTGAGTATTATTCAGCCTCAGAAAGAATGCAGTTCTGACACACACACACACAAGTGAATATTATTCAGCCTCAGAAAGAATGCAGTTCTGACACACACACACACACAAGTGAATATTCAGCCTCAGAAAGAATGCAGTTCTGACACACACACACACAAGTGAATATTATTCAGCCTCAGAAAGAATGCAGTTCTGACACACACACACACAAGTGAGTATTATTCAGCCTCAGAAAGAATGCAGTTCTGACACACACACAAAGTGAATATTATTCAGCCTCAGAAAGAATGCAGTTCTGACACACACACACACACAAGTGAGTATTATTCAGCCTCAGAAAGAATGCAGTTCTGACACACACACACACAAGTGAATATTATTCAGCCTCAGAAAGAATGCAGTTCTGACACACACACACACAAGTGAGTATTATTCAGCCTCAGAAAGAATGCAGTTCTGACACACACACACACACAAGTGAGTATTATTCAGCCTCAGAAAGAATGCAGTTCTGACACACACACACACAAGTATTATTCAGCCTCAGAAAGAATGCAGTTCTGACACACACACACACACGAGTATTATTCAGCCTCAGAAAGAATGCAGTTCTGACACACACACACACAAGTGAGTATTATTCAGCCTCAGAAAGAATGCAGTTCTGACACACACACACACACAAGTGAATATTATTCAGCCTCAGAAAGAATGCAGTTCTGACACACACACACACAAGTGAATATTATTCAGCCTCAGAAAGAATGCAGTTCTGACACACACACACACAAGTGAGTATTATTCAGCCTCAGAAAGAATGCAGTTCTGACACACACACACACAAGTGAATATTATTCAGCCTCAGAAAGAATGCAGTTCTGACACACACACACACACAAGTGAGTATTATTCAGCCTCAGAAAGAATGCAGTTCTGACACACACACACACAAGTGAATATTATTCAGCCTCAGAAAGAATGCAGTTCTGACACACACACACACAAGTGAGTATTATTCAGCCTCAGAAAGAATGCAGTTCTGACACACACACACACACAAGTGAGTATTATTCAGCCTCAGAAAGAATGCAGTTCTGACACACACACACACAAGTGAATATTATTCAGCCTCAGAAAGAATGCAGTTCTGACACACACACACACAAGTGAGTATTATTCAGCCTCAGAAAGAATGCAGTTCTGACACACACACACACAAGTGAATATTATTCAGCCTCAGAAAGAATGCAGTTCTGACACACACACACACAAGTGAATATTATTCAGCCTCAGAAAGAATGCAGTTCTGACACACACACACACAAGTGAATATTATTCAGCCTCAGAAAGAATGCAGTTCTGACACACACACACACAAGTGAATATTATTCAGCCTCAGAAAGAATGCAGTTCTGACACACACACACACAAGTGAGTATTATTCAGCCTCAGAAAGAATGCAGTTCTGACACACACACACACAAAGTGAATATTATTCAGCCTCAGAAAGAATGCAGTTCTGACACACACACACACAAGTGAGTATTATTCAGCCTCAGAAAGAATGCAGTTCTGACACACGCACACACAAGTGAATATTATTCAGCCTCAGAAAGAATGCAGTTCTGACACACACACACACAAGTGAATATTATTCAGCCTCAGAAAGAATGCAGTTCTGACACACACACACACAAGTGAGTATTATTCAGCCTCAGAAAGAATGCAGTTCTGACACACACACACACACAAGTGAATATTATTCAGCCTCAGAAAGAATGCAGTTCTGACACACACACACACAAGTGAATATTATTCAGCCTCAGAAAGAATGCAGTTCTGACACACACACACACAAGTGAATATTATTCAGCCTCAGAAAGAATGCAGTTCTGACACACACACACACAAGTGAATATTATTCAGCCTCAGAAAGAATGCAGTTCTGACATATGCTACAACATGAACCGTGAGGATATTATGCTCAGTAAAATAAGCCAGACACAAAAGGACAAATATGCTACATTCCACTTACACGAAGTACACGGAGTCGTCAAATTGACAGACACGGAAAGCAGAATGATGGTGGCCAGGAGGAGGGGAGGGAACCACAGGCAGGTCTTGTTCAATGAGCACAGACTTCCAGTTTGGGAGGGTAAGGAAGTTCTGGAGACAGACGGTGCTGCTAACTGCACAACAGTGTGAATGGATCAATAAGCGAATGCTTTATTTATTAATGAGTAATGTTGTTTTTTTAGAGATGAGGTCTTGCTATGTTGTCCAGGCTGGCCTCAAACTCCCGGGCTCAAGTGATCCTCCTGTCTCAGGCTCCTGAGAAGCTGGGACTATAGGCATGTGCCACTGTGCCCAGCTAACAATGTGAATATTCTTAATGCGACTAAACTGTTCACTTAAAAATGGTTAAAATGATACATTTTTAATGTATATTTTATCACAAAAATAGAAAGCCCCACAGGTTTGTTGCTTTAAACTTCAATTTACTTGGAGGCCAGATTCATCAGTACTTTTCTAAAAACGTTAATATTCTATGTGATAGATAAACCCTAATAAGTAGACTTCCTTCAATGAAGCACAGCGTTTAGCATTTCACCTGCAATGGTCAAACGGTGTGCTGGAAAATTAGAGGTTTGCGTCATTTTTACACAAAATATTTATTCCTGAAGATTCAGCTGCATATCAATTTGTACCCTAACTACACTGGGGAATTACAAAAATTACTGATAAATCCTTTTTTTTTTCTTTAAAAAAAAGCAGTATCTTTTTATAGTGGTAATGGTCCTTTATCAGTTTGTGAAGGCAAAATGGCACAGCACTGTTTCTCAACCTTTACATGTTTATGCTCCCTTCAGATAAACATAAAAATCTCATGCCCTTCCAACATTTTATATGAAAAATTCCACGCATGCACAAAAATGGAGAATATGCCCTTCCATATAACCATCTCTCTCAGATACAACAACTGTAAAGGCTTTGCTATTTATCTCTTTATTCCTTTTTTCTTACTGAAGGATTTTATTAAAGCGAATTGCAGACATCATGTCATCTCCCCCCATGTATCTCAGTATGAAACTCTAAAACATGGGAATTTACTTATATAACACCACCAAAATGTCCTCACTATGTTTTAAAAGTGGTTTATAAAGAGTTCATTTGTAAGAATGAGGACCCAAACACGGTCTACACATTACATTTGGTTGTTAAATCTCTTAAGTAATTTTCCATCTACAGCTGACCCCTTCTCCGCCTCCCAGGTTCAAGTGTTTTCCTGTCTCAGCCTACTGAGTAGCTGGGATTACAGGCACCTGCTACCATGCCTGGCTAATTTTTTTTGTACTTTTAGTAGATATGGGGTTTCACCATGTTGGCCAGGCTGGTCTTGAACTCCTAACCTAAGTTGATCCATCCACCTCAGCCTCCCAAGAGCTGGGATTACAGCTGTGAGGCACAGCACCCGGCCGTATTTTTTATAGGTTTCGTTAGATTTGGGTTAAACTTTTTTTGGAAGCATACTTTACAAGCATTACTCTGCTTCCTACTGAGAGGGGGCCGTAAAAGGCAGACAGTATTTGAGAAAATGTAGATGGAAGTATGTGAGAGACAGTAAGGTAAAGAACAAACATGAGCAAAGGCAGGAATGGAGGAAGCATGTGCTCTATTCAAGGGAAGAAACTACATTAACTGGAGATAAGGTTTCAATACTGTTCACTGCAGTTGACACAAAGGGTGCATCCCGTTCAGCATGTCTGGGCATGGAGGCCCAGACACCTTTCTTTTTACAAAGTTCCTAAGAAAATTCAATACTTTCCAGGTCTGAAACTTACTGGCCCAGAGAAGAGTGTACCTGTAAGTGGCTTGTTCTTGGTATGTCAGGGTTTTTTTTTTACCGTGACTTACAGCAACTTCTCTTCACTGAACTCTGTCACTTTCTCAGTGACGTCGTACCTGATCACGGCTTAAAGTAACCATCATGACTTTATTTCTCAGAACGTAACCATCTTATTTACTTATTTCTTTTTGGTATGTTTTCCTCATTAGAGTGTATGCACCAAAAGAACATGGATCTTGTCTTGTTTACTGCGGTAATTTCAATGCCTAGAAGAGGTGTGGGTACATAAAAGGTAGACACTAAATATTCGCAGAATGAATGGATAAATTTGGCAGGCTTAGGAAATTCTTTTTGTGATATTCTTATATAATATAGATAGACAAATAATGAAATTATTCTTTAAGCTTGCCTTCACCAAGATTGGTTAGTATTTCCTTGAGAATTTCTTTTTGCCATTTTAAGTATCTTATTCTGTGACAGCCCATGTCACCTTACTAGTTAACAGAAAAAATTTGGGCAGCATTTCATAGAAGATAACTGCAACTCTGAACATCTATCCAATCAGTTCAATAATAATTTCCAAATGTACTTAATGGCCTATTAAATCAGTAATTAGAAATCAAATTTTGCTAGGCTGCAAAAGATGTCAGAATTATGTATGCTCAGACTAAGATGTTTTAAAATTAAAATTGTATTTAATTAGCATTCTTCAGAGAAAGATATTTTAAAATTAAAATTTTATTTAATTAATGCTCCCATAATCTATATTAAAATTTATTTGTATGCTGCTGACATAAAAAATGTGGTAGTTTAAAAACCTAAATGATATAAAACAGGTAACAACAAAGCCCAGCAAAGAAAATGATTCAGGGTTTAAGGAACAGAAAAAATATTAATAAAGCAAAAAAAACTTTTAATATAGATAGGTTTGTGGGTGTTTGAAAACATTTCTTCCCTTTCACCCACACTTTTGTGAGTTAAAGTTAATGGATTTCTATTGCATTCCTGTTGTCACTACTGCCAAATGCTTTCGTATGGATGAGGAAGATACCTGGTTATTTAAGGAGCAGGATAAATGGGCTAAGACAGCTTTCCCTATCCCCAATTCACCAGGGAACATTTGAGAATTCCACCTGACATGAGGACAGCACTGTGCTCTTAAACAATCTGCAGTTTCATCCGATTGTCCCCCAGTGGGGGAGGTAGGCCACAGCTCACTCAAGAGTCATTGATTGGATTAACAGCCTAATTCCCAACAGATGAATAGAATACTGATGTCTTGTCAGCCCAGATCACAAAAGGAAAACACAATCTGCTTCTACAGCTCAGAGATTTAACCCTCTATTTACCCTGAAGCTACAATGTCGGTTTTGAATGCTGTAATTTATTCATAACTATATGCCTATATATATTATCAAATGTGGTTTCATCACCACCCACAAGCTTTCATCCCCCATTGTGGCATTTTTTTTTTAATACTTGCTATGGACTAGGGGATATGGTAATTTAAAAAAATGTTTAAAAACATGGAAAGATTTCCAGGCTGTCCAATATGGTGAACCCCGTCTCTACTAAAAATACAAAAAAATTAGTTGGGCATGGTGGTGCACACCTGTAGTCTCAGCTACTTGGGAGGCTGAGGCAGGAGAATCGCTTGAACCTGGGAGGCAGAGGCTGCAGTGAGCCGAGATCCTGCCACAGCACTCCAGCCTGGGAGACAGAGCAAGACTCCAGCTCAAAAAAACAAAAAACAAACATGTGGAAAGATTTTTACTTCAATTTTTATTGTACACATTAGTCTTGCCCCAATAAATTCTTTCCTGAGATTCCTAAAGAAATGTTAAATAAGCTGATTTATTTAGGACCCCAATAAAGTAGGACTGCTGATGAAAGAAAGGTAACAAAACCCACGCATTCAAAGAGAAAACTATTTTGAGCTATTTTTTCTAATATAAGTGTCTGATTCTAAAGAGAATGAATGACTGTATTGAGGGGAATAGATTCTCAGTAAATGTTAGCTCTAGTTTATTCCCCTGCTGCACCTCTATCTGGCAGCCCTTCTGTAATTTAATAACGTTTGTGTATGGCTGTACAGCTAAGAACGAAATAAGGTCTTATTTCTGATATAGTCTTTAAAAAATAAGAACGAAACACATCATCCAAGTCACCTACGCATTACAATTCTATAATAAAGACATACGCAACATCTTCTCTGAATAGCAAAGCACACAAAGATGCAGCATTCCAGGCAGTGCAATAATACGTTATTTTGTATCCCTTTCTGCATGCTCTATACCGTCCATGTCACAGTAACAAAAAAGATCTACTCAGGCCGGGCGCGGTGGCTCAAGCCTGTAATCCCAGCACTTTGGGAGGCCGAGGCGGGTGGATCACGAGGTCAAGAGATCGAGACCATCCAGGTCAACATGGTGAAACCCCGTCTCTACTAAAGAAACAAAAAATTAGCTGGGCATGGTGGCGTGTGCCTGTAATCCCAGCTACTCAGGAGGCTGAGGCAGGAGAATTGCCTGAATCCAGGAGGCGGAGGTTGTGGTGAGCCGAGATTGTGCCATTGCACTCCAGCCTGGGTAACAATAGCGAAACTCCGTCTCAAAAAAAAAAAAAAAAAAAAAAAAAAAAAAAAAAAGATCTACTCAATTGTGAGTAAAAACGACGACAGAAGGGGCTTACGCTGGTTACTACACTAGGCAATTTTTACACGAGTTCTTTTATTAGTCCCATCAAAGCACCTTATAAACAGGTACTAAGTCATCTAATTTCACAAATGAAGAAACCAATGCTTAGGTTAAGTAACTTGTCCAAAGTCACATGATCTGTAAGTGGCAGAATCAGAACTTCGAAGGTCTCTGGCTCCCAACCTCATGCTCTTAAACATGACTGGGATTTCATGTATTTTTCTGTGTTCCTTCATATGTATATGGAGATATTTCAGTATTCTAATCTTAAGATTCATTCTTCTCTTTGAATATGTTACCATTCTTTTGGGAAAACATCTTTATGTCCATGTCCTGTCATTACTTATCTTTTCCTTTAGGAGATTTCAGCAAGGATATCGTAACAGCTCACTAAAATTACCCATGTCAAAACCAGAGCTCATTCCTTTTTTGCCCATGGCTTTGAAGTCATGTTCAACTTCTCTTTTATTTTCTATATTATCTTTCATCAAGTGAGGCTGACTGAAATCTCCTTCTGTACTGTGTATCTCTGGTTTTCTTTTTCCACGGTAATGAACTCTATCCAGGCCCTAACTTCCTAATCCACTAACTCTCATAAGAGCTCGCTTAATAATTTATCATCTGTCCCTTTTGCGAGCTTTGTCTTATGCATGCCACTACTCTGTTTCAAACTTTGAAGGATATTCCAATTGTCTTCAAGTCATATGAGAATTTCTAACTATGCATTTCCCTAGGATTGAACAGAATCCATCATATTGTTATATATATATATATATATATATTTTTTTTTTTTTTGAGATGAAGTCTTGCTCTGTTGCCCAGGTTGGCGTGCAGTGGTGGGATCTCGGTTCTCTGCAACCTCTGCCTCTCAGGTTCAAGTGATTTTCCTGTCTTAGCCTCCTGAGTAGCTGGGACTACAGGCACATGCCAACATGCCCAGCTAATTTTTTTTTCAGTAGAGACAGGGTTTCACCATATCAGTCAGGCTGGTCTCGAACTTCTAACCTCAGGTGATCCACCCACCTTGGCCTCCCAAAGTGCTGGGATTACAGGCGTGAGTCACCACGCCTGGCCTATTGTTACAATTTTTAAGACAGGGTCTTGCTCTGTCGCCCAAGCTGGAATACAGTGGAGTGATCAAGACTCACTGCAGCCTTGGCCTCCCTGGGCTCAGGAGATCCTTCCACCTTAGCCTCCCAAGTAACGGAGACTACAGGTGTGTGCCACCATGCCTGGCTATTTTTTGTAGAGATAGGGTTTTGCCATGGTCTTGAACACCTGGGCTCAAGCTATCCACTTGCCTTAGCCTCCCAAAGTGCTGGGATTACAGATGTGAACCACTGCACCCAGTCTATTTTTACATAAACATTGTATATACAGGAGGTTTAGATTAGTTCAAATATGATAATATATTATGTAAGGAAAACAGATTGTTGGCCAGGCATGCTGGTTCACAGCTGTAATCCCAGCATTTTGAGAGGCCGAGGAGGGTCAATTTGTTGAGTTCATAAGTTCAAGACCAGTCTGGGCAATATGAAGAAACCCCACCTCTACAAAAAAAATAGAAGAATTAGCTGGGTGTGGCAGTGCGTGCCTGTAGTCTTAGCTACTTGGGAGGCTGGGATGGGAGGACGGCTTGAGCCTAGGAGGTGGAGGTTGCAGTGAGCAAAGATTGAGCCACTCACTGCACTCCAGGCTGGGCAACAGAGTCAGTCCTTGTCTCAAAAAAAAAACACCAAAAACAAAAAACCAAAAAAACAACAAAGATTGTTTATATTAGATATTATGAATTATATTAGATTATATTCTATTCCTTATGATTACACTGCTATCATAGCCAATAGAGTAAAAGACATTTTACATTATTTGGAAAGAGACAAGGAAAAAGCTCAACTAACACCAATTTAAAAAATAATTCACAAGATATCGACAGCATAAAAGATTTTTAACGATACTACTGAGCTTTCCACAGATCTTTCTTGATTCAGACATGCTGTTCTTTAAGAAAATTAAAACATATTTATAAATCATTTTACAGAACACTTTATGTATGCCAACTTATTTGAAACTAACATCCTGAAATAAGGTACGTAGGTATCAGTAGCAGTATTTTGTGGATAAAAAACTCAAGTTCGACAAGATGAAACGACCTGCCCCAAATGACAGCCAAACAGTAGTTAGGGCTTAACTTATGTTCCTCGATACAAATGGAGTAAGTGAGGAAACGGCAAGTTCTGAGATATGAATGTCCAATTTCCATTTCTAGAGCACAAGCAAAAAGTTACTGTTCGATGTGGATAATAAAACATAAGCTACGAATTTTCTGGCTGGCCAAGATCCCTCTGCATCCCGGCCCCAATTCATATGCTACTAACATTCATTGAGATAAGCATGAAGAAATCCAACTCAGAGGAGAGAGGACGGCCTCAACAATCGAAAAAGGTAAACTTATACTAAGATTAAATGATCTAAAACAAGTGTTTCGAAGATACAAATATCACAAACACATTCTGAATCCAGACAGGTCTCACTAGGGGTTCCCCAGAAGCTGGAAGACCCTCAGGAAGATGATCCTCAGAAGATACAAATATCACAAACACATTCTGAATCCAGACAGGTCTCACTAGGGGTTCCCCAGAAGCTGGAAGACCCTCAGGAAGATGATCCTCAAAGTCTTCCTCTTCTCAGGATCTGAAAGATCTTGTAATTCTTCGGTTGTTCATATCGTGTTAACTCTTGAATTTGGGGTAAAATTTTATAGCCCTCAGTAACATAAATTGGGCATGCAGAAATCACTGTTCTGGATACCCTGGTCAGGGATAAAGTTTCTTAACAATGCTGGAAAGTATGGCAGCCATTAAAAAATAATAATAATTCCTTAAAAGGCATGTTGTTTTTAACTGGGGGTTTTTCACATTCTACATCTCTGCAACTGTAGACTTCTATCACATAATACAACAACAGCATTTTAGGGCCAGGCATGGTGGCTCACGCCTGTAATCCCTGCACTCTGAAAGGTGGAGGCAGGTGGATTACGAGGTCAGGAGTTTGAGACCAGCCTCACCAACACGGTGAAACCCCATCTCTACTAAGAATACAAAAATTAGCCAGGCATAGTGGCATGTGCCTGTAATCCCAGCTACTCAGGAGACTGAGGTAAGAGAATTGCTTGAACCTGGGAGGCAGAGGTTGCAGCGAGCCAAGAACATGCCATTGCACTCCAGCCTGGGTAACAGAGTAAGACTTGGTCTCAAAAACAAACAAAAAGCCTCCTAGCATTTCAGCAGGTATTCTAAGTCATATGAACTTTAGTTATCCTTTTAAAAAACATTAGTACTATCATACAGAAACAAAAAATACCCAAGCCAACAAAATACCCCAAATAAAAAAATTTTAGTAACAAAATCAAATCAGTGATGTCCTCTTTGTGGTAACAGAAATATATTTTGTTTGATTATGGAAACCAGGTTAAAGATGAGGGCTTGAACAGTTGTGTCCTGAAACTAGCAGACTGCAGGTTTTATAAATACATACAGAAATAATTAAAATATAAGGGGTTTAGAGAGATTAATCTCCTTTGAATAATCTCTGCCACAAAGCCTGTAAAGACACTGCTGGCACCAGGCCCATGTCAGACCAGCTGTCGGATATCAGAGCAGCGGAGAGATTAAGTGCTGCCGCTTCTGCACTGACCTCCTCTAAGCAGTCTTCTCTGTCTTCTCTGGACTCCATATTCAGTACTCACTGCACCAGAGGTAAAGTTGGCTTAATGATACCAGAACAGTGTGGAAGATTATCATACGACTTGATTTACCCATCCTTTGCTGAGGAAATAAGAAAGAAGAAAGGTGGTGCTGGAAGGGAATCACAGAAGACAGGGCTCCGAGGACTCTAGGGAAATGCAGAAGGGCTCCAGAAAAGTGCTGATTACCTGATTTCATTCATTTAACCCACGGCAATTTCAAAGTCACCTTTAATTATTTTCAAACTGAGTTTTAAGTAATGGAGATAGTACCCTTAATCCCAAAGGAAGCACAAAGTGACTGATAACTCTTTTAAAATAACATTCCTTTTACTTGAAAGCTAGCCACAAATTCAACATATATTTTTTAAAAGGTGACAGTGCCAACAAATAAAACAAAACTATTTATAATACTGAGAAGGATTTTTTTGGCTACCTTCTATTGCTGTTATACAATATTTCCAGGACTTTAGAAGGAAACCATTAAAAAAATTGCTTTGAGGATGACATGAAATCAATGTATGTAAAACCTCCCCGTAAAAATATCAAGTGTTACGCAATATAAGATGCCCGCATTATTTTATGAAAAGGATTTGTTAGGATGGAATTTACTTGGGCTGATGGAAGAAAATAAGTGTGAAACCAAAGAAAACTGTGAATTACTTCCAGGCACTCATTTAGAAGGCACTTAGAAGATGCACATGTACTTATCATCACATGTATCTTTCCACCAGAAGAAAAGGAGACTGGTTGCTGGACTACCTTCTTTTAGAAAGGTCCATCCTAGGTTCCTAAGCCTCTTTTATTCTTCTTTCGCTGCTAGGACTTTTGGATAAGTCAACAAATCTCTCTCTCTCTCCGAATTTCTTCTTGTCAAATAATGGTGATTTTTTTGGACTCCTATTTATTGCTAAAGTGCTTAAGAACAGATGAATAGATAGCACGTAACTCTCTAGACTCTAGAGTAGACCATTACATCAATTCTAAATATTTTAAAGTAACATACTGCAGACACAGTGAGATATTCTGGATAAAAAAATTACTTCCTGCACAAAAAATAATCAACTTTCAAAAAATCAGAACATCAAACACACTTTTTAAGTTTTTATTGAATAACAAGGCACTTTGAGTTTTTACATGGTTAAAGGCAGAAGTTTTGCTAAAAAGAACTTTTTTAAGAGGATATAAATAATAGCTTTATTATGCCACTGGTTACAGAAAACATGTTCAGTTTCTATTCTTTAAAAGAATGCACAGGGACCTAAGTTTTCTCTTCTGCATCTTCTCTAAAATGAAAGTTCTATCTTCACGTTATTTTCCCCCTTCGGACTGGGTCTTAAAAACTGCCAATCAAGGAGCCCAATGTCCAAAAATGCCCATCCACTCAGGACTGTATTGGTATCCAATGGCACATTTTTCACCCAACAGGATGCTAATGACTTTCAGAACTAAATGATTTTTATTTTTTTATTTTTGTTTTTGCGACAGAGTTTTGCTCTTGTTGCCCAGGCTGGAGTACAACAGTGCAGTCTTGGCTCACTGCAACCTCTGCCTCCCAGGTTCAAGAAATTCTCCTGCCTCAGCCTCCCAAGTAGTTGGGATTACAGACATGTGCCACCATGCCCAGCTAATTTTTGAATTTTTAGTAGAGACAGGGTTAGGCTGGTCTTGAACTCCCAACCTCAGGTGATCTGCCTGCCTTGGCCTCCCAAAGTGCTGGGATTATGATTCGATTCAAAATCTGAACCACTAATCCAGAGGCATCTCTTTTCACATATCCCCTTGGCCAGTGGTTCTCCAACTGTGGGTCCCAGTTATCAATTTCACCTCGGAAGACTTGTTAAAAATGGAAATTCTCAGACTCCATCAGAGATCTAAAGAATCAGAATCTCTGGGGTGGGGCCCAGCAATTTGTTTTAACAAGCTCTATGTAATTCTAATGCTATCTAACATTCCAGAACCACTGCCCTATGCTAGTAAATTCTCTGTAAAGGAGCACTATGTTTTGGACAAAGAGAAGTAAATGTCAACCTTTGTGGAGGAACTAAGTGTGACAAAAAGTTTACTAAAATATTATTTTAATTAATATTATCTTTTTCCTTAATTTTGAAATTTAAACATATTTGGCAGACTTTCTTTTCACCTTCAAGTGAAAGGCTACCCATCAAGGAGAGCATTATAGTCTGGTACACTGTTTTTATAGTTCTATAACATAAACTGACATTTATTGGAGCTTCATACAAGGTTTTTCCATCACTGGATGTGTTGGAAGAACAATAACCAAGAATGCTGTACTGGGCAAATACCTACACATCAGGACACTTTTCAAAGCCATCAGGCAAAGGGGGTCAGTTGAATTTTTTTACTGCACAGGCTAATGCTTTAAGAGTGCCTTGATGGAATCAAGGAAATTGGATTGTCCCCCCATTTGCTGGGCTAAAACAAGCCTTTTTTATTTATCCCATTAGAGGAACACAAGAGAAACCTTTTAAATGTCACTAAAAATTTCCCTGCATTGCAAAACCCAGTCAAAAGGGTTTTAATTTTCTCTGAGAACTCTTAAGTAATGCAGTGTGTCAAGGTTTAATAAATTGTAGGTGGGGACAGCTTTTGTTATAAGCAACTTTTTTTTCCCCCTTTTTTGAACAGGTGCTTAGACATGCTTAGGCTTCTTTATGTTGAGAGGATCTCAGGGCACTACCTCAAAGAACAGAGAACTCGACCTCAGTCCAAATAACAAATAATGGAATCTGTACAATATTTGTAAAATCTGTAAACACATAATGGAATGTGTAAAATTTTTAAACAGATTTTATAGTTTTTTTAAAAAGACAATGTTTTAAAATGTATTAAAAGTAATGATTAGTACTTCTATAAATGATGCCTCTGTGTTGAGCTTGAACAATTTCTTAAGGGATGTGGCCTTGAAGAAAGCCAATCCCACAGAGAGCGCGGGGGTGAGGCCTGCAACAGCCTTCCCACAGAGATACTACCCAGCAAAAACAGATACTGTGTATTCCCAAGCCATGAAGACAAACGCCTATAATCAGGTAAAACCCCGTATTTTACAACTTCCAAAATACTATAGAAACGTCAATAAAACCAGGATCATTTATATGTTATATGGATTACACATACCCTTAGAACTATAATGAAGGGGTGGTCTATGTTATATGTTATGTGGATTAAACATATCCTTAGAACTATAATGAAGGGGTGGTCTATGTTATATGTTATATGGATTACACATACCCTTAGAATTATAATGAAGGGGTGGTCTATGTTATGTGTTATATGGATTACACATACCCTTAGAACTATAATGGAGGGGTGGTCTATGTTATGGGTTATATGGATTACACATACCCTTAGAATTATAATGAAGGGGTGGTCTATGTTATATGTTATGTGGATTACACATACCCTTAGAACTATAATGAAGGGGTGGTCTATGTTATATGTTATGTGGATTACACATACCCTTAGAATTATAATGAAGGGGTGGTCTATGTTATGTGTTATGTGGATTACACATACCCTTAGAACTATAATGAAGGGGTGGTCTATGTTATGTGTTATGTGGATTACACATACCCTTAGAACTATAATGAAGGGGTGGTCTATGTTATGTGTTATGTGGATTACACATACCCTTAGAATTATAATGGAGGGGTGGTCTATGTTATGTGTTATGTGGATTACATATACCCTTAGAACTATAATGAAGGGGTGGTCTATGTTATGTGTTATGTGGATTACATATACCCTTAGAACTATAATGAAGGGGTGGTCTATGTTATGTGTTATGTGGATTACATATACCCTTAGAACTATAATGAAGGGGTGGTCTATGTTATGTGTTATGTGGATTACACATACCCTTAGAACTATAATGAAGGGGTGGTCTATGTTATGTGTTATGTGGATTACACATACCCTTAGAACTATAATGAAGGGGTGGTCTATGTTATATGTTATGTGGATTACACATACCCTTAGAACTATAATGAAGGGGTGGCCTATGTTATATGTCATGTGGATTACACATACCCTTAGAACTATAATGAAGGGGTGGTCTATGTTATGTGTTATGTGGATTACACATACCCTTAGAACTATAATGAAGGGGTGGTCTATGTTATGTGTTATGTGGATTACATATACCCTTAGAACTATAATGGAAGGGTGGTCTATGTTATGTGTTATGTGGATTACATATACCCTTAGAACTATAATGGAGGGGTGGTCTATGTTATGTGTTATGTGGATTACATATACCCTTAGAACTATAATGAAGGGGTGGTCTATGTTATGTGTTATGTGGATTACATATACCCTTAGAACTATAATGGAGGGGTGGTCTATGTTATGTGTTATGTGGATTACACATACCCTTAGAACTATAATGAAGGGGTGGTCTATGTTATATGTTATGTGGATTACACATACCCTTAGAACTATAATGAAGGGGTGGTCTATGTTATATGTTATATGGATTACACATACCCTTAGAACTATAATGAAGGGGTGGTCTATGTTATGTGTTATGTGGATTACACATACCCTTAGAACTATAATGAAGGGGTGGTCTATGTTATGTGTCATGTGGATTACACATACCCTTAGAACTATAATGAAGGGGTGGTCTATGTTATATGTCATGTGGATTACACATACCCTTAGAACTATAATGAAGGGGTGGTCTATGTTATATGTTATGTGGATTACATATACCCTTAGAACTATAATGAAGGGGTGGTCTATGTTATGTGTTATGTGGATTACACATACCCTTAGAACTATAATGAAGGGGTGGTCTATGTTATGTTATGTGGATTACATATACCCTTAGAACTATAATGGAGGGGTGGTCTATGTTATATGTTATGTGGATTACATATATCCTTAGAACTATAATGAAGGGGTGGTCTATGTTATATGTTATGTGGATTACACATACCCTTAGAACTATAATGAAGGGGTGGTCTATGTTATATGTTATGTGGATTACACATACCCTTAGAACTATAATGGAGGGGTGGTCTATGTTATATGTTATGTGGATTACACATACCCTTAGAACTATAATGAAGGGGTGGTCTATGTTATGTGTTATGTGGATTACATATACCCTTAGAACTATAATGAAGGGGTGGTCTATGTTATATGTTATGTGGATTACATATACCCTTAGAACTATAATGAAGGGGTGGTCTATGTTATGTGTTATGTGGATTACATATACCCTTAGAATTATAATGAAGGGGTGGTCTATGTTATGTGTTATGTGGATTACATATACCCTTAGAACTATAATGAAGGGGTGGTCTATGTTATATGTTATGTGGATTACATATACCCTTAGAACTATAATGGAGGGGTGGTCTATGTTATGTGTTATGTGGATTACATATACCCTTAGAACTATAATGGAAGGGTGGTCTATGCTTACTTTCTCTGAACATGTGTTTATTTTGCTGTATTTGTCGAACATTCTAGGTTTTATGTTGTTGCTGTTGATTCTCTCCACCCCCATTCAATAAAATACTAAAAGTACTGCCAACCACAAAATGTCATAGAAGAAATACCACAATGGGGAACTTTTGAAATATGAGAATCTACGCTAAGATACACACGTGACTATCTACATATGGAGGTGGCTCCTTTCCTGAATCCTGAGTCACTACCTCAATAGAAATATTTTTAATCATACTCAAATGAGTGAAATGTTCCTTGTCTATTCCCTGGCTCCCCACGTCAAATAAAGAGAGAGGAAAAGAGAGAAAAGAAACTCTGCCAAAGGCAAAATGCTTAGTATTCTCAAATGGAATAATTAATAATTAAGCTATATCAAGTATTCTCACATTACGTGCACTTAGCTCACATCAGGGCCGGGTGGCATGAGATTCAACAACGACGCAGCTCTACAGGGAACTCCTCAGGCTGCTGTGCCGCTTTACTGGCTGCTGTGTTTTGAGTCCACCTCATGACCACAGCTGCTCCAGAGGGAGACCAAATGCCGGCTGACCAAAGGAGGAGAAACAGGATGGGAAGAAGAAAGATGACCGTTTTGTCATGTGACAATCAGCCATCCCTCTACCTTACATAAATATGCTTTAATTAATAAGAATTCACATTCACAAAAGCATTCACTATTAATCATTCTAGGCTTCATTTGTAGGGAGATGAAGTTCTTCTTAGCTGCTGGCAGTGGTAACTGAGAGGCTCCAGACACAACTCTGAGTTGAAGGCCTTAAGGGTTGGGACAGTTCAAAGTGTCCACCAAATTCATCCATGTTGGTAAAAACACCACTAGTTAAACAAGAGAAACCAGTAAGCAGCCAAAGGAAAACAAACTAAACACGGCAGTAGGGGTATATCTAGAGAAGGCGTTACATACTGATGCTTAAGGGAAAACGAACTAAACACGGCAGTAGGGGTATATCTAGAGAAGGCATTACATACTGATGCTTAATCATTACAGAGATCCTGTCATCACCGTTGGCAAACAACCTACGCTAACCCCAAATCCCAACACTCAGGTGACTAGAAAAGTTGAGAAACTTTAACATTCTCTTTGCTGGAAAGCAGGGATTCTTACTCTGAAATCTTGCATTCTTAGGATATCCATGAAAGGGTTGTGGCGAATGTATTTACTAACATTTTTCACAAAAATTTAACATGTATGTCCTTTTTCTCTGGTGTTCACAGCTTTCCTCATATGCTTCCTAACATGGTCAAAGACCACTGTTGTGAGATAGCAGTACAGATTAAACAGGATTGGCCATAAATTGGTATCTGCTGAAACCAGATGACGGATAAATGGAAGTTAATACTACTATTCTCTTTAATTTTGCACCTTGTTGAAGTTTTTGTAATTAAAAGATTTAAAATAAAACATTTAAAACCATTGGTGTGAAAAGAATTCATGACGTACAAAAAAAATCTTAATAGAGGACTGTGGAAGTATATTTGTCTAAGTAAACTAATGTAAATATAATTCTGTTTTTCCTTATGTTGTGAGCTAAGTCAAAACGAAACAAGAGATTTCTAAGTGTAGAAAACAAAAGTATGGAAATCTTTCACATCAAAGTGTTCAGTGAGACAAGTTACTTTGCTTTTGAATTCCTTATTTTGTTTTACAAATGTTAAAAGTTGATGCAAAAGCAGGAAAAAAAGAGAAAAGGTAACTGGCAAAGATTGCAAAGACAAAGAAGGTGGTAGAGTTCGTGCTTGGGAGGGAGGAGTGAAGGGAATGAAGTGGTGGGTCTAATCAAATCACTTTAAAAAGCAGCAGCTTCTCAGAGTTAACCTTGCCAATCAGAGTAAGCAGGAGCAGGAGCAGGAGTGGGAGCCGGAGCATGCTTATGCACATTAAACTTCACATGTGTCCTTGAACCTATGGTGCACAGCCGCCTGGGAAGGCTTCGTAATGCTCACCCTTAGAGAGAACCTTGAATTCCATTAGAAAGCTCAAGACAGAGAAACCCTCAAGTGGCAGCTTGAACCACACAGACAGCTCATACCCTTTACCCATATTAGAAGTGAGCTCATGGGATTAAGTCTGCAAGTACTGGAAAATTAAAAACTATAAACACACTGACAAATGCCATGATACCAACAAGAATACAAGATGTGTCTAAGCCTTTTTTCCTTTATCTTTAAAAAAAAGTGGGGGAAGGATGGCAAATATTTAAAACAATGCTACGATAAAGACTGGACACTAAATCTACAATGAAACTCTGTAACTTGTCTGGCTAAAATCAGGTTAATATAATATCTGTATCTATAGAGTGATTTGCTACAAAACCATTCATTCATTGATAGCCTAGCACATTTTACAAATAAACTACACTTTCTTTTTTTTTGTTTTGAGATGGAGTTTTGCTTTTGTTACCCAGGCTGGAGTGCAATGGCGCGATCTCGGCTCACCGCAACCTCCGCCTCCTGGGTTCAAGCAATTCTCCTGTCTCAGCCTCCCGAGTAGCTGGGATTACAGGCACGTGCCACCATGCCCAGCTAATTTTTTGTATCTTTAGTAGAGACGGGGTTTCACCATTTTGACCAGGATGGTCTCGATCTCTTGACCTCGTGATCCACCCGGCCTCAGCCTCCCAAAGTGCTGGGATTACAGGCTTGAGCCACTGCGCCCGGCCCAAACTACACTTTCAAATAAGAGGAAGAGTAAAGACAGATACTTTGCTTTTGACATCACATCTGCTAAGTTACAGCTCTACCCTGTTCCTACCAGTGATAAGACATCGCATATAATGTACATTTTCAGTGTTACATGTGCTGATTCAGTAATGAACCACAAGGTTGGTGAAACTCATTTGGAGAAGACTGAGGAAGAAAATGACTACTGTCTTCAAATAACACAATGGTTGTCACCTGGAAGGGAGATAGGACTTTTCTTCATATCTCCCTTAGTTTTAAGAGTCAGAACTAAAACCAGAGTGAGGTATAGGTAGGCAGACATAGATTTAACAGGTAGGAGAAATTTCTAATAATCAGCACTTTCTAAAACAGATTATTTTATGAAGTAAACGGAAATGTTCAGACAGGCTAGCCGGCTTAACCATCTTGGAAATTTTGTGGAGAGGACTCCTGCATTAGGTGAGAGTTGAACCAGATAATCTTTAAATTCCTTTCTATTTGTAAGATTTTACAATTAGTATTTATTCAAGGTCATACAGTTAGTGGCAAAATAGAAACTGGAATTCAGGTAACATGACTGCAAACATAGTCTTTCCAAACACAAGGTTATAAACTCCTCAAAAGTCTTCAGGCAAAAAATATAAAAGACTGAGGTCAACTGGGTCAGAGAAATTGAGAAGCTCAAAGCCTGTCCACAGAGGGCAGTGGGTACTCAGCTCTAGTTGGCAAAAGACTGTGCCCACGACTGCTGTATTTGTAGACTTTTCAAGAGAAGCCTAAACCCTGTACTTTTACATGAAATTAACTGACAGCTAATTATAAATAAATTGTGGACTAACACTACAGGTGCTGCACATGACCTATACTGTTTTCTGACCATGAGACTTTCCTCAAAAACTCCATTTCCAAACTACTGATTTTAAAAAATCCTTCTCTGGATTCTTCAAATTCAATATCCTTTTTGAAATAAAAAATCGATTACAAAAATCTAAGCTTTATGTGTTATATTAATTACATCTTAATAATCGCTATGTATATAACAGTACTTTGCCCTGGTCTTTACAGATTATATTCCTGTTACTATAATGGCAGCATTAAACTGGCTTTGTAAGAGCAACTCTACATTGCCATCTCATTGTTTACCTATGGTCCACAAGAGTCATCAATTTCTCTACTGATGATATTTGTGCACAATCAATCTCTACACATGTATACATGCATAGGGTCCATAAGCATATTTAAATGTGCCCCATATTCTATAGTAATTATTTTATGGGAAAAAAACAACTTTTCTTTGAAGAGTCATTTTTCTTCTTAATTATCTTCTCCCATCTTTCAGGCATTAATCACTCTGAGTTTATTAGCCAGATGAAAAGCAACATTGACCATTTCCAGAACTTACTGTTTACTCAGGATAACTAAGCAAATTGCTTGGTCTCATCTGCAAGCATTTTGTTATTCTGTGTAATTCCTTCATCATTAATTGGTTCTTATAATGTAACATTTAGAAGAGCATTTAAAACTTGGCAACACTAGGCATAGCCAACTACATTTTATAACATGCACATACTTAAATAATACATCTCAGAAACCTTCAATGAGCCACCATTTCAATATTCAAACAAGTTAGTTCTTTTAAAGCAGATGATTAATCCATTTCCTGAAATGAGGAAGAACTGTCTGACATTTTAAAAATTTACAGAATTATACAATTAATTCTGAGGGTACGATCAACTCTAGACTACAAATTGTTACGATTCAGTTGTAGGTAGCTAAGACATTTAGAAACCTTTACGGTGACGAAGGTAGATTTTCCTGGGAATAAAAACTAATTCTTTTGTTTTCAAGCTAACAATAGTGTAAAATGTCAACAATTTCTGGTTAATAGCAATACCAAGAGAGAATGTGGCCAGGGAACCATTAAGAAGGAGCAATTTACTATAGCAGGTCATAACACTTTGACAGTGTCCTATAATTCAGTTAGATGTAAAAATAAGATGACACTGGGTGTTCTCTGAATTCAAAGTAATCTGAACTTGATTCACACTGTACTGTGAGCTAGCTGTTCATTCTCAGATATAAACTTAGTAAAAGAAATGACTATTCAATATAAAATGACAGAAAAAACTGATGAAAGAAAATTGTGAATAGGAACATGGGTTAAAAGTTACAACAAAAGGAAATGCCTGATGAATAAAATGTCGTCTACATATATGAATTTCATTATATATAAGAAAATACAGAAGATATGAGGAAGTTATTACTATATCCTCATAAAACGCACCAGATAGCTGTGAATTCTAGAAGCACTGAGTCAGTATGATAAAGTATGATGGCAACGCAAGGCAGGAGAAAAAGGGTGGAATCTGCAGTTAAAACAGCAGGGGACTGGGAATCCCGGTTACACCACTTCCTAGCTTTGTGTCCTCGAGCAATTCACCTAACTTCTCTGACCTTTAGTTTCCTCAGCTGTAAAATGAGGACAATGCTACACAGATTCCTATAGGGATAAAAGGTGCTAATATATAAAAGCAGACTTTGCAGAATAGAAAAAATGATTAAAATGTTTGATCTGTAAATACTGGTGTAATCATCTTGGTTCAGAATTTTCACACTTGTTTTGCATTGACATTAGTCTTTTTATTAATCCAGACATTCTATGTTTTTGTAGATGTAGGATTTCTTTGCATAAGGGAATGAATAAATCTGTTTCGTTAGTAAGCAAATACTTATAAAATGACTCCAAGTCCCAGGACTTAAATAATACTAAAGTCTTGGTACAGTAGCCCCCTCTACTCTGAGGGGGGATGTATTTCTTTTAAAATCTTTTACTTTAGGTTTGGGGGTACATGTGAAGGTTTGCTACAGAGGTAAAGTCGTGTCACAGGGGTTTGTGGTACAAATTATTTCATCAGCTATTAAGCCCAGTTCTCAACCGTTACCTTTTCTCCTCTTCTTCTCCCACCCTTCACTGTCCATACTCAAGCATATCCCAGTCAGTGTCGGCTGTTTCCTTCCTTGCGTTCATGAATTCTCAGCATTTAGCTCCCACTTAAAAGTGTATTTGGTTTTGTGTTCCTGCCTTAGTATGCTAGGGATAATAACCTCCAGCTCCATCCATGTTCCTGCCAAATACATGATCTTGTCCTTTATATGGCTGCATAGTCTTCTGTGAAGTATGTGTACCACATTTTCTTTATCCAGTCTGTCACCGATGGGCATTTAGGCTGATTCCATGTCTTTGCTATTGTGAACAGTGCTGCAGTGAACAGTCACATGCATGTGTCTTTATGGTAAAATGATTTATATACCTCTGAGTATACACCCAGGAACGGGATTGCTGGGTTTAATGGTAATTCTGCTTTTAGCTCTTTGAGGAATCACCATACTGCTTTCCACAATGGTTGAACTAATTTACACTCCGATGGTGAATAGGTGTTCCCTTTTCTCCACAACCTTGCCAGCATCAGTTATTTTTTGACTTTTTAATAACAGCTATTCTGACTTGTGTGAGATGGTATCTCATGGTTTTGATTTGCATTTCTCTAATTATTGGTGATACTGACTTTTTTTTCCCATATGTTTGTTGGCTGTGTGTATGTCTTTTGAATAGTGTCTGTCCCTGTCTTTTGTGCACTTTTTAATGGGGTTTCACCATATTGGCCAGGCTGGTCTCAAACTCCTGACCTCGTGATCTGCCCGCCTCAGCCTCCCAAAATGCTGGGATTACAGGCATGAGCCACTGCACCCAGCCAAAATAGAATAATTTTAACAATATGCTGTCATAAAAATTATGTGTATGGGATATCCCTTTCTCTGAAAATACCTTACTGTGCGATATCATAGGTAACTGACACTGCCGAGTGTGAAACAATGGATAAGAAAGGCTACCGTATGGTCAGGACTAGGTTTAGGAGCTACCTGCATAATCTGGATCCTTAAAAAAGGAGTTTATAATGCTTTATAGGGAACTCATTTTCAAAACAAATCTTAGTCAGAAGTCTAATCTAAAAATAAGTAACAGTCCAACTGGGGAAGAAAGCCTGAAGGCATCTCTGTAGGAATTCACAGAATAGCTTCAAACTACCACACTGGTAGCCAGGCCTCCCCCAACATTTGTGTGGGTCTGGGGCAAGGGAATGAATGGAGCAGCCTCCATCCCACATCACAAAGGGCCTCACAGATTGAGTACGGACACCTCGGTTTACATGTCCAAATGGAATACACTCCCTCACCTTTCACTCACTTGCCCCTTTTGGCCACCCTTCAGGCCTAGGGGCACACATATCAACAGCAAGATCTGCCAATGGTTGATCCTGAGAGTGAGCTGGGTCGTTTGGACTGGTCTCAATATAAAGTCCACTGCATGATTTTAAAAGAACTAAGTGGCTATACATTTTATATTTTGGGAAGGGGGAAATAAAAGATAGAGATGATTGTTATATACCTCAACTTTCTTCTTCCTTCTCTAGTCATATACTAATACCTTCTACCACAGTTTTCTCTGTATTTCCTTCAACTTACTCATTTTTACAACGTTAAAATAAAAAAACCATTCCTAAAAAATAAAAAACGATTAGAAAAAGTAACTGCTGCATGCAACGAAATCAGTCCATTGCAGAGATTTCTGAGCAGTAAGTCATGTTAACGTGGGCACTGTCGTCTAATGCGTAACATTCGTCTAAGAGTACATAAAATTTATCTGTAGAACAAAGTATTTAGCATCCACCACTCAAGAATGTGAATCTGATATATGTTACAACATATTCATTCCTGCCACACTCAATTTTCTAAAGAACAAAGAAGCATATTGATCAGATGTAACAAGAAGTCATGAAGCACTCAAGTAAGTGAAGACCAAGTGTTCATGATCTGAATTCTTTTTTTTCTTTTCCATAAATTACTAAGATGCTTCATTTCTTTGAGGGAATATTATTTCTACTCTAAATCTTTATTCTTAGTTTATATCAAACATATTGATATGCCTAGTAGTGTGCTAGGAGTTAAGTAAAGGAAAAATATCAAAGTCCCTACTCTCAAGGACCCCAAAGTCTAACAGATGGAGACAACTATGATAAAGAATGATAAATTACACAGCAGATTAAACAAAGGATACGACAGGAGTACAAAAGGGGGTGTTTAAAGGCAGGCTGTGGAGGGAAAGGAGTGAAACTAGGTCAGGGTCTTCCTCAAAAAGGTGAAAACTTTAGTGAAGAAGGTATAGAGAAAAGCATTGTTTGCATGTGTCTGCACATGCAAATGTGTAGGTGTTTAGGGAGTATTTATCTACAAAGGAACAGTCATTTTTCATATTACTGTATGTCAAACATTACACAAGAGACCACTAGGAACACTGAAGCAAGAGAAAACATGGTCCCTGCACTCAAAGAACTTAGAATCCACTGGAAAGACAACAAAAAGCAGACAATAAAGTAAATATAATACAGTAAAATTAGTTAAATAATACAGATTTTACATTTTTATATACATACACATTTATACAAGTATTATATAAAGTATATTCATGTATATCATTCTCCAGCAGTTCTAGATTATAGAACTATCATGCGTGTGTGAGTGTGAGTTTTTCTGAGAGCGGAGGCTGCTCCTCTAAATTTTAACTTAGTTATACATTTTTCTTCTATGCTTTCTCAAACTCTGGGTATACAAATGTAATCTCTGACTACACATGGCTGCCAAATGACCCATTAGAAAAATTTCACCTTTGTTCTCCAATTTGCCAACGGAGAGTTGTTTTATTATTATTATAATGTGTATGTGAACTTACGGAAAATACGTGGGTTCCAAAACAGATAAAGGGCAGAAACTGTTTAAAAAGAAAACATGCTGAATAACAATCTGATGTTGAACTGCCTTTTTTTTTTAGTTCTGTTTAAAAATACATTCTCTAAAACGTCTTAATTTTTTTCACTTCATTTTGACCAACTAACTGAAAATTGATAAACTGAAAACTTATCATAGATCATTTGGTATTAGAATACTTGGATTTGAATCCTGACTGTACAGTAGCTCTGTGACTTTGGGTTACTTTATAAAGAAAAAAACCATTTCATAGATGATTATAAGGAAAAAAAGAGATGAAATATCTACACATATCTTGCACAATTATTTTTAAAATAGCAAATTCTCAGCCAATAGAATTATATCTAAGTTTGAATCCTTTCTTTAAAAACACAACTGTATATGGAAATTCTAGACAGTTGTTAGTGATTTACCACAGGACTGAGTTAGTTTAACCTGACTGTTTTTATCCTAAGTCCTACTTGAGAAGGGAGGCACTGAACAACTGGTAGGTAGATACAGGGGTTAGAATTACAAACCTGTTATAAAATTAGATGTGAATATTTTATAACTTTGAAATTCTCATCTTCCTGACAGGTCTTCCCTATCCTACCCTCTGAGTCCTAATTTCTGGAGTTGGGGGCCTGTTTTTTAAAAGATATATAGTTGACTCTGGTGATCCAGGTTTCAGAACTTCTAAAATATACAAAGTAAGCTCATCAGTTTCACCAAAGTGAGGAACACGGGATAAAAATGCTTGGTCGTAAGAGACTGGGCCTTGAAAGTCAATCATAAAAATTGAGAAATGATTCATAGATAAGTAAACCACTAGAGATTTTCGATCACAGAATCATTTAGATATGAAGTGGAATTTAGACAATGAAGATTAAGGAAGACTAATCCGTCAAAATGTTTAGTATTAAAAAAAAAGTCACATAAGTTGCCTCAATAATTCACACATGAAGAAACGATAGTTTGGACTAGTGAAGTATCAACAGGAGTAGAATATATAGTATGAAGTTATTCACACCTTACAAGGTCAACTGTAGATCACAAGAATTCCTTTCCCCACAGTCAGGTGGTAGTTGAACCTGAGTGGCAATAATATTATCAAATGACACACAGAATACCAAAGTGTTATTCTAATTAAGTCATTATGATGGTGATGACGATGGATAAACAACAATATGCCATATAAAAGAACAACAAAGATCTTGATAACTCAATAAAAATTTAAGCTTATGAAAAGAATGGGACAGACGGAAAACTCTCCTAGTAATATACTACCTAATGGTTTTAAAAAACGTGGTTCTTTTGTTGCTTTTTATTATATAAACATTTATATATATGGAAAAGTAGACACTCACTACACAGATTCAACAATTAGCATTCTGTCCTATCTATTTTTGCTGAAGTAGATTAAATAAGTTACAGACATCATAATCTTGTCTTGTCTCTAAATATATCAGTATGCACCTAAAAATAACAAGAACATATTCCTGGATAACCACAGTATCAGTTACACCTAAAAGACTTAACACTAACTCCTTGATATTAACGTTACATGGTCCTCTTAAGTTTTACGTTTATGTATAAATCATGATAATAGAGGCTTGTAATTTTCCTCCCTCAAAACAATTCTATACCTTATTTTTGAACTATTAGTGGGAAAGTTAGTCCCTAAGATTAATCAACTTTGCAAATCCTTTGGCTTTTACTGGTAATGTGAGAGAAACTCCTCCGTCATGTAAAAAATGCATCCTTAGAGAATGTTCATTTGGTAACAAGTAGAAGTCACTTGGAATTTCATACGTAGTGCTTCCTTAAGATTTTCCAGTGTTCTTCGGAGATTCACTTACTTCTTTCCATGTGTCATGGGACAGACTGAACATCAGAAGAACCACGGCATGCTCAAGACTTTGCCCTCAACAGAACCAAGACCTCTGGCCAGTGTCAGATAATCTGTCACTATAAGCTACTTGTATCCAAGCCAGATATTTATTGCTATTGATCTGCCTGGTCCCAGCAAAAGACTTTTGTTCTCCCAGACCGGGACTTTGACCTCAATTAAGTTATGAATTTCAATCCGATAGACTGCTCCACTTACCCTACTGCTCTCCCTGACTGGATTAATTAGAATTAGCTAGGCCGAGAGTCACCCCGAGCTCCTCATGGATCATGTTATTTTAATAATAAATAAAGGAATAGTAGCAACGTACAAGAAGTATTTTGAAATATTGCTCATCTAGAAACATCATTCAGAACCTGCCAATATCAATTTCTCTGACTTTGATGACCTCATTTATTTTTTATTTCTTTTCATTCATTGAAATTTCCAATTTCAGCTTTCCAAACATGTTCTTTGCATACAGAAATCAAAGTACTTGCCATTTTAGCACTTTGCTGCTATTTCAGAGTTTCATTAGAGAGTAACTCATCAAAGGAATCATTTGCAAAAATGTAACTTAAAACATTTAAAATCTAAGAGCATCAAGAAAAAAACGTATCATCTGGGGAAAAGAGTACTAATCGTTACCTAAATGCACTTTCCTATAGCTGGCTAATACATAAAAAGCAGACAAACAGAACGTCACTGTAAAGGCAATATCCAAGCTTACGAAGAATAAGAATGTGTAAAATACATTTATGTTTAACCCATAATCCATTGGGAAAGATTACATATTGGCCAGTGGGAATTCAAATTATGTTGATACCAACGATGACTACTGGGATCAGAAATTGCTAAATATACTATATGGTCCTAATTTTGTGACTTAATCTCTGAACAATAAAAAAAATTATTTGAAAATGTAAAGACTATTATTTAAGAATCTTCACATTCTGGGACAGTTTTTGGTATTTGATAATGAAATTATAAAATTTTTAGAAAGTATAAAGAATCCTAAAGTCATATATATTATCAATTGATATTTCTGATGTAGTAAAAACCCTTTTACTTCTTTATTTATTGAAATTCTGAGTTTTCATTGGCTCTAGGGAACATAAAGAAAAGATGTAATTAGAATGCCCAGGGAGTAATTTCAATATTAAAAGCAATGGACAACTAAAGCATAAACTCTGCTCTTAAATTGCCAAGAATTACAAATATATTTGGAAGCTACATCCTTAGTGTAAAAAGATATTCCACAACACAATAAATCAGTGTTTCATCAAACCGTTAAAAATGGAAGTTTCTCATCAAATAACCTTGTACAAAGGAAACTGGCATGCATGAAGGTGATTCCTATAATGAAAAATAAACACACATATATATATTTTTAAGTACAGCTATTGGATTTAAACTCCTTATGCCCCTCTCCTTGTTTACTCCCACATGCACACTCAGTTGGTTTCTGCAGAGTATGTAAAACTTTCACGAATTTTAGAGAAGAGTTTTACATTTTCCTACGGAAAGGTGCTACACTTAAGTGCTAGTAAACATTTCTTCCTCAGTACTTGAAACATTGTTAGTAATCTAGGAAGGAAGTAAAACTGATATGAAGAGAGACTCTTTCCAATGTATGAGAGAATAAAGGATTAAAAAATAATTTGAAGGCTGAGTGTTTTCACAATTATCTACTCAGCAGAAAAAGAAGATCAACTGACAAAATGTATTGTGTTTTTGGCAAAGAGCTTCTGTTTTCACACCTGACTTTTGTTGACTTGCCTATTAAGTGGAATTAAAGCAATTCTTTAGAAAATTAACAGGTGACTTAACACATTAGCCCAGACTTTTCAAGAGACTCCTTAATTAAAATCACAAGGACACTATGTGATGGAAAACAGAAAGCATATTTACACCTTCACTTACAGACAAAATATTTGAAATACAGATAGTGACTTAACATCATATTGATCATCATCATATTGAACATCAATTGATTGAACATCATATTGATGTTAAGTCACTGTATTTGACAATGGTATAAATTACATTAAAGTACAAAAATAAGAGATCTAAAATTCACAAACATTATATGAAAAACTTATAAATAGTAAACATTTTATAGCGAAATATTAAGGAATTTAATAAGAAATGTGTAAAACCTATATGAGAAAAAAAATTTTAAACTCCTGAAAGATGCAAATTAGACTAGATCAAATGGAAAGACACCATTCTCTTGTATTGGTGACTCAATATTATAAAAACGTCAGTTCTCCCTAACTTATAAATTCAATGCAATTCCAATAAAAATATCAATAAGCTATTTTATGGAGTTACACAAATTAATACGAAAGTTCACATTTCAGAAAGTGTAATAGCCAGGAAAACACTTAAAAAGAAAAACTGGCCAGGCACGGTGGCTCAAGCCTGTAATCCCAGCACTTTGGGAGGCTGAGGCAGGTGGATCACAAGGTCATGAGATCGAGACCATCCTGGTCAACATGGTGAAACCCCGTCTCTACTAAAAATACAAAAATTAGCCAGGTGTGGTGTCATGCGCCTGTAGTCCCAGCTATTCGGGAGGCTGAGGCAGAAGAATCGCTTGAACCCAGGAGGCGGAGGTTGCAGTGAGCTGAGACTGCGCCACGGCACTCCAGCCTGGGTGACAGAGTAAGACTGTCTCAAAAAAAAAAAAAAAAAAAAAAAAAAGGAAAGGAAAGAAAAAGAGAAACAAGAACAAACCAAACTCCAAAGTAGTATAAGAAATAATAAATCACAAAACTAAATGAGACTAAAAAAAAAATCAACAAAATGAAAAATTGGTTTTTTGAAAAGATAAACAAATTAATACACCACTGGCTAGAGTAACCAAGAAAAAGAGAGAGAAGACCCAAAGAAACAAAATCAGAAATGAAAAAGGAGACATTAAAACTGATACCACAGAAACAACAAGGATCATCAGAGACAATTACGAACAATTATACACTGAGAAACTAGAAAACCTAGAGACAATGGGTAACTTCCTGGACAATACAAACCGCCAAGATTGAATCTGGAAGAAAAAGAAAACACGAACAGATCAAAGTGAGTAATAAGAATGAATCAGTGATAAAAAAATCTCTCAACAAAGACAAGTCTAGGACTGGATGGCTTCACTGCTGAATTCTATGAAACTTTCAAAGAACACCAATTCTCCTCAAACTATTCTTAGGAAAAAAACTAAAGAGCAAGGAATTCTCCCTAATTTCTTCTACATTACCTAATACCAAAATCAGATAAGGATGCAATAAAAAAGAAAACTACAGGCCTGATGAATATAAATGCAAAAATTCTCAACAAAAAGTATTTTGTTGTACAGAATACGTCATGATCAAGTGGGACTTATCCCAGGGATGCAAGGATGGTTCAACATATACAAATTAATAAACATGATATATCACATCAATAGAATAAAGGACAATACCATATCACTATCTCAACAGACACAGAAAAAACATTTGATAGAATGCGACATCTCTTCGTAATAAAAACTCTCAACAAACTAGGCATAAAAGGAACATAGCTTAACATATAAAAGCCATATGACAAACCCACAGCTAACATCATACCAAATGGGGAAAAAGTGGAAAGCTTTTCCCCTAAGAACTGCAACAAGCTAAGAATGCCCACTTTCACCACTCCTATTCAACACAGTACTGGAAGGGTTAGCAAGAGCAATTAGGCTAGAGAAAGAAAAGTCATCCAAACTGGAAAAGCTGAAGTCAAGCTGTTCTTCTTTGACAAGGAAATCATCTTATATCTAGAAAAACCTATAGGCCCCACAAAAAAATCTCTGAGATCTAATAAATTTGGTCAAGTTGCTGGATACAAAATCAACATATAAAAAATGAGTAGTGTTCCTATACTCCAGTAATGAACTAGCTGAGAAAGAAATCAAGAAGGCAATTCCATTTACAATAACTATAAAAAAATACCTGGGAATAAATTTATCCAAGGAGGTGAAAGATCTCTATAAGGAAAACTACACAACTGATGAAAGAAAGTGAAGAGGATACACACACACACACAAAAAACCAGAGAGACACCCCATGCTCATGAATTAGAAGAAAACTGTTTAAATGACCACACTGCTTAAATTAATCTACAGATTCAATGCAATCCTATCAGAATACTAATGTCATTTTTCACAGAAATAGAAAAAATAATTATGAAATATGTATGGAACCAGAAAAGAGCCCAGATAGCCAAAGCAATCCTGAGCAAAAGGAATGAAGCTGGAGGCATCATACTATTTGACTTCAAAATATATTATACTGTGGGAATAAAAACAGACACACAGACCAACGGAATGGAATAGAGAATCCAGAAGTAAATCTACGTATTCAGAGTCAACTGATTTTCAACAAAGATGCCAAGACTACACATTGAGGAAAGGACATCCTTTTCAATAAATGGTATTGGAAAAATTGGGTTTCCACATGCAGGGGAAAAAATTGGATCCCCATCTCTCACCACATATGAAACTCAACTCAAGATGGATTAAATGCTTAAATGTAAGGCCTGAAACTATAAAAGTACCAGATGAAAACATAAGGATCTTGGTCTAAACAAAGATTTTATGGTTAAGACTTTGAAAGCACAGATTAAAAAAACCCAAAAATAGCTAAATGAGACTTTCTTAAACCACAAAGCTTCTGCATAGCAAACAATCAAAAGAGTAAAGAGTCAACCTGTAGAATGTGAGAAAATATCTGCAAACTATCTGACAAGGGACTAATATCCAGAATATACCAGAAACTCAAACCATTCGATAGTAAAATAATAATAATAATCCTATTAAGAAATGGGCAAAGGATGTGAATAGACATTTCTCAAAAGCAGACAAACAGCTTACAGCGACATGAAAAAATGCTTCACATCACTAACCATCATCAGGGAAATGTAAATCAAAACCACAGATATCATTTTATCCCAGTTAGAACGGTTATTATTAAAAAGATTAAAAAGTAACAGATGTGGCAAGAAAGCAAAGAAAAAACAACTCTTACATATGGTTAGTGATCATGTAAATCAGTACAGCCACTATGGGGCAACAGTTAGAAGAGTTCATAAAAAACTGAAAACAGAACGACCATACATTTTAGTAATCCCACTACTGGGTATTTATGCCAAAAATAAAAAAATAAAAAAAGAAGCAAAGAAAGAAGTGTATCAAGGTACACCTGCACTTCGATGTTCACTGCAGCTCTATTCACAATACGGAATCAACTGCAGAGTCCATCTACAGACGAATAAAGAAAATGTGGTATGCATACACAGCGGAATACTGGTCAGCTATGAAGAAGAATGAAATCACGTCATTTGAAGCAATGTGGCTAGACCTGGAGGCCCTGTGTCAAGTGAAGTAAGCCAGACACGGAAAGACGAATTTTACATGTTCTCACTCATATGTAGGAGCTAAAACAGCTGATCTCATGAAGGCAGTGGGTGGAAGGACTGGTACCAGGGGCTGGAAAAGATGTGCTGGTGGGAGGCGGTGATGAAGAGGCTGATCAATAAACATACAGTTGGACAGAAGGTATAATGCTTTGCAGCAGAGTAGGGTTACTACAGTTAGCAATAATGCATTGTATATTTCAAAAGCAGTTAGAAGAGAGAACTTGAAATGTTCCCAATATACAGTAATGATAAAAAGTCCAGGTAATGGATACCGCAAGTACCTGAACTGATCATTACACATTCTATGCACGCAATAAAATACTTATAACACAAAAGAAGTCAGTAAAGAAAAACTAGAGAAACAAAGAGCAGGTGGGACAAACAAAGCAAACAGCAAGCTGGCAGACTCAAACACAACTACAGCAGGACTTTCATTAAACACTGCAATGAAAAGACAACGATTACCATAGTAGATAAAGACCAGAACCCAACTACACGCTCTTTATGAGAGACATGCCTTAAATATACAGATACAGTGTTATGGACTGAACTGTGCTATCTACATCCAATTCCTCAATATGACTATATTTAGAAATAGGGCCTTTAAAGAGGTAAATAAGGTTAATTAGGTCATAAAGGTGGGGCCTTAACCTGATAGGGCTGGTGCCCTTACAAGAAGAGAAAGAGCAGTGTCTCTTTCTCAAATATAGATAAATCTACCTAAAGATCTATCTAAATTTATCTACAGAGATTTATCTTTATATGAGCACGGAGGAAAGCCCCGTGAGGACACAGAAAGAAGGTGGCTATCCACAAGCCAAGGTGAGAGTCCTCAACAGAAACCAAATGTGCTAGTATCTTAATCTTTGATTTAGAAACTCCAGAACTGTGAGAAAATAAATGTCTATTGTTTATGCTATTTAGCATGCGTATTTTGTTATAGCAGACCAAGTAGACTAACATATAGACATAGGGTACAAGCAAAACGATGAAAAAGGCTGAGCTCAGTGGCTCACACCTGTAATCCCAGCACTTTAAGTAGGTGGATCACTTGAGGTCAGGAGTCCGAGACCAGCCTGGCCAACATGGTGAAACGCTGTCTCTACTAAAAAAAAACCAAAAATTAGCTGGGTGTGGTGGCGCACACCTGTAGTCCCAGCTACTTGGGAGGCTGAGGCTGGAGAATGGTTTGAACCCAGGAGGCAGAGGTTGCAGTGACCTGAGATCGCACTACTGCACTCCAGCCTGAGCGACAGACCTAGACACTGTCTCAAAAAAAAAAAAAAAAAAAAAAAGCAATACAGTAGCTAAGCTATGAGTTAGCTTAGGTGCATTAAGTGAATTTTCATCTTGTTATTTTCAACTTATGATGGGTTTTTCAGGATGTAAACCTACCATAAGCCAAGGACCATCTGCAGTGTACTTCTTCCCCTCTTAACCGCTTTCAATTTTTTTTTCTAATTTATCTTCCAAAGCTTGATTTTAATGTGTCTTGGTTGTGGATTTTTTCAGGTATATCTGTCTATGGTTCTCTCAGCTTCTTAAATCTGTAGGTTTATGCCTTTTAACAAATTTGGGAAGTTTTCAGTCAGTATCTGAATTTTTTTTGTAGTTCCACACTCTTTCTCCTGTCCTTCTAGCACTCTGATGACAAAAAAATGTTAGATCTTTACAATTGTCCTACAGTCCTGGAGGCTGTTAACGTCTTTTCCATCCACTTCTCTCTGTTGTTCAAATGATATACCTTCTATTGATTTATCTTCAAGTTCACTGACCCTTTTCTTTATCCTTTTCATCTAGTGTTGAGTGCATCCAGTGAATTTTTATTTCAGCTATTGTATTTTCAATTCTATAATTTCCATTTATTTCCTTTTTAGATCTCCTATTCCTTTGCTGAGATTTTGTCTTTTTTCCCCCATTTGTTTCTAGAATGTTTGTAACTACTCATTGAAACATTTTTATGATTATTGTTTTAAAATCTTTGTCAGATAATTTCAACATCTCACTGTTTGATGTACGTTGAGTTCCTTTTACCATTCAAGTTGTGATTTTCTAGGTTCTTGGTATAAGTAATTTTCAATTTTGAGTAAGTGAATCTGCATTCTATTTAAATCTTTTAGTTTGCAAGCAGTTTCCCTGTTCGGGTTTCCTGTGCAGGTCTGATCTCCTTTCATGAGTTGTGGTTCCAATGATAACTTCGTTTTCTGATCCCTTAGTACCATTTGGTTCTGCCTTGCTTGTGTGCTACACAGAGGTCAATGTGAAAATGCAGGCACTATTCCACACTATAGCTCAGTTCTCAACCCTCTGTCATGTTAATTTTGGTCAGTATGATGTACGAGTCACTCTCAACCCTTCTGTCATGTTAATTTTGGTCAGTATCATGTACGAGTCACTCTGGGATCTTTCCAGGACTCCACATACAGGTTTAAAGGATCTCTTTCTCCAGCTCCCTCCTCTCTAAAAATCCTCCCCCGCACTATCACTCCCTATTCGGGAAGGGAAGAAGTACTACCTCACTGTTACCTTTATTTCCAGGGTCGGGGGGGGGTGAATAACCAAGCAAGCTTACCACTTGGTCTCCACTGACACTACACTTATGACAAAAGGGGAGTATTACCTGCTACTCTGCGCAGGAGGTGAAAGTCTACATTTCCCATTTGGCCTCTTCTGGCATCACCCTGGTTAGGAAAGGAAATCTTTCCCGCTACCACTCCCTGCTACCACTGGGCAGGAAGTGAAAGCTCGAGGTTTTCACTCAGCCTATGTTGATAATACCCTGATGGGGAAGGGAAGCACTGCCTGCGACCACCACCCAGGTGATGTCTAGGCTTCCCTTCAGCCTCCAAGCGAGGAGGATATTCTCCCTCCATGTATTTGGCTGGGTTAGGGTGGGTATTGTTGAAAAGTTCTGTTCTGTTAGATTGTCCCTTTTCCTGTCCTTTGGCAAGAGATAACAGGGTTTTCTTATCTGTACCTGTTGGTATTTCTGGGTTGTAGGCTTCTCCAGAGCCCACCTCAGCTTATACAGAAACAAAAAGAAAACCCAGAGAAACCACCACAGTGTCATTTCTCAGTTCTTGAGATCCCTAGTCAGTCAGCTCTCTTCTTCGAACCTTTTAGTCTTCTTATGCGTATCTGCTGTACATGTCCAGGGTTTTAAATCTGAACCGAATAGGAACAACAGGCAGAAGTAAGTCTTATCTGGAACTGAAAACCCCTTATCTAAGCATTAAAGGATAGTTAATACTAATCTTAAATACATTCTTTCAGAGAATAAAGGAGTATTTCTCATGTGGTTTTATGAAGCTAATAAAACTATCTCCATTTGCAAATGATATAATCTTGTATATAAAAATTATAAGGAATCCACTAACAAACTATTAGAACTAGTAGAAGTATTCAGAAAGAATGCCAGATACAGATCAATAAACACAAATCTTTTTTTTTTTATTTTTGTAGCAACAGAGTATCACTATGTTGCCCAGGCTGGTCTCAAACTCCTGGCCTCTGGTGATCTTCCTGCTTTGGCCTTCCAAAGTGCTGGGATTACAGGTGTGATCTATCATGACTGGCCAAAAATCAACTGTATTTCTATACATTAACAATGAACAGCTGGCGCGGTGGCTCACACCTGTAAGCCCAGCACTTTGGGAGGCCGAGGTGGGCAGATCACGAGGTCAAGAGATCAATACCATCCTGGCCAACATGGTGAAACCCCATCTCTACTAAAAATACAAAAATTAGCTGGGTATGGTGGCACGTGCCTGCAGTCCCAGCTACTCGGGAGAATTGCTTGAATCCAGCAGGCGCAGAGCGCCCCTGCACTCCAGCCTGGCACCTGGCAATGGAGTAAGACTCTTGTCTCAAAAAAAAAAAAAAAAAAAAAAAAACCAAAAAACAAAAAACAATGAACAATCAGAAAAGGAAATAAAAAAAAACAATTCGATTTATAACATCAAAAAGATAAAATACTTAGCAATAAATTTAACAAAAGAAGTATAAGACTTGTATACTAAAAGCTATAAAACATCACTGAAAGAAATTAAATAAGACATAAATAAATGGGAAAACATCATATATTCATGGACTTAATGTTTTAAGATGGTACTATTCTCCAAACTGATCTACAGATTCAATGCAATCCTTATTAAAATCTTGGTGCTTTTTTTTTTTGCAAAAATGAACAAACTGATCCTGAAATTCAGATGGAAATTCATGGGGCCCAGAATAGCCAAAACCACCTTGAAAAATGGTGGAGGGATCACACTTCTCGATTTCAAAACTTCCTGCAAAGCCACAGTAACCAAGACTGTGTGGAGGAATCACACTTCTCGATTTCAAAACCTCCTGCAAAGCCACAGTAACCAAGACTGTGTGGTGTTAATAGAATAGCCAAAACCGCCTTGAAAAATGGTGGAGGGATCACACTTCTCGATTTCAAATCTTCCTGCAAAGCCACAGTAACCAAGACTGTGTGGTGTTAATATAAGGGAAGGTATATTCATCAGTTGAATAAAATTAAGAATCTAGAAATAAACCCTCATATTATAAACAAATTTATTTTTGACAAGAATACAACAACGATTTAATGAGGGAAAGAAAGGTTTTTGCAATAATGGTGAAACAACTGGACATCCATATGTGAAGAATGAAGTTAGAGCCCTACTCCACATTCTACCCAATTAAAACAAATCAGACTTAAAGGTAAGAGGTAACACCGTAAAACTGAAAAAGGCTTAATCATCATGATCTTTGATTACACAATGATTTCTTAAAACCACAAACAAAAAATAAGCAAGACCATAAAAATTTAAAACTTTTATGTTTTAAAGGATACTATCAAGCAAGTAAAATGGCAAATCAATGAACTGAAGAAAGTATCTGCAAATCATACATCTGAAAACAGACTTGTACTCAAAATATGTAACTCTTAAAACTCAATAATAGACAAATAACACAATTTTTTAAATGAGCACAAGATCTGAATATAAATTTCCACAATGAACATACACAAAAGACCAATGAGTATATGAAAAGATGCTCAACATCATTAACCGTCAAGGAATGGAAATCAAAACCACAGTGAGATGCTACTTCCCACACTTTAGGGCGACCATAATCAAAAAGACAGGTGGTAACAAGTACTGGCAGGGTGTGGAGAAACTAGAACTCTCATACATTGCTGCTGAGAATGTAAAATGATGCAGCCACTTGGAAAAACAACAGGCAGTTCCTCGAAAGGTTAAACACAGTAGTTACGCTATGGCCCAGCAATTCTACTCCTAGGTATATACCTAAGAGGAATGAAAACATATGTGTGTATATGTCCACGTTCAAGAAAGCTCACAGCCTCTTTATTCATAATAGTCAAACACTGGATGGGAAAAAAAAACACCTAAATGTCCACCAACAGAAGGACAGACAAAATTGTGGTATACATACACAAAGAAATGTTATACAGCAATAAGGGAACAACTGATACAGGTAACACGGATGACTCTCACAAATGTTATGGTGAACATAACAAGCTTAATCCCAAAGTATATATACTTTACTATTCCACATATTTGAATTTTAAGAAGAGTTAGAACTAATCAGGGGTGACAGAAGTTCAGAATAATAGTCACCTCAGGGTGGAAGTGAAGGATGGATATTGACAGAAAGTAGCTTTAGGGGAATAAATTTTCCAGAAGTTCCGGGAATGTTCTAATTTGAAATAGGTGGTAGTTACACAACGGGTGTGTGTGTGTGTGTGTGTGTGTGTGTAAAATGCACTGAGCTGTATCCTTATTTGTGCACATTTATCTCACTAAATTTATTTTATACCTTAATTTTAACTAATGAAGAAAAATACTTATGTACAGTATTATACTAAATAGCTTTAAAGTATACACACGTAAGTAGAAAACATAAAGAGGAAAATGAAATGTATTTGGATTTCACAGTGAAGAGGTTAAGAGCTTGGGCTCTGGAGTCAGAACATTCAAATCTAGGCTTTGGCCTTCTCTAGCTCTATGACTTCTTTAAGCTCCTGTTTCTTCGCCAGTAAAAGGTAGGTTATAACATATGCACATTATTGATACAATGACTAAAAGAGACAATGCACATAAGCACTAAACACTTGTTATCTCCTACCCACTCCACCCCACCCCACACAGATACACACTACATATAATGGGATTACAGACGATTTTATTTATTGATTTGTACCTTGCTCACATTTTTGAAATCTTTCATGAGACACAGATAGGCACAAGGTATTCACTGAGAGGGCACATTGCTCTATGCTGGTCTATAAACCATAAGCTTATATAACGTATACATCATAAAGCCCTTATGCATTTCTGTACCACTTAAACAAAATGTTTTTCTTTTAAACTGCATAACAATGGTACACAGTATTGACACATACACCACAGATGCTCCTACTCCTCCTGCAAATAAATGTTCAGCATTCAAATATCTTTTAACGTGCTTTGCGGGGTAGTTTTAATCTCTCTTCGGGGCTTGAAAAATCAAAGTTACTCAAGAAGTCAGAGACGGGTGTGTGTGTGTGTGTGTGTGTGTACGCACGTACGCGTGCATGTAAGCCATATCCTAATCCCAAACGTGGTAAGAACCTACCTTCCAGAGTGGAACTAAAAATCAATACCAAGCAGTGGAAGAGACAAAACTGTATCCATAATACTGTTAGATAATGAATAAAATCTATAAAGCATTTTTCTTAGAAATAAAATTTCCGGTTTCAATTCCATCACAATCACAGAACATAGAAGCTGCAGTGCAATAAAAAAAATGTAGCAGACAGACCAAAAGGTGAAAGATGACAGGAAAACACAGAGTCGACTTTGACATATCTCTAATTACTGCTTCGTTTCAGACTAATGATAAAAATTAGTCTTCAGATGGTTGATAACATCAGACTGTCTGTGCTGAGTTAGTACCAAGATCTGTGGCCAAGCAAATACTTCTAATAAAATTGATTTTCCTTTTTGGCAACCAATAGGCCAGTCAATAATAATGTTGTTTAAGAAATATTGAGTCATGAGGGAGATGAACCTTTCCTTCCATTTATTATGTTTGTATTGTCTATATTTGAAAAGAGTTTTCAATAAAGAAATTCCAAAGAAGATATTACAAGGGAAAGAGCTATTCTGAGAGCTAATCTCCAGAAGCCCTCTGACTTGGAAGCATGTTAGCAAGTCAAACTGGAAAAGCCAAAAACATCCCATTAACTAAAGTTAGACTGTAGAGATTATGACTGTCAATAGTAAAAGAAAATCAAAGCTAGTGGCTACACACAATGGGCATGTGAATACAAAGGGGGCAAGGAAAACATTGTGCCAGGCATATAATTCTGACAGATCCATCCTAAAAACCTACATTGAACTTATACTTTGCATTAAAGGTGCTGTTTAGTAAAGAATGTTCTATAAAGCCACATAAGGTAGTTTTTGGCGTATCTGTCTCATACTATCCAAATAAACAAAACATAAGAAATCCATAGGGCAAAAACCTCAGGCAATGCCTAACTTGAGGAAATTACCCTACACAATACCTCCAAGTTTGGTTAAAAAAAATGTTTTGTTGTTTTTTAGAGATAGGGACTTGGGCTCTGTCACCCAGGCTGGAATGCAGTGGCCTAATCATAGTTCACTATAACCTCAAACTCCTGGGCTCAAGTGATCCTCCCACCTCAGCCTCCAGAGCAGCTAGGATTACAGGCACCCACCATTACAACTAATTTTTAAAAAAAATTTTGTGGAGATGGGGTCTTACTATGTTGCCCAGGCTGGTCTCAAACTCCTGGCCTCCAATGACCCTCCCGACTCAACCTCCCAAAGTGCTAGGATTACAGGCATGAGCTAAATAAGCAAAAACAGTAGAAAAGATTTTGAATGAGTACCGAAGGAATTTGTCCAACCAGATTTTACAATCTATTTTGAAGCTGTAATACTTAAAACAGTGTAGCACAAATACATGAAGAGAAAACCAGAGCAATGGAATGAAAGAACAAGCCCCCAAAATTGACTGAAATGCATAAAAGAATTGAGACTATGATGAGACAGTTCAAATTACTAGAGAAAAGATACCAATTATTTATTCAATAAACATTACTGGAATTGGATAGTCATTTGGACAAAAATACAGTTGGCACCATCTGGACAAAAGTAAAATTCCTATTACATACATATGATAAAGAAATTCTAGATGAGTTGATTAAAACCATGAAATAATAAAAGCATTAGAAGAAAATATGAGGGAAAATTTTAATTAACAACTATATCACAAAGGAGAAATTTTCCTCACTATATAAAAAGTTCCTGTAAGTTAAGAAGAAAAATACCATCAATACAATGGGAAACTGCGGAAAAGATAGATTAAAAACATGATATACCATTCATCCAACAGAGAACAAAAAGTGTCATGATGAACTATTTGGTATGGCTAGAGAAACAGGAATTCTCTCATACATTGCTGGTGGAAGTATGAATTGTTACAGTCCATTTACATGGTATTAGTTAACTAAATTATAATAAATTCTCTAAAAGGAATATTACATGGCCATTAAAAAGAATAAGGCCAGACTTATTCTTTGTATATGTACAAACGTAGAACAGCCTCCAAGATAAATTATTAAAAAAACAAGTTATAGAACGGCGTGTACAGCTTGCTATCATACTACTTTATATTCCTGCATATATGACATTCTAAAAGGATATATATAAAACTGGCAATAGGTGCTGCCTCTGGGTGGCTGGGAAACAAAGTTGGAAAGAAGAGATTTTTTTAAGTACAGCTTTTGTTGTTGTTTGTTGTCTCCTTTGTGTATGTACACTCACTCACTCACAGTGAACTACACACATTTCAAAGTAAGGTGTGGTCCTAAGTGAGGCAATCGGCCCAAGAAGAAGGCACACATTTCTAATGGGGAAAGAAGTATTTCTTCTGATGAAACAACAGTGATTTATCCCAAAGGTCTGGGCAGGTGTTTAGTTCCCTTCTGGTTCGCATGTTCTATTGTTCCAACATCTTGCCAGTTGCTTTATGAGTGGATCTTATTTATTCAACAATTAATTATTGAGCAATACTGTGTGTCAGATATTATGCTAAGCACCAGCGATATAACCAAATTCTGATACTTGTATTTGGTGGTGTGGAGGATACAGACATGTAAACAGCAAATATAACACAAAGTAACTGCCCTGTGATCAGTAGCAGGGGTGTCTAACTGGTTACAGTAAAGGAAGGCTTCCAGGAGGAAATAATATATGAGCTGAGGCCTATGAAGTGAACAAAGGAGAGGGAAAAACAGTATTCTTTAAAGGCCAAGAAGTGAGCAGCATGTCAGGGTTTTCAGAACAAGTGGAGTTTAGCATACCAGGAATAGTACATAAGCAAGAGTGTGCTGAGAAATTAGTGGAGACGTAAGTAACGCCCAGATCATGAAGTGCTTTACAGGGCAAATTATATTTAAATTTTATCTTAGAAAAATAAAAGTAAACAGGAAAACATTGGTAAACTTGAATTTCAGAAAACCCCTCAATGAAATGTGGGGAATATACTGTAGGATGTCAAGATTAGAAGTAGGGGTATAGTTCAGAGTGCTGAAATAATCTAAGAAGCCTGAAGTAATGCACTGTTGATGTTGAACGAGAGAAGTAGGTTTATTTGAGAGACTAAGATTACTTAGGAAACACAACCTACAGGACTTGAATAAGTATGAAGGTGAGGGAAAAATCAAGGAGAACTCCTGGGAACTGGTTGGATGATGGTGCCAATTATGGTGAGTGGCAGGTGGGGAAGGGTGGGCTGTTGAGGGAGGCTGGTGTTTAGTGTTAGATATGGTGAGTTTGAAGTGTCTGAGGGACATCAAAGAAGAGAGGTGTGTGTCTGGAGCTACTGGCTGAGATATGCATTGGTGATAAAGATTTATTCTACTTTCTCTGTGAAGTAAGAGGTATTCTGAAGATAAAGACCAGAAGACTTGGTAGTCAAATTTAATGATATTACCATGATTTATGTTAACAACAGTGTTGTGTGATTTTATTATTATGATTTTTTAGCTTTTTCCAGAACCCAAGCATAAAAAGACAAGGATACTTATGTTACCACTTCTATTCAATCTAGTATTTGAAGGTCTAGCCAGAGCCATTAGGCAAGAAACTGAAATAAAAGGCACCCAAATCAGTCACTAGGATGTCTATTATCAAAAACACAGAAAATAACAACTGTGGGCAAGGATGTGGAGAAATTCAAACATTTGTGTATTACTGGTGGGAATGTAAAATGGTACAGCTCCTGTGGGAAATAACAGGGCGATTCCTCAAAAAAATTAAACATGGAATTATCATATGATCCAGCAGTTCTATTTTTGGGGTATATACTCAAAAGAAATGAAAGCGGGGACTTGAGCAGACATTTGTACATCCATGTTCACAGTATCATTATTCATAACCACCAAAAGGCCAAGGCAAACCAAGTGCCCATGGATACTGAAACAGACAAAATATGGCAAATACATAAAAATAATAATCAGTTTTAAAAGGGAAGACGATTCTGAGACATGCAACCACACGGATGAATCTCGATGTTATGCTAAGTGAAATAAGCTAGTCCAAAGGGACAAATATTTTATGATTCCACATACATGAGGTACCGAGAGTAGTGAAAGTCACGGAAACAGAAAGTGGAATGGTAGCTGCCAGGGGCATGGGGAGGGAGGAATGGGAAATTAGTGTTTAACAGTTAGGGTTTCAGTTGGAGGTTGGAGATGGGCGGTGACCATGGGTGCACACAATATCAATGTGTTTACTGCCACATAACTATACATTTAAAATGGTTAAAATGATATCGATGTGTTTAGTGCCACATAACTGTACATTCAAAATGGTTAAAATGATACATTTTATGTCATGAATATTTTACCACAATAAAAAAGAGAAAGAAAACAAAGGGATAAATTTTAATGACCTTGGATTTGGCAATGGTTTCTAAAGAAACCACAAATAAAAGAGAAAACAAATGATAAATCAGATTTCATCAAAATTTACAACATGCACATCAAAAGGCACTATCAAGAAAATGAAGAGAAAACCCACAAAAAGGGAGAAGACACTTGTAAATCATGTATCTGATAAGGGTCTAGTATCCAGAATATAGAAAGCGCTCCTACAACTCAACAACAGAAAGACAAATCACTTTAAAATGGGCAAAGACTTTAACAGACATTTCTCCAAAAAAGACATGAAAATAGTCACAAGGATATGAAAAGATACTCTGTATCACTAGTCATTAGGGAAATGCAAATCAAAATCATACTATGATGAGGTAACACCTCACAGCCACCAAGATAGTTGTTTTTAAAAAGGGAAAGTAACCACCATTGGTGAGGATGTGGTGACACTCGAAGCATCATACACAGCAGCTGGGCATGAAAAATGGTGTAGCTCATATGGAAAACGTTTGTCAGTTGCTCAAAAAGTTAAATATCAAATTACCGTATGACCCAGTAATTCCACTCCTATTTATACAACCAAAAGGACAGCAAGTATTCAAACAAAAATGCAAGAACACAAATGTTCACAGCAGGATTATTCACGACTGCCGAAAGGCAGAAACAACCCAAACCGTTCCTCAGTTGACGAGCAGATAAACCTGTAGGACAGCCACGAAAAGGAACGAGGTACTGTTACATGCTACAATATGGATACACCTTCAAAACACCATGCCAAGTAAAAGTCAAACACAATAAACCATAAATTTTATGATTCCATTTATATAAAATATCCAGAATAGGCAAATCTATAGAAACAAAAAGCAGATTAGTGGTTGCCAAGGTCTGGGGTGAGGGGAGAAATACAACGTGACTGCTTAATGGGAACGGGGTTTTCTTTTGCAGTGATGACAGCATTACAGAACTATATAGTAGCAATGATTACACATTGCTCGGCTCGGCACTGTGAAATGCACTAAACGCCACTGAATTGTTAATCTGGTAAATTTTATGTTATGTGAATTATACTTAAATTAAAGAAGTAAAAGCTCTTCTTTATCACTCTTACCTGACAGTTAATGTCAGCTCCATGTTGTAGCAAGACAGTGACTAGATCCTTATGTCCTCGATCACAGGCCCAATGAAGCAGAGCCCTATCCTAAAAACACAGAACAAGATAAATGAATTTGTTGTTTCAGTTGTAGGGTCATGTAAAAAAGATACAGTGTTTTAAGAAAGACAAGGATAGATGTAAAATTATGGGTTAATTATTCTAAGAATGCCTGATATAAAAATGCACTATGGGAAAAGCAATAAACAATTAATGGGGCCAGGCACAGTGGCTCATTCCTGTAATCCCAGCACTATGGGAGGCTGAGGTGGGTGGATCACCTGAGGTCAGGAGTTCAAGACCAGCCTGGCCAACATGGTGAAAACCTGTTTCTGCTAAAAATACAAAAATTAGTGGGGCATGGTGGTGGGTGCTTGTAATTCTATCTACTTGGGAGGCTGAGGCAGGAGAATCACTTGAACCTGGGAGGCAGAGGTTGCAGTGAGCCGAGATTGCACCATTGCATTCCAGCCTGGGTGACAGAGCAAAACTCCATCTCAAAACAACAACAACAAAAACAACAATAATCAATCAATTAATGGGAAGCCCCGAGATCTACTTCTGGGTCTATTATATACCAGCCCAGTAATTGCTTTCAGCTCAATCACTTACAGAGCGGAGATAATGATAGTAGTAACAACAGTAATATCAATAATATCTGCTGAATGAATGAACTATAAGAAAATGCTTTGTAAACTGTATTTTTAAAATACATCCCATTTCTTCTTTCTTCTGGAAAATAATCATATGAATAAAAGAGCAAGCACTTAAACCTAGGTGGAAATTATAATCTAAATGTACTATATCTAAATTTCCTCAAATTTATTCCTTAAGAAGATTAAACAGTTTAAAAGTAAGCATTTCTCCTTATGATCGCAAGTCTGCACTCTGGAATACCTCAAAAACACTAGCACAGTCTATTAGTGTCTATTATCAAACAGTTGACTGTGAAAGCCACTTGCAAAAGGGAATGGATGGTTAACTATTAGGAGATAAACCGTTCAATATGAAATATTAATTTTAACACTTGTCTACCAAAGACTCACAGTTACTACATGTATTATTTCTATCTCTACTGCCAGAAAATCTTGTTCTAGTTAATGGAAAAGAAAAAAAAGCCTACTTTGTTCAGAAGAATAAACAAAACCCCCAAAGCTAAGGGCTTTTCTGACTAAATGAGTGATGTATGGCTTACTACTTTCTGAAGGTGGAAATGATGTTTGTGATTTATAAAGAATGGGATGTTTTTCCACATTAGGTTGAAATTCCTGCTTTATGTCCTTTTAGAAAAGATTTTAAATAGATACAAGCTGGGGCAAGGATTGCTTTAAAGCAGAAAGCACCTTTCAAGAAAGCTTTTCTAAAACTGCCTACATGGTTTTTATCATTCACACTCTCTTCACACACCTATTAGTTCAACTAATTAAAGTAGGATCTATTCTTCAAACGAAAAACAGAGTGGGAAGACTTCTTCCTGACAAATTGTCTTCTTTTGCTTTCATTTGCTTGATTTACTATTATTTACCTGTGAATATCTGTTTTCTAATAGGCTTAAGCAAAATCCTAGGAGGGAGGGAAGCAGAGAATTTTAAAATGTGGGCAAATCATTCACAATTTGTGTAGTATCGAAACTATTTTATTTTACCTTGTTCAGAGCCCACTAGCAATTATTTTTTAGTGGAGACAATTCTAAGAGTACAGGTGAAAAGGTATAGTTGAGTACTAGAGCAGTTTCCTATGTTAAAATTTTTGTAGCTCTAATGTGACCTGCTGTTACTAGGGCTCTAATTCAAAAGTCCTCCATATGAACAATTAGATATTTTAATGACTCTCAACAAATTCTAACGAATAAAATATTCTACAGGTCCATGCCATTGTTTCATAACATTTATTAATACATTAAAAGAATCAGATAATATTTCCAAGTCTATCATTTTTAGTTCTAATTTTAAGTGTGCATTTTATGGCTACTAGGTTAAACTATTGACAAGAATTACTACACAGTTAAGATGATGTATGATATATTTACACAGGGTACTTACAGACACTACATACTAGTTAAGTAGGACAACATACTATGTTTTGTACTTTTACCATAAAATGTATAGATAATTTCCATCTCTCGACCATGTTCCTGAATTTTCCTTAGGTTTGACCCAATGTTATATTAAAGCTATAATATAAATCCTGAGCTGTTTCACAATGGTAAAGCTGACAAGCAACACATTTTACTGTTAATGGGAGTTATATTTAAAATTTCCCATGTGGTGCCAAAAATTTACTTTAGGGGAAACACCTATGACTGGACCTCCATAGTGATTTTCACTTTGGATATATTTTCCAGAAGGGTGGCACATGTATAGCAATGTTTTAAGAAGGATGGTGTGCTCTCAGACATTTACACCATGCTTTTTAACACGTTTTCTGACCTGCAATGCAATTAATTCTTGTAACACATTATTTTAATGGTACACTAATTAACCTTGAATTAGAATGAATTCTCTGACAATGACTTTCTGTAGAAGCACTGAAGAGATCTACATTAAGACCACTTAATGATTAATATTCCATGCACTATTAAAAAGCTCAAAAACAAGAGTAGGATTAAACATACGTGTAAACACAGACAAAACAAATCAGGATTTGGAATTTTAACCTTCAAGATGCTCTATATTTAAGTGAACAAAAACCAGCAAAATGAGGTATCTGTGATACCTTCTACTTCTTCAAATTATAAAGTTCCTCTAAACATGCTCTAATCTAAGATTATTCACTAACACAACCAGTAATTTGCAGAGATGCTATCCTTATAGTTACGATATCAGGAAATAAACACCTGTAGTTTCTTTCCTTTCTCTCTGTTAACCACAAACACACCTAAACCAACGCAATACAATTATTAAATTACTTTAGGTAAAGGATTCCATAATCTCTCCTCCAGAAGGAAAACCGTGAATTAGGTGTGCATTAAAGCTATATCTGCTACAACTTTAACTGTGTTTATGAAATATTTTACCTATTTGTCTATATAATTATCTTTTTCCACAAGTGATAATATCTCATAAATTTTCAAGTTAAATTTATTTTTATTGCTACCACAAAACATGACAATTTTTTGTTACTAATTTTTAAAACTCTTCTGGAAAAATATCCCAGAGGTATTCAGGAGATTGGTGAGGGAGAGCCATTGTTAAAAGGAATCTTTGTTAGCCCACCAGAAGCCACAAACACTGGAGAGCTCTGAATAAATTCTGGAACTCAAGTACAGTAAAATACAAGGGGAAAAGAGTTCTCATCTATTATACAAGGGTGCTAACACTGTCCTACCTCAGACAGATGAATGACTCTAAAGTGCTATGAAAGTGCAGGGTAGCAGCTAACCTATTAAGTGGTATTACTTTCACACCTTCTGGAAAATACAGAAAGCACATCTTAACATATGAAATGCTTCTTTGATTTCCTTAGTAACTTGTCCTTAAACCATGTAGAATTTTTTAAATTAATTTCCCCCCTCAGTTTCACAAAATTAAAGAAAAGAGAAGAGATTCTGGCCAGGCACGGTGGCTCATGCCTATAATTTCAGTACTGTGGGAGGCTGAGGAGGGCAGATCACCTGAGGTCAAGAGTTTGAGACCATCCTGGTCAACATGGTGAAACCCCGTCTCTACTAAAAATACAAAAAATCAGCAGGGTGTGGTGGTGCACGTGCCTGTAATCCCAGCGACTTGGGAGGCTGAGGCAGGAGAATCACTTGAACCTGGGAGGTGGAGGTTGCAGTGAGCCAAGACAGTGCCACTGTACTCCAGCCTGAGCTGGAGCAAAACTGTCAAAAAAAAAAAAAAAAAAAGAGAGGGAGGGTATCCTATTATAAAATGAGTCTTGATGTTCTTACGGTGTTTTGAGATCAAATACAAAGTATCTATACTATAGATACAGTAAATAAAACATGGCAAAGTTGGTATATTTAAATTTGTAAGCGCTGTCATCTGTCATTCCATCAAACACATATGGTATATGATATGGTACTGCCTAATAGCAAATGAAATACTGCAAACAGGTGGACCTGAATTTCTCTCTGCAAAAAATTTGGGTATCAACTTACAATTGTAGTAGAGATCAACTTCAACTACAAACAACCTGTAATGACCCCATCTCCTCTGCACTATCTTCTACCTTTTGCTGCTACTACTTTAGCAGGTGGCCACAGTGAGAACTCCCCTACCTGCAACCGCCAGAAATTACACAATGCCGCCTCCTTTTACTTCTCTGTCCACAGTGAAATGACAATGTTGTTTCAAAAACTTAGGAATAAGATAGGGAGATAGTCTAACATCTCAAGATATATCCAGCATGGAAACCAATGACTCCTTGCAGGAAAATTTACTCACAAGCATTAAAAAGAAAACCACACACCAGTATGTGTGATACACACTTAAAATTAACAACTAAAGTACCTCTTTCACTGGCAAAGTTCTAGGGTAGGGAAAAATGGTGTTGCTAATCTGTCATGAAATTGAGAAGAATTTTAAATACACTACTTAAAAAAAATCTGGCTCAGTGTGGTGGCTTATGCCCACAGCTACAGCATTTTGGGAGGCCAGAGCAGGCAAGTTCGAGACCAGCCTGGGGAACATGGCAAAACTCCGTCTCTAGAAAAAAATACAAAAAATTAGCTGGGCATGGATGGTGTCTGTAGTCCCAGCTACACAGGAGGCTCAGCTCAACAGGAGAATTGCTTGAGCCCATGAAGTCATCGCTCAGTGAGCAGTGATTGAGCCACTGTACTCCAGACTGGGCAAAACAGCGAGACTGTCTCAAAAGGGAAAAAAAAATCCCGTCACAAGAATTTATTAAGCTATAATGTTAGTTACTAAGGGTAAAGGAATATTAAAAGGAGGTATTATTTCATCACGTATAAAGGAGGTAATTAGTAATAATAATAGGAAGTTGCCATTAAAACAGCCTAGGTATCCATCATAAGACAACAGCATACTCACATGATGGAACATATTCAGCAGTACAAAAGAAGAAAGTACTGAACTACAGCAATATGGACGAGTGTCAAAAACATTATGCTGAATGAAAGATGTCAGCCGGGCGCGGTGGCTCACGCGGTCAAGGGATCGAGACCATCCTGGCCAACATGGTGAAACCCCATCTCCACTAAAAATACAAAAATATTAGCTGGGCATGGTGGCACATGCCTGTAGTCCCAGCTACTCGGGAGGCTGAGGCAGGAGAATTGCTTGAACCCAGAAGGCAGAGGTTGCAGTGAGCCGAGGTCGTGCCACTGCACTCCAGCCTGGCGCCTGGTGACGGAGTGAGACTCTGTCTCAAAAAAAAAGATGCCGTACACAGAGAGTATATATGTATAATCCCATGTATATAAAGTTCTAGAACGAGCAGAACTGATCTATGGTAGAATAATAACAGAACAGTGGCTGGGAAGGAACATGAGGAAATTTTCTGGGACGATAGCAATGTTCTATATCTTGACAGGAGCTTCAGTTATTCAAGTATATGCATTTGTCAAAGTACATCAAAAGTGCACTTAAGACTTGTGCATTTCATTGTATATATTAGTTTAAAAGAAAAACTGAACTAATACTGAATTTTAGTTAATTATATGCATGTTAAGATATTTAGAAGGAAGTGTACTATGGTCTGTGTACTCTAAAACGTATCAAAAAATAAAATATATTTAATGACTGGCTAGATAAACCAAGAATGGTAAAATCCAGATGGTGGAAATACAGATGTTCACTGTAAAATTCAACTTCTCTGTATGTTTAACATTTTTCATAATAAATTATTGGGGGGAAAAAGAAACAAAAATTTGTACACCTATGTTCATAGCATCACTTACAATAGTCAAAAGGTAAGAGCAAAACAAGTGTCCGTCAATGGATATGTGAATAAATAAATGTGGTATATGCACACAGTGGACATGTGAGTAAATAAATGTGGTATATGCACACGGTGGACATGTGAATAAATAAATGTGGTATATGAATACAGTGGACATGTGAGTAAATAAAATGTGGTATATGCACACAGTGGACATGTGAGTAAATAAATGTGGTATATGCACACAGTGGACATGTGAGTAAATAAATGTGGTATATGCACACAGTGGACATGTGAATAAATAAATGTGGTATATGCACACAGTGGACATGTGAGTAAATAAAATGTGGTATATGCACACAGTGGACATGTGAGTAAATAAAATGTGGTATATGCACACAGTGGACATGTGAATAAATAAATGTGGTATATCCACACAATGGACATGTGAGTAAATAAAATGTGGTATATGCACACAGTGGACATGTGAGTAAATAAATGTGGTATATGCACACAGTGGACATGTGAATAAATAAAATGTGGTATATGCACACAGTGGACATGTGAATAAATAAATGTGGTATATGCACACAGTGGACATGTGAATAAATAAATGTGGTATACGCACACAGTGGACATGTGAGTAAATAAATGTGGTATACGCACACAGTGGACATGTGAGTAAATAAATGTGGTATATGCACACAGTGGACATGTGAGTAAATAAATGTGGTATATGCACACAGTGGACATGTGAGTAAATAAATGTGGTATATGCACACAGTGGACATGCGAATAAATAAATGTGGTATATGCACACAGTGGACATGTGAATAAATAAATGTGGTATATGCACACAGTGGACATGTGAGTAAATAAAATGTGGTATATGCACACAGTGGACATGTGAGTAAATAAAATGTGGTATATGCACACAGTGGACATGTGAATAAATAAATGTGGTATATGCACACAGTGGACATGTGAGTAAATAAAATGTGGTATATGCACACAGTGGACATGTGAGTAAATAAATGTGGTATATGCACAGAGTGGACATGTGAATAAATAAAATGTGGTATATGCACACAGTGGACATGTGAATAAATAAATGTGGTATATGCACACAGTGGACATGTGAGTAAATAAATGTGGTATATGCACACAATGGAGTATTATTTGGCTTACCAAAGGAAACTGACACATGCTACATCATGGACAAACCTTGAAGATGCTATGCTGAGTGAAATAAGCCATCAAAAGGGACAAATACTGTTATGCCTCCACTTAATGAAGCACCTGCAGTAGTCAAATTCAGAGACAGAAAACAGAATGGTAGTTGCCAGGGGACAGGGGAAGGGAGGAATGGGTAGTGTTTAATAGGTACAGAGACTCTTTTTCTCTTTTTGAGACGAATTCTCACTCTGTCACCCAGGCTGGAATGCAGTGGTGCGATCTCAGCTCACTGCAACCTCTGCCTCCCAGATTCAAGCGATTTTGCCTCAGCCTATGGAGTAGCTGGGACTACAGATGTGCACCACTATGTCTGGCTAATTTTTGTATTTTTAGTAGAGACGGGGTTTCACCATGTTGGTCAAGCTGGTCTCAAACTCCCGATTTCAGGTGATCCACCCAACTCAGTCTCCCAAAGTGCTGGGATTACGGCATCAGCTACACCACCTGGCTTGGTACACAGTTTCAACGGGGAAGACAAGAAAGTTGTATGGTGGCGGTGGTTACATGCATAAATTTATTATTTTATCTATTCTTTTTTTTATTACGAGATGGGATCTGTGTTGCTCAGCCTAGTCTTAAACTCCTGGGCTTTAGAGTTCCTCATGCCTCGACCTCCCAAGTACTTGGGATTACAGGTGGGAGCCACCACACTTTGGCTCATGTGAACATACGTATATATATTTGAGATGGAGTCTCACTCACTCTGTTGCCCAGTCTGGAGCACCAGTAGCATGATCTGGGCTCACTGCAACCTATGCCTCTTGGGTCCAAGTGATTCTCCTGCCTCAGCCTCTCGAGTAGCTGGGACTCCAGGCATGTGCCACCACACCTGGCTAATTTTAATTTTTTTAGTAGAGATGGTGTTTCACCATGTTGACCACGCTGGTCTTGAACTCCTGACCTCACAGTTCTGTGACATTAAATATGTTCACATGAGGCCGGGCTCAGCCTCCCAAAGTGCTTAGATTACAGGTGTGAGTCACGGTGCCCGGCCTCATGTGAACATATTTAATGTCACAGAACTGTAGATTTGAAAATGATTACATTTTATGTATATTTTGCCACAATGAAAAAAATAACCAAAAATAATTTGCCAAGGCTCACAGGATTTAAACTATTTTCACTATTTTCTGATTTTGTATTAAATCTGAATTCCTGATGTAAAGCATGACCATAGGCTGGATTTTTAAACAGCACTGCCTACATTAATGCAAATAAGCCTAACACACAATTTGTAATGCATTTCTCAGTCCTTAGTGTGAATAAACAAAGTTCCTTCATATTAACATCTTAATCAACTATAAAACCAAAATAACATATAGTCTGATACAGAAAGTTATTTAAGAGGATGCATTTTTTCTTCCTTCCTCAAATCTCATATAACTGCATACATTTAGCCTGAGTGTATACTGACCCTGCCTCTTAATCCTTTGCTTTTCTGTTACGTTAGTACTGTCACAGTTTTCACAGAGTTTGCAGCAGTTTATCAAGCCAAAAACATGCAAACTGTATTCTGTTATGAGCCGTAGATTTAAAACAAAGTAAGAAAGGAAAGAAATGGTAGTCAAGAGAAAGGTGGCCTTCTTCAAAGTATCCGAAAGAATCAATAGACTGTGGAAAATGGCTAATGACAACAATTATACTGTCAAAAGGACAGAAAGGGAAGAATGTAACTAAAGAAGCAGCCCAATAAAAGTGGAATTTGGGAGTCCATTAGATAAGAATCTATGGAAAACCAATAAACTATGTATGAATGCTTTTGAGAGGACTGATGATAAACAGTTGCACTGGAATAATGTCATCTATTTTGCTAAAAGACTGCATTGTTACATTTGATCTAAAACATTTAAATTACTTCAGAGATTTAAAATACTATTTAAATACTATCAATAAGCATGCATTTAGTGTTCACTGTATAGCACACTGATCTGAGAAATAACATGTGACTAGAATTACATAAACATAATTTGAGCCTGACGTTTTATAGCAAATATTCTGCCCATACTTTAAATATACTTTACAAATTACTGAAATCATCCTTTCCCCTTAAAAGATATTTTCTTGGAAAAACCATAAATATATGGTATACGTGAAGAGCTGTACTAATGTGGGTCAAAAATAAAAACTGAACCACCATTTAAAAAAATAAATAGCCTTTAAGATCTTCTAACTTTTCCCTTCATATTTTGAACGTAATTTTCAAGCATTTCTCAAATGATTCAAAGTAAAATAAAAGTTGTAATTTAATTTAATTAAAAAAAATTTTTGGGGGGACAGTCTCCCTCTGTCGCCCAGGCTGGAGTGTAGTGGTGTGATCTCAGCTCGCTGCAACCTCCGCCTACCAGGTTCAGGCAATTCTCTGCCTCAGCCTACCGAGTAGCTGGGATTACAGGCACCCACCACCACACCCGGCTAATTTTTGTATTTTTAGTAGAGATGACGTTTCACCATCTCAGCCAGGCTGGTCTTGAACTCCTGACCTCGTGATCCACCAGCCTCCCAAAGTGCTGGGATTACAGGTGTGAGCCACTGCACCTGGCCTCATTTAATTTTTTTAAAAAAGTATGTATGACACCATGGTGCTATAAACTTGGATCTTGAAACATCTAAGCATAACTATAAAACTTGTTTCTCTTATGCAAAATACAGACAATGTCCCCTAAATTAATTTATCAGTACGAAATACCAGGCAATTTTCTCAAATTAGAAATATATGCCTTACTAATATTACAATACTACTTCATTATGAAATACAAATACATAGGTTGAGGATCCCTCATGCCAAAGGCTAGGGACCAGAAGGGTTTCAAATTTTCGATTAAAATAAAAAGTTGGAATATTTACAGTATATACTTATTGACCGCCCATCCTTAATCCAGAAGTCTGAAATCCAAACTGCTCCTTGACTGCCCACCCTTAACCCGGAAGTCTGAAACCCAAAGTGCTCCCTGACTGCCCATCCTTGTGCTCCCTGACTGCCCATCCTTAACCTGGAAGTCTGAAACCCAAAGTGCTCCCTCTGAAACCCAAAGTGCTCCAGAGAACATTTCCTTGGAGCATCACGCTGTTGTTAAAAAGTTTCAGATTTTGAATCATTCCAGATTTTGGATTTTCATATGAGGAATATTCAACCTGTAGTAACTGCAGCTTAAATGAATAAAAGAGGTACGCTAGGAATTACACTAATGCACAAAAAAATAACTTCATTATGAAATACATTTAAAAGGCATTTAATATATATTTGTTCATATACTATAATACTTAGATCTAAACACATGTATTTCAGATAATGTAACAATTTATAACTTATAAATTCATAGTTATCAGTTAATATATGTATTCATTTCAATGTGTGGGAATACAAATGTAGCTTATCATTTCATTATAATTAAATTTCTTTATGTGCTCACAGCAAATTTTAAATGCAATAAATGTGATTTTCTTTTTTTTTTTTTTGCCAATCATTGAGAGCTTGTAAGGTTGCTGAGGTTGGTTGGCCTTGAACTCTTGGCCTCGCCTTTGCAAGCACCACGACATCCGGCCGGAGCCACTTTGGGCCCCAGTAAATGTGATTTTTGGTCATAAAATTAGGTTGAGCCTGCTGAAACCACATTTTCAGTAAAAATGTATACTATCTCAGAGAAACCTAGGGAATCAATAGGGAAATACCTCCAGTTCAAATATCAGATAAATAGAAAACAGAACTGAATATCCTTTCAAAACTATAATTGTTACCCAACTCATAATAAGAAAATGTCAAAAGGACAAAAAGGGGTGAAAACATTTAACTAGAATTTTAATTTTTAGGATACACATTTTTAGTCCATCTTCAAGGCTTACCAAATTGTTTCATTTGTGAGAACTTTAAATGTGATGAAGCAGTACTACTTATTTTGGGATGTTAAGTTTGATTTTCATTTTAAGCTCCCACCTCCCTTATGCTCTTAAATTAATTCATACAAATCCCTGACTAATAATAAAAGGGTTTGCCATCAGTATTCAAAGCCCAGCCTGAGTTGCCATGGCTGAGAGGGCAGAAATCTGCTTGGAGCAATGAGAGAACCCAACTGAATTCCTGGCGTCTCAGTCTATGAATGTGTAAGCACTTCATCTGTTCATGAAACGACGTTCTGGCAGGCTGAGGGTAAAGGTAGCTGCATGGGTAACACACTGGAAGATCTGGAAAGCAGCACTACATCGAAGTAACGAAACGGCAGAAGCAACACGTTTCCTTTTCAAACACAAAATACGTGTTATTTAGTGTAAGCTCTCAGTATTCCAGGCAGTTATTCCACCCCATCACTATTGTCCATCCAATGATCTTTGTGAAGGTCACATGTGGTTCTGCCTTTCAGTAACATTTTATAAAAGAAATTATTGCAAATCAGAGCATAACACAAGGAAGGCCAAAGGACAACTGCTTACACTTCTTTCAGTTTATCCTTATGAATCTAGTGGTAGGAAGAACACCCCCCAGACCTGGCTTCTACTTAGCAGTTACATGCATTTGAGCAAGTAAATGCTGTCTCTGAAGTTCAGTTCCTGTCTGTAAAATGACAATATCTGCCTTAGAGACAGTTGTAAAGACAATACAGCAGTCAGTGAGAGTACTCTGTAAACTCTGCAAACTATCGCATGCATTGTATGAAGTATGTGTAATTGGAAAGATAAATATTAACAAGCATCATATTGTACACGCAAGATACTTCCAGTGAAAAAACCATGACTTTGAAAAGTGGCTTATTCATTTCTTTATTATATTATAATCAGTCTTCACTCATACTATTAAGAATAATAAAAGCAGCTAAAATATATGGACTGTCTCAACTGATCCAAAATCCTTTTGAAATATCAAATTAATACAAAGATTTATTCATTTCTTTATTATATTATAATCAGTCTTCACTCATACTATTAAGAATAATAAAAGCAGCTAAAATATATGGACTGTCTCAACTGATCCAAAATCCTTTTGAAATATCAAATTAATACAAAGCAAGAAATCAAGTAAGAGCATTGTAAGAATATGTAAATGACATGGTGTCACTCATCTCATGAGATGGTGATATAAGCAAAAACACAAATGTTTGTTGCTGTAAGCAACTGAAATTTGGGGGCTGCTTGTGCTGCAGCAAAAGCTGACTGATACAAGTACAATCCGCAGCTTAGCAATGCATATTTACATAGTCATAATAATATTAATATTGATTCAACAGAGAGTCAATTAGAAAACTGAAATTAAAAGTTGTGACATAATTATATCAGGAGGGTCAGAGAGAGATAGAGGGGAGAAGATGAGTAAAACAGTTATATCTAAATATAACACAGAAAGAAATCAATAATGTCTAAAGTTGAAAAATCAAGAAACAGAAGTATATTATTTAGAATTATATAAGTAAGGTGCAAAAGACACATTAAAAGAACTGGAAGTTTGGCTGGGTGCAACGGCTCATGTCTGCAATCCTAGCACTTTGGGAGGCCAAGGCAGCAGATTACTTAAGCCCAGGAGTTCATGACCAGTCTGAGCAACACGGCGAAACCCCGTCTCTACTAAAATTACAAAAATTAGCAAGGCGTGGTAGTGCACACCTGTGGACTGAGCTACCTGAGGGGCTGAGGTGGGAGAATCGCTTGAGCCCAGGAGTCAGACGCTACGGTGAGCCCTGATCATGCCACTACACTCCAGCCTGAGTGACAGAATCAGTCCAAAAGCTAGGCATCTTGTGCAAAAAGCCAACTTGTGGATGCCAGAGAAAAATTCTTGAGCACTTTTAATTAAAAGTGCTATTCTAGTGAGCAGACAAATGATAAAAAAGTAAAAGAGCCTTATTGCTGATGTGGAAAAATGAGTGGTCTGAAGATCAACCAGCCTCAACATTCCCTTAAGCCAAAGCCTGATCCAGGGCAAGGCCCTAGTTCTCTTCAAGTCTATGAAGGTTGAGAAAGGTAAGGGAGCTTCAGAAGGAAAGTCTGAAGCTAGCAGAGGCTAGTTCATGCGGTTAAAGGAAAGAGGTCATTTCCATAACATAAAGTACACGGTAAAGCACCAAGTGCTGATGTAGAAGCTGCAGCAAGTTACCTAGAAAACCTAGCTAAAGTAACTGATAAAAGTGACTACACTCAACAACAACCTTCAAGGTAGAGAAAACAGACTACTCTTACTATTGAAAGAATACGCCATCCAGGACTTTCACAGCTGGAGAGAAGTCAATACCTGGCCTCAAGCTTCGAAAGATAGGCTGAGGGCCTGGCACAGTGGCTCACACCTGTAATCCCAGCACTTTGGGAGGCCAAGGTGGGCAGATCACAAGGTCAGGAGTTCAAGACCAGCCTGACCAACATAGTGAAACCCCATCTGTACTAAAAATACAAAAACAATTAGCTAGGTATGGTGGTGAGTGCCTATAATCATAGTTCCTTGAGCAGATGAGGAGTTGCTTCTTATGGGTAAGCAAAGAAAGTGGTTTCTTAAGACAGATTCTACTCCAGCAAAGAGGTTGTGTACATTGTTGAAATAACAAAAAATTTAAAATATAACAAACTCAGTGATAAAGCAGGGGCAGGATTTGAAAGGACTGGCTACAATTCTGAAAGAAGTTCTACAGTGGGTAACTGCACGTACAGAGAAATCTTTTACGAAGGAAAACTTAATCATTGTAGCTCTCTTCACTGCTGACTTATTTTAAGACATTGCCACAGTCACCCCAGTCTTCAGTGACCACGACTGTGGCCAGTCAGGAGCCATCAACACTGAGGCAGGACCTTTCACCAGCAAAAAAAAAACTATAACTTGCTGAAGGCAAGTCAGATGATTGTCAGAATTTTTTATTAATAAACTATTTTAAATTAAGGTATGTACTTTTAAAAAGATATAATGCAAAAAAAAAAAAAAGATATAATGCTACTCTACACTTACTATACTATAGCCTAGTGTAACTTTCATATGCATTGGAAAGCCAAACATTCCATGTGACTCACTTTATTGCAGTGGTCTGGAACTGAATATGCAATATTTCAGAGGTATGCTTGTATTCTGACCCTGAAAGGCCAAAAAAAAAAAAAAAAAAAAGAAGAGAAAAAGGAAAAGGAAAGAGAAGCCTAATTAGAGTAAGAAGACCTGGTATTATTTTTTCGCATTTTGACTTCTGGGTTTTCTCCAGCCACGTCCTTTAGCTCTGTCTGTTCCACTACGCAGTGAAACACACACAGGATTACTACTTCCTTTGTGCAGTATCATAGTCTCACATTTTCAATTCCAGATGCCACTGACAATATTATCACAGGAAAGATATTGCTTAAAGGTGGGATAATATTAAGAGCCAACCTGTATAGGGAGCTCTGAATTACATATAAGTTATTATCTATTCCACAGCTTATCTGTGATCACTTAATGATTTCTTCCTAACAATTATCCCCTTGCATCACCAAAAAATGAGAAAATGATTAGAACTGAATAGTAAATTTTGCTCCTTTGTTAGTAACTATAATTCAGGGTCAGTCAAAACTCAATATGTGAATGGTATTATTCACAACACAAATAAATTAAGAAGTAATAAGCAAGGCACAGTGGCTCATGCCTATAATCCCAACACTTTGGGAAGACAAGGCAGGAGAATCATTTGAGGCCCGGAGGTCGAGACCAACCTGGATGGCCATAGCATACAAAAAAAAAAAAAAAAAGAGCCAAACCCAACCTGGATGGCCATCTCTACAAACAAATAAAAAATCAGCCAGGAGTAATGGCACATGCCTAGTCCTGCTACTTGGGAAGCTGAGGCAAGGGGACTACCTAAGCCCATGAGTTTGAGGATGCAGTAAGCTATGAGTGCACCTCTGCACTCCAGCCTGGGCTACAGAGTGAGACCCTGTCTCTTTAAAAAAAGAAGAGGTGATACATTTTGTAAAGTAATTTACTATAGGATTCCTTTAATAAGTAGGTCAGCATTTAAACTATTGATTTACCAAAATTCTGACAGTTTTCTAGAGAGATATTTATGGAGCAATATACCTAGCTGTTCAGGGTATAACAGAAGACATGAAAGCTATTTATAAATGAGATTTTCCTATTACCTACAGATTTCACTTAGTATGCTAATAACCTCTCCCTTTAGCATAAACAAATGGAAGCTATTAGACGCCTACAAATTTCAGGTAGTAACTGCTAAAACACAGATAAAAAATATGTTGGACATAATCGCAGAAAGTATCTTAACTAATAATACCATCTGATTTAAACATTCTGATAGACTCTTAACCATACTGTACTCTGCGCTGTGGTTCACTGGCCTACCATTTAGGAAGAGGCGCTGGGGCAGAGCAACAATGCACAGGCTAATAACTAACGGCATGTTTTTCATACCTCTTCATCTTTCACATCCACATCCACAGCTTTGGATTTGATGGCTTTGGTTATATAGTCAATGTTGTTCTCCCTGCAGTAATCAAATATATTTTTGTCTTCTTCCCTAGAATAAAAAAAGAAAGGTGTTTTCTTACTGCATAATACATAAAAGTTACATATTTTTAACACAATCTGTTTGCTGCTGACATAGTGTTAACAGAATCTGTTTATAAAAAAATTTTACATGAACAGTAATAATTTTTCAGTAGATGTAATACATCTAACTCCTGAAAAGGATAAAGTTCTTACTTTCCTACTTGCCTTACAGAATAAGAGAATTAATTGTTACTCAAGTTTTAAAAATATATATGAAAGTAATTTTCTTAAAGGAAAGAAAATTAATTGGACGAGGGGGAGGAGCATTAAAAATTCAGAAATCCTTTATAAGACAGTAGAAGCAAAGCCTAGAAGGAAAAGCTGGGAGGCACACCCAGCACTCTTCTAAGTATACTGCATGTGCTAATTCACTTAATCTTTCATCCAACAATTTCACTTTACAAATGAAGAAACAGGCAAAAAGGAGAGGTTAAATGACCTGCCAAATGGTACTACATTTATCAAAGGTAGAATAAGAGCTAGAACTCACTTAGATCAACTGATTTTGTACATAGTACATTTTTCTATTATATTATACTGCCTTTTGACTAATCAGCTGCAGTCTATTCCAAAATCTGAAGCAGAAGTTCTTAACATGAAATCTATGAGCTCTCTAAATAATGTATAGAATTATCTTTGTAAGGCATGTGCATTTTTCTGGGTGTTGCATGCATTGGAGGAAGAATTGTTTCAATCAGATTCTTAAAAGAATCAGTGACTCGCCGGGCGCGGTGGCTCACGCGTGTAATCCCAGCACTTTGGGAGGCCGAGGCGGGCGGATCACGAGGTTAAGAGATCAAGACCATCCTGGTCAACATGGTGAAACCCCGTCTCTACTAAAAATACAAAAAATTAGCTGGGCACAGTGGCTCGTGCTTGTAATCCCAGCTACTCAGGAGGCTGAGACAGGAGAATTGCCTGAACCCAGGAGGCAGAGGTTGCAGTGAGCCGAGATCGTGCCATTGCACTCCAGCCTGTGTAACAAGAGCAAAACTCCGTCTCAAAAAAAAGAATCAGTGACTCCCATAAAGATCACTAATTTAGAATATTAACAACAAAACTGCCCCATATATGGACTGAATTTTATAAAGTATAAAGGAATGCATTTTGAGTTCCAAAAATCAAACTAGTGTGTTTTATAAAGTGCAATGCCATAGCATCCATTCATCAGACATTTTGAGTTCCAAAAATCAAACTAGTGTGTTTTATAAACTGCAATGCCATAGCATCCATTCATCAGAAAGCAAAACGCCTGGCCATAGGAGTTCTTCTATCTTAAAAGCCAATCTAAACATCTTGTGCCATAAATAAAGGTATTTCCAGTCATAGCTAATTGTCTTAAAACACACTACTGTGGCATCAGCCATCTAAGTGTTCCTTAAGCATCTCAAGTATTTTATTGAGCACCTACTACATGTAAGGCACTGGACAAGAATTTGTTGATAACATATACCAGGCTAAGCCAGAAAGTTTGCCTTTAAGACACAAACAGTATAGTTGGGACAACAAAAATTTACACATGATTAATGTAAGGTAAAAGTTGGATCCTTAGAAAGGACTGTAAAAAAACAGAGCAGAAACAACTTGCTTCATGCTAGAGAAAATGAGGTAGGTTTTAAGTAAGAAATCATGTTTAATAGGACTATATGGTCACTTGAAAAGGTCCTGTTGTACAGAAGAGAAAATGCTTTTTCAATCACTTAGTCTGTAAAGAAAATAAGAAGTGAGGCCAAACCCCAGAAAAGAGAATTCTGATTTTAAAAATAGGGCTGCATATAATATCACTTTAGCCATATTTAAGCACCATTAAAAACACTGTGTCCATGAAAGAATACCTTCAGAAATTCAATTTAAGGATAATAGGGACCTACTTTCTTCTAATCCAGTAACAGAGAACCCACTAATTCAAGAGGCACCAACCTCAACCGTTAGAGAAAGGACTGTGTCTTTTTAAGTCATAGCAATACTACAATGCTAGTCACCAATTGTTTTTGAATTAGAAAATAATGGGAAGTTGGTGGTAGGGCACAGAAGGATCCTTGACATGTGGGTTACCCATACGCAGTAATATATAAGGGTTATTCACAGATGAAAAGACTTTTGGAGTGGCCCCTCTTCCTGAGTCCAACTTCCAAATATGCATGTATACCTATGCTATAAGCAGTAAAAAAAAAAAAAAAAAAAAAAAAAAAAAAAAAAAAAAATGCAAACACAGGCCAGGCGCAGTGGTTCACGCCTGTAATCTCAGCACTTTGGGAGGCCGAGGCAGGTGGATCATGAGGTCAGGAGATCGAGACCATCCTGGCCAACATGGTGAAACCCCGACTCTACTAAAAGTTAGCCGGCAGTGGTGGCAAGCGCCTGTAATCCCAGCTTCTTGGGAGGCTGAGGAAGGTGAATTGCTTGAAACCAGGAGGCAGAGGTTGCAGTGAGCCAAGATTGCAACACTGCACTCACTTCAGCCCGGTGACAGAGCAAGACTACAACTAAAAAAAAAGAAAGGAAACACAGTATAAACACACATAAATTTCTATTTCATTTAATATATCTTAAATATGTTTCTCAGACACATCAAATGTATCAATTAGTTTGTTTTGCTATGTGAATTCTTTGGAGGGCAGGTGGCATTTGTTTACCTAAGTATCTTTATCACATACAGTTTATCATCACTAAATATACTAGGCACAGAGATATTAACAAAATACTTCAGGATAGTGTACACATATAAATATTAAAAAGAGAAGTCCAAGAAAATCGCCAAAAATGTGTCATAAGGCTGAATGATGAATATTAAAAAATTATAGATATCCAGTCCTACACCAAATTTTATCTTACCCTCCACAACCAAGCTGTCTTTATACAATGTCACCACCCAGAGGCCAAAATGAAACAGCTGGAGCAACATCATTCCATATTTCCACCCCTAACAAAATTACGTACAATGTGTAAATTAAACTTTCTCTCTCTACAGTTCTCTAAGAGCTCAATACAGCCTTCCATAGTCTATGTTACCCACTGTATCCATGCTTATCTGAAATAAAATAATGTGCAAATGAATCCAACCATTATGAAATACAGTAGAGCCTTTAATAAACAAATGTCTTTTCACATCTTTATTTTCCTTTCTTTATTTTTTACTCAGTTATCTTTTTCCCTCTTTGTTGAATGTGCATCTAAAAATGATCATATTTAATGACCTATAGATGACTGTGCATTGTCTTTATGATGCTACCCTAAGGGATGTCCCATGTAATCTCTAGCACAAAACAGAAAGTCTCTTCTTTAGATTACATTTTTTCCTGAAATTGACAGAAAATATATTTAATATACCTGAAGGAATAATCACTGGTTTTATTTGAAATTCTTTTGAAACATAAGAGCACACTTTATGGGAAAGAGGAATAGTGTTTAAATATGGCGATCTTTTTCACCCAATCACAGGAAGATCCTTGCCCATTTCTAAAAATGTTACCTGTACCAATTTCTACTCAGATGGCATCTTCTTACCAAAAGAATATTTCAAAAAGGTCTCATGGCAAGACATATAAAGTCCATTTAACTACAAAAATTATGGAAGAAACTAGGTTGGAAATCTATTTAACAGGCACGTTCAAAAAATATTCAATTCAAATTCATATATTTATCAAGCAACTGGAAATCAGATACAAAACCAAGTATTCTAGTAGGCAATTGAATAAGTATGTATTGCATGAATGAAAATTCAAAGAAAGTAAGCCAGTTATCTACAAAGATACAAACAAATGTCATAATTCCTCAAACTAAGGAATGTATATATGTGGGCTCTAGGATACACAAACACCTTTAAAAGGATATGGAGGTATAGATCATATTAAGTGACTCGATTTCCAGCTCCTCAACTTGAGATAAATGCATTCTTTACTAAACTGATCGACCTGAAAGGGCTCCTGTGCCAAGTATTTCATTACCATTCTCCTCTTCCACATTCCCTCTGCTCAAACACCCTTCTCCTGGTTCGTAAAGGAGAGGCATTACAGCTCTCTCCTTACTACAGCCAGTACACTTCTAGGAAGCATACCCAAAAGACTGAGCCCGGAAGCATTCTGAGGGATTTCTCTGGTGGAAGACAGTTCGTTCATGAGGTCTCATTAGGACCATGGCTAAGGCAATCCTCAAAATCATACACTTTCCCTGGCTCTATTTTTATGTTCATAAATTATCCTTTAACTATCAATCTGTTTGTCTGGACTATTCAATTCTCAGAAAGGAGGGACCGAGCACTTCAATCACTATAAAGACACAGTTCCTTTGGTACACAAATAAGCATTTTAGTTGACACCTCAGTTCTGGGTCAATTTTATCATTCCTACTTCGTCTCTGAAGGTCTGCTCCATCTACAGATCTTTTTTCTACATCTTTGAGGTTGAAAAATGGGCCCTGATTAATGGTAATTCACCAAAAATGCCACTCTGTGAAGTTCCTTTGGAGGAAGACTTTCCAGGATAAAAGCCTGCATTGCATACTATCTTCCAAAATTCAGCTAATGAATATTACTTCTTTGTAGGAATTTAAGTTCCTAATTTACTTGTTGGATGTATGGCCAGACATTATTGATCTGAAAGGCAAAGGAATGTATTCTGTTCAAATATAATGTTAGAAAATAATGCTGCCATCTTGCTGATTTCAACTATGTTTTTCAACATTCTGTGTATGCCAAATACAAAACTCAAAGTCTAATGTTGATTCTTTTAAACATAATCTTTCCCATATATAATCTTCATTTTATAAATAATACGATTTTATATAATCTTTGATGTGGTGAAACCATCAATATAAGTTGAGATTTAAAATGTTTCAATTTATAAATATAAAACAATCATACGGGTGTATATTAATTTTACTTACAGATGTTTCTCTCCCTGAAAAAAAAAAATTCTTACTCAAAGGTGTTGAAGCTGGTTTGAGACTTATTTTTTTTTTGAGACAGAGTTTCGCTTGTTACCCAGGCTGGAGTGCAATGGCGCAATCTTGGCTCACCGCAAACTCCGCCTCCTGGGTTCAGGCAGTTCTCCTGCCTCAGCCTCCTGAGTAGCTGGGATTACAGGCACGCGCCACTGTGCCCAGCTAACTTTTTGTATTTTTAGTAGAGACAGGGTTTCACCAGGTTGACCAGGATGGTCTCGATCTCTTGACCTCGTGATCCACCCACCTCGGCCTTCCAAAGTGCTGGGATTACAGGCTTGAGCCACCGTGCCCGGCCGGGTTTAAGACTTATAAGGGGTTGGGTGTGGTGGCTCACACCTATAATCCCAGCACTTTGGAAGGTCGAGGAGGGAGGATCACTTGAACCCAGGAGTTTGAGACCAGCCTAGGCAACACAGCAAGACGCTGCCTCTACAAAAATATTTGCAAATTAGCTGGGTGTGGTGGTGTGTGCCTATAGTCCTAACTATTTGGGAAGCCAAGGTGACAGGATCAATTGAGCACAGGAGTTTGAGGTTACAATGAGCTATGATTATACCCTTGCACTCCAGCCTAGGCAACACAGCAAGACCCTGTCTCTTACAAAAGAAAAAAGAAAAAGACTTATCTGGAAGGAGCAAAATAGGTAAAATCAACTTCTAACTCAAGGACTAAATAGTCATGGCTGCCATACTTAGCACACTGGAAACCCCCACTTCTAATTAATATCTAATTAAAATTACAGATGTGCATTTTATGTTGTAGGATACTGTTTTTTGACTCTCAATCTTACCAAAGACAACGAATGAGAATCTACACTATGACACTCAGGTAAAGTCTTGCAAATAGTACCCTTTCTGAAAAACCTTGGTTTAATCCCTGGAAAAGGCAAAACATTTCTTGGGCAGTAACCATGTTCAAGAAGTCTAGCCTTCATATCCAAGTGATTGACAAAGCGTTCTGCTGTATGCTGCACTGTTCTCAAAATCGTTCTTCAAACCCTGGACGACAGAGACATTTGGAAACTATTAACTACCTTGTCATATTTCACTGATTCTAAATGGAATTTTTTTTCATGTTTACATCTATGAGTCTTATCATCTGCAGCATCTCACAATTCAATGATGGCTTTTTTCTTCTTACTGTTATTTAAATAATGGTGCTCAGGAGTCGAGGAGGTAATAAGGTAGGTTCAAAATACACAGAACCCAGTGGACTAGGGAGTGACCAAGGGAATCTGTCTAAGTTGACCCTTAAACAACATGGAGAGTGGGCAGTGCCGACCCCTGCAGTCAAAAATGTGCACGTAACTTGACTCCCCAAAAACGTAAGTACTAGTAACCTACTGTTGACCTGAAGCCCTACTGATAATGTTAACACAAATTCTGTATATGTGTTATACAGTATATTCTTAAAGTAAGCTAGAGAAAAGAAAATGTTACTAAGAAAATCTACATTCATTAAGTGGAAGTAGATCATAAGGGTCTTCACCCTTGTCTTCACAGTGAACAGGCTGAAGAGGGGCTGGTCTTGCTGTCTCAGGGTTGGCAGAGGCAGAAGAGGTGGCAGGTGAGGCAGGCACACTCAGTGTAGCTTTGCAAAAATACACCGTAATTTCCGCCTGACTTGTTTTTTTCATTTCTCTCAAAGTTTTTCTAATAGTACCAATCCTTCTTCTACCATTTGCTTTAGTTTGTGTGCCCATATCATAGAAGGGTCCGTGTAGTAAAAGTCAAAAGCAGTCTTAATCAGAAGGCTTCTGCAAGACTGTCTAATGTCAATCTGTTTATTCTATGTCTTGTACCTCATCATATCCATCTGGTTTGGAAGCACTCACTTCCATCAAGTCGTCTTCTGTTAACTCCTCTGGCGTGGTGTCTATTGGCTCTGAATTTCTTCAAGATCCATATCTTAAAACCAACTCTCTGCCCCTGCCCTGCCACGCATTTTTGCCATACTCACAATCTTTCAAGATTTCCCTACCGGCTCTGTCATAAATCCTGTGAAGTCACACAAAACATGCAGACAGTTCTCTCCTGCAGAAATTTACTGCTTCAGGCATGATCGTTTTCCCGGCTCTTTCTGTAATGATGGCATCTTCCATGGATACTTCCCGACCTTCATGATGTGCTATTAGGGTCTCTTTCACAGTGCGGACAACCCTTTCCATAGAGCACCACGTGTAACGAGTCTCAGAGGTCCTTATACGACCCTTTCCATAGAGCACCACGTGTAACGAGTCTCAGAGGTCCTTACACAACCCTTTCCATAGAGCACCATGTGTAACGACTCTCAGAGGTCCTTACACGACCCTTTCCATAGAGCACCACGTGTAACGACTCTCAGAGGTCCTTACACGACCCTTTCCATAGAGCACCACGTGTAACGAGTCTCAGAGGTCCTTACACGACCCTTTCCATAGAGCACCACGTGTAACGAGTCTCAGAGGTCCTTACACGACCCTTTCCATAGAACACCACGTGTAACGACTCTCAGAGGTCCTTATACGACCCTTTCCATAGAGCACCACGTGTAACGACTCTCAGAGGTCCTTATACGACCCTTTCCATAGAGCACCACGTGTAACGACTCTCAGAGGTCCTTATACGACCCTTTCCATAGAGCACCATGTGTAACGAGTCTCAGAGGTCCTTACACAACCCTTTCCATAGTGCACCACGTGTAACGAGTCTCAGAGGTCCTTACACGACCCTTTCCATAGAGCACCACGTGTAACGACTCTCAGAGGTCCTTATACGACCCTTTCCATAGAGCACCACGTGTAACGACTCTCAGAGGTCCTTATACGACCCTTTCCATAGAGCACCACGTGTAACGACTCTCAGAGGTCCTTATACGACCCTTTCCATAGAGCACCACGTGTAACGACTCTCAGAGGTCCTTATACGACCCTTTCCATAGAGCACCACGTGTAACGACTCTCAGAGGTCCTTATACGACCCTTTCCATAGAGCACCACGTGTAACGACTCTCAGAGGTCCTTATACGACCCTTTCCATAGAGCACCACGTGTAACGACTCTCAGAGGTCCTTATACGACCCTTTCCATAGAGCACCACGTGTAACGACTCTCAGAGGTCCTTACACGACCCTTTCCATAGAGCACCATGTGTAACGAGTCTCAGAGGTCCTTACACAACCCTTTCCATAGAGCACCATGTGTAACGACTCTCAGAGGTTCTTATACGACCCTGTCCATAGAGCACCATGTGTAACGAGTCTTAAAGGTCCTTATACCCCCCTGATCTAGAGGCCGAATTAGAGATGTTGTGCTTGGGAGCAATTAGATTGCTTTGATGCCTTCGGTGTTGAATGCACGAGTTTCTGAGTAGCTGGAGAATTGTCTGATATTGAAAGAACTTTAAAAGGCAGTCTCCAACTAGAAAGGCACTTCCTGACTTTAAGGAAAAAGCATCAACAACTAATCGAGAAAAAGTTCTCACTGTCCGGGTCTTCTTGCTGTACAACCAAAAGACCAGAAGCTGTTGTTTAACATTTCCCTTCAAGGCACAGGGGTTAGCAGCTTTATAGGTAAGTGTAGTGTTGATCATAACCCTACCTGAATTTGCAGAAAACAGAGTTAGCCTATCCCTTCCTGCCTTAAATCCTGGTGCTTGTTTCTCTTCCTTACTAATAAATGTCCTTTGTGGCATTTTTTTCTTCTCTCATAATAGGGCACTTCTGTCTATATTAAAAACCTGTTCATACAAATAGCTACCCTTTCTCCTCAATGATTTTTTTTTTCTTCAACTTTTAAATGCAGGGTATATGTACAGGATGTGCAGGTTTGCTACACAGGTAAATGTATGCCACGGTGGTTTGCTGCAAAATCATCCCACCACCTAGTTATTAAGTCCAGCATCCATTAGCTAGCTGTTCTTCCTGATGCTCTCCCTCGCCCCACCCCGCCAAGGGGCCTAGTGTGTGTTGTTTCCCTCCACGTGTTCTCTTCATTCAGCTTCCACTTACAAGCAAGAACATGTGGGATTTGGTTTTCTGTTCCTGCATTAGTTTGCTGAGGATAATGACTTCCAGCTCCAACCATGTCTCTGCAAAGGACATAATCTTGTTCCTTTTTACAGCTTCATAGTATTCCATGGTGTACACATACCACATTTTCTTTATCCACGTAGTATTCCATGGTGTACACATACCACATTTTCTTTATCCACGTAGTATTCCATGGTGTACACATACCACATTTTCTTTATCCACGTAGTATTCCATGGTGTACATATACCACATTTTCTTTATCCAGCCTATCACTGATGGGTATGTAGGTTGACCCCATGTCTTTGCTATTGTGAATAGTGCTGCAGTGAACATATGCACGCACATAGCTTTATAACAGAATGAGTTATACACCTTTGGGTATATACCCAGTAATGGGACTGCTGAGACAAATGGTATTTGTGTCTCTACATCTTGGAGGAATTGCCACATTGTCTTCCACAATGATTGAACCAATTTGCACTCCCATCAACAATGTATAAAGTATTCCTTTTTTCCCCACAATCTCACCAGAATCTGTTTCTGACTTTTCAATAACAGCCATTCTATTAAAAGAAAGATATGAAGTGGTATCTCATTGTGGTTTTGATTTGCATTTCTCTAATGATCCACTGCTGATGAGCTTTTCTTCATGTTTGTTGGATGCACATATATCTTCTTTTGAAAAGTGTTCATGTCCTTTGCCCACTTTTAAATTTTTTTTTTTTCTTACAAATTTGCTTAAGTTCCTGTAGACTCTGGATATGAGACCTTTGTCAGATGGGTAGATTGCAAACATTTTCTCCCATTCTGTAGGGTATCTGTTCACTCTGATGATAGTTTCTTTTGCTGTGCAGAAGCTCTTTAATTAGATCCCATTTGCAAATTTTGGCTTTTTTGTAATTGCTTCGGCATTTTTGTCATGAAATCTTTGCCCATGCCCATGTCCTGAATAGTACTGCCTAGATTTTCTTCTGTCATTTCAATAATATTTTTTATGGCATCTAAGAACTCATCTGTTGCCTGTTGGTGAGAAGAAGCTGTTTCTCCTATTACCGTGACCTTTCTAAAGTCAAACCTCCATCTCAACTTATCAAACCATCCTTTGCTGGCATTACATTTTCCAGGAATAGATCCGTTACCTTCCTTTTGCTGTAAGTTGTCAAAGAATCACTTTGCTTTTTCTCAAATCATAGCAGAGTCTGTAAGTATGCCTTTTCTATAGCAATACTGCACCCACATAAAAGCTGAACTTACAATATTGTATCAAAAGATATTGCACAAAAAGTGCAAGGTTCTTGTACTTGACAGTGTACCTACAGTGATGGCTCATGAATACCCTCTTCTTTTCTTTTGTTTTTTTTTTTTTGAGATGGAGTCTCACTCTTTCACCCAGGCTGCAGTGAAGGAGCATGATCTCGGCTTACTGCAACCTCTGCCTATTGGGTTCAACCAATTCTCCTGCCTCTGCCTTCCAAGCAGCTGGGATTACACCACCATGCACGGTTAATTTTTGTATTTTTTGTAGAGACGAGGCTTCACCATGTTGGCCATGCTGGCCTCGAACTCCTGACCTCAGGTGATCCACCTGTCTTGGCCTCCCAAGATGATCCCAAGGCTTTCCTGAGAGCCACTACACCCAGCCCATCCCTTTTCTTTTTTATAGTCCTTAATTCTGAATTAATTTATCTTGAAATAGCAGACAATCACAGCGACAGACTTCACTCTACAATACATATCAAGCAATTCAACTACTGCTGCTGCTGCTTCTACTGCTTCTTCTCCTTCCTCCTTTTTTTTTTTTTTGAGATGGAGTCTCACACGGTTGCTTGCCCAGGCTGAAGTACAGTGGCATGATCTCAGCTCACTGCAACCTCCACATCCCTGGTTCAAGCAATTCCCCTGCCTCAGCCTCCCAAGTAGCTGGAATTACAGGAGCACACCACTACACCTAGCTAACTTTTTTGCATTTTTAGTAGAGATGGGGTTTCATCATGTTGGTCAGGCTGGTCTCAAATTCCTGACCTTGTGATCTGCCTGCCTTGGCCTCCCAAAGTGCTGGGATTACAGGCGTGAGCCACCATGCCCAGCCTCAACTTTTTCTCATAATGTCACGAGTTTTCTCTGCTTTTTGGAAGCACTTCCAGCATCACTAGTGAGCTAGTGATACTTCATACAGGTCTCACGGCATTATTCAAGGTGTAAACACAATGATAAAATACTCAAAAGCCACGAGATCACTTTTTACTGTTATATGCCATTTACTGGAGAGACGAACTGCTCACTTGGAGATGATTATCGTCTTGGCATTTTAAGTGGATACTAGCAACACTTGAGCTCACCACAATAGCCATACAAGTTAGCTACAAAATTACTGCAGTAGTACAGTATGTACTAGTTAATTTCATGCAGTTATGACTTAATACTGCATCTTTGCTTTTTTTACATTTCTCTGGACTGAGAATGGCACCACGTATGGTTTGCTAGTGTTTATGTGCCTACATTGTGATTAACTTTTATAACAGATTTGTGTATATTTTATGGTAGTAAATGACAAAATAGACTAGTATCTACATATATTTTATGCATTCATGCCATATCTTTTTCTTAATTTTTTGGATAGTTTTAGGCTATGCAGTTCATCTGCAAGTGTTTTCAAATTGTTGCAAATCTCCAAAAAAGTTTTCAATATATTTATTGAAAAAAATCAATGCATAACTGGACCCACACACTCAAAACTCGTGGTTTTTTTGGCACAAATTGTATTTTGAATCACAGTGCCGTACCTGCAACTGGTTTCAGACAGTTACAGAAACCAACCAGTTAGTTTTCTCCCTTCCTGTTATATGATAATGGCAACATCTTCTTCTACTGTGTAACTATTTTCAAACTGAATTATATTAATTTATGCAAGGTACTTAGATCTAGGTCTAGAAAATTCTTTTTCTTTTCTTCTGAAGTAAATGAATTGAACCAAAGAAAATTCTTAAAGCATTCAAATTGAAAGTTCCATTTTTTATACTATTTATGCTGATAAGAAGCCCTTCAAATAAAACTACATACATTTTGATGTATGTTTCTCACAATCTGTCAATAAAATATTGACAAAGGAAAAATCAATGACCCAGATATTTCTTATAGATAATTGGTTATAATGGAGAAGTTACTTAACCATAATTTATAAAGACAACATTTACTAAAAATGCATTTTCACCCTTTAAAAGCTGCTTAACTTTAAACAAAGTTGATAGAAAAGTTCTGATACTTTAAATGCCAATAAGATAAAATGTAGTTCAGTTCTGATCAATCTCTGGAAAAATCAGTGGCTGTATCAGAAAAGCACAGAATTCACTTTCCTAAAAGTCTCTAGACAGCTGAGTCTAAAATCATTTAAGACAATTGAACCAAAGGAAATATCATCATCTGTGTATTGACAAATGAAAGACAAAGTCTCAAATTTTACCATTGAAGTACATTTTTCAAAACATTAAATGGAAAAGAAATTTTATTTAAGAAATTTTAACTGAAGATACTTACCGTATTAAATAGTAACAGCTATCAGACTCATTCCATTAATCAGAGATTATAATAATTCCTCAAACATTTCCAGAGCCAGTACAGCACAGTAATTAAGGGCAGAGTTGCTATGTGACCCTAGGCAAGTAAGCTGACTTCTCTGAATTTCAGTTTCCTCTTCTGTAAAACGAGAATACTAACAGCATCTATATTTAATACAGTCAACCTAAAGATTAAGAGTCTAGATATAGTATAGATACTATACTAGCATAAAATAAATGGTCAATGAATATTAACTGTCATCATTATTAAGAATTTAGCATATGTTGTAAGCTGGGGATCATTCTTCATACCCTACATAAGTGTCAATTAATCTAATAAATATTAATTAGACTTCAAGGAAAAAAAATAAGCCAATGTGGTTGGAACAGAGTGAACAAGGGGGTGAGCGGAAAACTGGCATTAGATGAGATGGTAAGGGGCCCTGTTCATATTATTTGTAATATATATTCTGCTTATTACTGTAATGGATACAGTATACCCATAACCTCTATATATCTTTATACATGCATACGTACACGCACCAAACTTTGTAAATAAGAATTTCATAGGTACTACATAAAGTATATGGGAAACAGAGAAAGAAAAATTAGATGGGGTAGACAGGAAAGAGAGTAAAACGGGAAAAAGAAAGAGGAGAAGAAAAAAGAAGAAAAGAAAGAAAGAGGAAGAGAAGATGATGGTTTCAGTTGATGAATGACCCTTGGTTCAGAAAGGGCTAGATTTGTGTACATGCCTGGTTGGCATGATGACACTCAGCACACTGGACGTAAATGAGGCACGCTGGAAAAGGGTGAATATGAGAGCCAGGAGACTTTTACAACAGTTACTGTTTATGTCAAGACCCACGTGTCCCAGGGGACCCATTTTCACATAATCTATAATTATCTTTTCGCTTTAATCGCCTCGTCATTCCTGAGGCTCTCATGGGCACTGGAAGAGGAAAAGCTCATTAACTAAACCTTTTCTCCTCTCTCCAGCCACCCATGGCTTTTAATTGCTTGGTGTGTTATTATCTAGGAGTGCAACTGGAATCATTTTCATAAGAAAGCGAGGTAGAGAGGAGGACGGCAGCCATGAGTCCCTGAGGTATGCACGAAAGACAAACCTTTGCTTTCTCAATTATTTATGCCAGCTGAGGTTTTACAGGCTGAATAAATCCATAACTCAAGTTCATTCTGAGCAGTCAGATTCTCCAGGGGGAGTTGCCCACTTGCCTATACACACTTGTGTAGTCCTCAAAGAATAACCAGAATGTAACAAGACATATGTCATCCAATTTATCACCTATCACCAAGGTGTTAACACAATGTTGATCACAGGCAACATGGTGAAATAGGCAAGTATTACACCACCACCAGCCAAACAGATGGGGGAAGCTTTTTGGTGCTAAAGCCCTAGTGTCATTAGGTTAGTGGCATCCCAGAATGACTTGGCCTGTTAAACGCATAAAAAGCTGAATATTCATTTTTTAAAACACAAATATGTGTAACACATACTCTGGAAGCTTAAGGATCTTTAAGTAGATTTGTTAAAAACAGGCTGCAATCTAACAATGTGAAGTTTTGAATAAATAAATAGAATTTTATACCATCTGATTTTAGAAGTAATTTACAAAAAACTAGGTATGTTACAGCTTTTTCTCCAATCATATCTCCTTCAGGAAAATTTTAGAGTATAATTTATGTGTGACAGGCTTTTATGCTACTTCCAAGCTAGTTCATATTTCACCAAGAATACAAAATTAAAGCATAAAAAAATCACTTTCATTCTAATTTTTTATACTTATATTCTTCCATTTATAATAAGGACTAGAGAGCAGCCAATGAAAATATATTTGAGAAATATTTTCAAAATCCATTATTGTTTAAAAATGGAAACTTTATATGTCAATGATGAAAGCATCTCTTTGAAATTCTACAGGCTTTTGTGTCTGACCACAAGCAGCGACCTCTGGTATTTTCTGCCAAAACACTTCATTTGTCTCACAGAACAACTAATCAATTCCAGAGCCCATCAATCATTTCCGTTGTATACCAGGTCTGGTCTTGCTTAGAGAAGGTCCAGATGGCTGTCTGTGTAAGTGGAATTAATAAAATTCTAATAGATTACATGACATCAAACTACAAAATGTAACAGGGAGGACCAAATCTTACTGTAGGGTGGTGCGGGTACTGTTCAATCTTCATTTACTGCATTTTTAATTCTTGCTCTAATCTCTCAGTTTACGTGCAAACTTCTAGATCAAACCTTTGAAGCATACAAGTAACCAGAAGCAATTTCTTGTATATGTGATGCAGAACCATCTCACTCTACAAACCCCTATACTTATCAACCAGTGCTTTTCCTGCCCATCTGCAGTATAAATGAAAAACACAGCTGATGTCAAAACTAGGGGTAACTCCCTGTTACAAGATTTGTTACTCTCTTGTTTCCATAGTTCTAAAAGCACTGGCTCTCCCTTCCTTATATTCCATTTTCTTTTGCAAAAGCAAACAACTTGTATTTAATTATAGAACCAGAATGCTACGATATTTTAGCTCCTAACATTAGCTCCTTGCTCCTCTGTAGACTTCCTCTGCTGAGTAAAAACATTATTATAAAAACCAACAGTTACATAGTAGCTTATTTTATACCAGATCCTCTTCTAGGCTGCCTGTATATGCATTCACACAATCTGCTAAGTACCAAGTGAGACAAGTAATATAATTATTCCCATTTTACAGGTCAGTAACTGCCCAGTATCACACAGCTGGTAAGTGATGGAACTAGCATTTGAATGTCAGCAATTTGGCTCCATAATTTTTTGTACTTAATTAGAATCAGCCTACTACACCCCCTCAATTATATTACAGAACAATTAAGTAGCTTCAGAATGAGAAACTGATGTAAGAGCTCCGTGATACTAACAGAGAGCGCTGAACCTCTGACATTATATTGATACTTTTTTTTTTTTTTTTTTTTTTTTTTTTGAGACAGAGTTTCGCTCTCGTTACCCAGGCTGGAGTGCAATGGTGCGATCTCGGCTCACCGCAACCTCTGCCTCCTGGGTTCAGGCAATTCTCCTGCCTCAGCCTCCTGAGTAGCTGGGATTACAGGCACGCGCCACCATGCCCAGCTAATTTTTTGTATTTTTATTAATGACGGGGTTTCACCATGTTGACCAGGATGGTCTCGATCTCTTGACCTCGTGATCCACCCGCCTCGGCCTCCCAAAGTGCTGGGATTACAGGCGTGAGCCACCGCACCCGGCCTACATCGATACTTTCTATGACAGAGTGGAAAGCAGACAGCGAGCTCAGAATTGGCCCCAGTGGCCCTTGTCTCAAGAACACTCACCTTAAAACTAAAGCTCATAACTCATCATCCGTTATACAATACACATTCATCAGAAAAGCTGCCACAACAATAGAACCCAACCTTAACCAAATGGATTTATCAGATACTGAACTGTCTAATCTTTACAGATGTAAAAACTCTGGAGTTTATAAAGTATCAAAACAAACCTTCAAAATATGCTATTTTATGTCCTTTTTAAAAACGATGGTACTATAGAAAAAAATTTTTGCTTTTATCCAAGTCCACCATTTGATGTTTTTAAAACTCTAAAACCTGTTACTTTCACCTCAGCTGAACATAATTCTCCCAAGAAACTGCAATTAACATCAATTAAAGCACAACTTTCTCTTAAAAAAATAAGACACCAGACATTATATTTCACCAAAATACAAGCATGATTTGACTACGTAACTTCAAGAAATAGACCATTTTCATTGTTGCAACTGCATTCTGACACTTAAGCATCCATAGGGGCTAGGTCTGGCCCTTCACTGGAATAATCCAACATTTCAGTACGTAACAATTTTCATTATGGCCTGATTTGTTACAGTGGAATTCTATTACACTATAAAAAGAACTCTCTCAATACAAGAATATAATTAGTTCCTGTAATTTCTGATCTGCTGTAGCAGTAACAAAATTACTGTGTTTGTAATACTTAAAAGGCTTTCAGTGGCTTGTTCACATCGTTTCTTACTCTTTCTTAACAGTATGTTCAGAATATGAAGATTCAGATATTGTTAAGACTAATACTTAATGAAGACTTCATGAAAAAAAGGCCAAGTCTAACCAGTTTTGCCCACAGCAAAGGTTCACATTTCATTCAAATAATATTTATTAAATACACTTTCATAAAAATGCCAAAAGTAAGAAAATATTATTCAAAAGTGAAGATGCTGAGAAGCACAAATATTCACAATGTATTGTGTCATTACAGATTCAATAAAAGTATGTTGAGCTGAATTAAAATCTCTAAAAAAAAACTATATTATTCTTTGTCATTGTTTATCACAGTCAAAATTCTAAATATTGATTTAAATCTAAGAGTCACTTCACTAGCAATTGGGTGGGGGATAAAGGAAGGAAGATTAACCCTTCCGACACAGTTTAACCCTTTATCTCAGGATTTCTACTCTCAGTACAACTGGAGTACATTTGATTTGCTTCATGTTCTGTAAAGCTACTGTGATCAGTCATGTCATCAGATATTCTAAAAGAAACTGTATTCAGTATGTCATTTTGAAAAATACTAGAGTCTGGGTGCCCTTAAGGAAAATGGCATACAAAATAAAGATCATTATTATTTATAGATAAGCGATTGATATTGTTAGTAACTTAAGCTTAGTGATTTTTATTAAAAGGAAAGTCAAGAAACGATCTCAACTTATTTATCCAACTAGGAAAAAAAATAGCCTATACATTTTTTATTGCCTAAGGGAAAGGTTAGGATGGGCATATCACAGAGGAAGCAAACCAGCAGCTCTCTGTTTCAGCATAGGGTTATCAGGCTAACCCTATATAAGCAGTGGTCACTAAACTTTCAGCTCTTCAAAAGCAGCAGCTGTAGCTACCTCCCACGTTCTGAGCACTTTCATGAACATCTACCAAGTTTGGGGGTTTTCCTGATAGTGAGAATGCAAAGATGGGTAAAATATGATCCTCACTCTCAGAAACTAAAAGCTAAAACATTTCTAAGTGTACAGTTCAGTAGTGTTAAGTATTCACTGTGTGTAATCTCTGTAACTTTATCATCCTGCAAAACTGAAACTGTCCCTATTAAACAAGTTCCCATTCCCTACCCGCCAGCTCCTGGCAACCACCATTTCACTCTCGCTCTGATTTTTGACTGCTTTGTTTCTGTGAATTTGACCACTCAAAATACCTCATGTAAGTATAATCACAGAGTGTGTTCTTGTGACTGGCTTATTTCACTTAGCATAATGTCCTCAAGGTCCAAAATTTCCTTCCTTTCTAAGGCTGAATAATATTCCATTGTATATACTACATTTTGTTTATACATTCATCTGTCGACAGATGATTCCACCTGTTGGTTACTATACAGAGTGCTGCTATGAACACGACTGTGCAAACATGTCTTTGGGATTCTGCTTTGAGTCCTGCTATGAACACGACTGTGCGAACATGTCTTTGGGACTCTGCTTTGAGTCCTGCTATGAACACGACTGTGCAAACATGTCTTTGGGACTCTGCTTTGAGTCCTGCTATGAACACGACTGTGTGAACATGTCTTTGGGACTCTGCTTTGAGTCCTGCTATGAACACGACTGTGCGAACATGTCTCTGGGACTCTGCTTTGAGTCCTGCTATGAACACGACTGTGCGAACATGTCTCTGGGACTCTGCTTTGAGTCCTGCTATGAACACGACTGTGCGAACATGTCTCTGGGACTCTGCTTTGAGTGCTGCTATGAACACGACTGTGCGAACATGTCTCTGGGACTCTGCTTTGAGTCCTGCTATGAACACGACTGTGCGAACATGTCTCTGGGATTCTGCTTTGAGTCCTGCTATGGACTGTGCGAACATGTCTCTGGGATTCTGCTTTGAGTCCTGCTATGAACACGACTGTGCAAACATGTCTCTGGGACTCTGCTTTGAGTCCTGCTATGAACACGACTGTGAGAACATGTCTCTGGGACTCTGCTTTGAGTCCTGCTATGAACACGACTGTGCAAACATGTCTTTGGGATTCTGCTCTGAGTCCTATGAACACGACTGTGCAAACATGTCTTTGGGACTCTGCTTTGAGTCCTGCTTATGAACACGACTGTGCGAACATGTCTTTGGGATTCTGCTTTGAGTCCTATGAACACGACTGTGCAAACATGTCTTTGGGACTCTGCTTTGAGTCCTGCTATGAACACGACTGTGCAAACATGTCTTTGGGACTCTGCTTTGAGTCCTGCTATGAACACGACTGTGCGAACATGTCTTTGGGACTCTGCTTTGAGTGCTGCTATGAACACGACTGTGCAAACATGTCTTTGGGATTCTGCTTTGAGTCCTGCTATGAACACGACTGTGCAAACATGTCTCTGGGATTCTGCTTTGAGTGCTGCTATGAACACGACTGTGCGAACATGTCTCTGGGACTCTGTTTTGAGTCCTGCTATGAACACGACTGTGCGAACATGTCTCTGGGATTCTGCTTTGAGTGCTGCTATGAACACGACTGTGCGAACATGTCTCTGGGACTCTGCTTTGAGTCCTGCTATGAACACGACTGTGCAAACATGTCTTTGGGATTCTGCTTTGAGTCCTATGAACACGACTGTGCAAACATGTCTTTGGGACTCTGCTTTGAGTCCTGCTATGAACACGACTGTGCGAACATGTCTTTGGGATTCTGCTTTGAGTCCTGCTATGAACACGACTGTGCAAACATGTCTTTGGGATTCTGCTTTGAGTCCTATGAACACGACTGTGCAAACATGTCTTTGGGACTCTGCTTTGAGTCCTGCTATGAACACGACTGTGCGAACATGTCTTTGGGATTCTGCTTTGAGTCCTGCTATGAACATGACACTGCAAACATGTCTTTGGGATTCTGCTTTGAGTCCTGCTATGAACACGACTGTGCAAACATTTCTTTGGGACTCTGCTTTGAGTCCTGCTATGAACACGACTGTTCAAACATGTCTTTGGGATTCTGCTTTGAGTCCTGCTATGAACACGACTGTGCAAACATGTCTTTGGGACTCTGCTTTGAGTCCTGCTATGAACACGACTGTGCGAACATGTCTTTGGGACTCTGCTTTGAGTGCTGCTATGAACACGACTGTGCGAACATGTCTTTGGGACTCTGCTTTGAGTCCTGCTATGAACACGACTGTGCGAACATGTCTCTGGGATTCTGCTTTGAGTCCTGCTATGAACACGACTGTGCGAACATGTCTTTGGGACTCTGCTTTGAGTGCTGCTATGAACACGACTGTGCGAACATGTCTTTGGGACTCTGCTTTGAGTCCTGCTATGAACACGACTGTGCGAATATGTCTTTGGGACTCTGCTTTGAGTGCTGCTATGAACACGACTGTGCGAACATGTCTTTGGGACTCTGCTTTGAGTGCTGCTATGAACACGACTGTGCAAACATGTCTTTGGGATTCTGCTTTGAGTCCTGCTATGAACACGACTGTGCAAACATGTCTTTGGGATTCTGCTTTGAGTCCTGCTATGAACACGACTGTGCAAACATGTCTTTGGGACTCTGCTTTCTTTGGATACATTCCCAGAAGCAGAACGGGTAGATCATACAGTAATTCTATTTTAACTTTCCGAGGAAACTTCAGTTTTCCACAGTGGCTGTATCATTTTATATCCCAAAATGACTTTTAATTTGGAGCAAATTAAATTAACTTTTAATTAAACAAATTATAAAAATTAAAATCTGTAAAAGAAATAGTATTTTGAGGAAAATTAACACAAAAATCCTTAGCTTTAGATTGAGACACAAAATCTAGCCCCGCCAACTACTTATGTAGGGAAAAGTCGCTGAATGAGAGTTATTATTAGACACTGATGAAAAGCAATTATTATCACTTATTCACACACTTAACTGGCACTGATTCAGACATTTAATTGATTTTAAAGATTATACGCCTAAAATATTATTTCCTGTTCATTTATTGTCCCGCTTGCAAATACCACCAAATCAGTTTCATGTTAAGAAAGGATGCTTCGCAAATTGAATATTTCAAAATTAAAAATATATAGTACATATATACATAAGCACATGCAAACACACACACACATACATGCATATATATTCCAATTATCAAAGATCAGAAGACAAATTACCTGATGGTTTCTTCATGGTATAGAGAACTAATAACTGGCCCACCAAAGCCAGTATTTCTTTCTTTTCCTTTCTTCTCTGGTACCTGTGGGAAGGGAAGAAAATGTGGAAAAAAAAGACAAGTGGGTTAAACAATGTGTATTTAAATCAGTTAAAAAATGTTATTTTGCCAAGAAAGACTAAGGATTTTACCCTCAACCACTTCTTCAAACCCTAGTAAAAATTTTACGGTGGTAACAGAAAGGCAAAAGGACTCTCAGGTCATCACGGGAGGGGAATGGGTACCTGCTGGCAATCTAAAGTATCCCAGTACAACCTTCTGGAGCCACCAAAAAAAACAATTCTCCTAGCAAAGTCATATCTAGATTTATAAAATTAAAGTTCCCAAATAAGAAATAAGCTACATCATAGTAAGAGTTCGAACTGAATTATAAAGAAAATGTTTTTAGGTTTAAAAAAATGGAGAAAAGGCAGAAGACAGACAGAAAAGGAGGTTTAGATGGCAAATAAAAGAAAAAAAGCAGCAAACTGCACAGAAATACTTTCCAAACTCAAGGATTCAATAGGTCTTGGCCCTCTATGTTGTTCTCAAAACACAAGAATAACATTAATTTAGTAATAAGATTCTTCTAAAACATGTAATGTGCAGACAATGCACCTGGAAAATACTGTCTGTGGGGATCAAAACCCCATGTAAGGACAGCTTTTAGGCCAGGATACCTGCAAAAGTCAGAGCTCCCTGTTACTGACAGGTTCCTCTTATACACGCATAGATCAGTATTCAGCCGAAGGACCCTCTGCAGATCTCCGAAACTGTTAACAAAGGAGCATCCTCTCTGGTACTCAGCCCTGCAAATTCTAGTTCAAACCTTGAGACTGCCAGGCCATTTTGGGTTCCCTCTCCTTGCAGCCTGGAAAATGGTGCCAGATAATAAACAGAGGCACCTGTAAGGCACAGCCTGTTTGTTTCCCTGATTTTGTAACTTTACGCTGCTTATAATACAATGTCTGAAAATTACTGTTTTATCCAGTAATTTTAGCCATGCATCTGGTTTTCTTCTTGTTTTTGACAATAGGGTAAATCCCATCCCTATTACTCCACCATTCCCAGGAACAGAAGTCCTACAAATATTAACTTTAAACCCAGTGTAACAGTCTTTGTAGTAATGTAATATAATTTACTTAAGAATTATCTGACAGTTGTATATTAATCTATTTTCACTTTTTCATTCATAAACAGACATAATGAATATCTTTAAGCATAAGAAATAAAGCCAGGCACAGTGGCTCACACCTGTAATCCCAGCACTTTGGGAGGCTGAGGCGGGCAGATCACCTGAGGTCAGGAGTTCAAGACCAGCCTGGCCAACATGGCGAAACCCTGTCTCTACTAAAAATACAAAAATTATTCGTGTATGGTGGCAGGCACCTGTAGTCCCAGCTACTCGGGAGGCTGAGGCAGGAGAATTGCTTGAGCCCAGAGGCAGAGGCTGCGGTGAGCTGAGACTGCACCATTGTACTCCCGACTGGGCGACAGAGCAAGATTCCATCTCTTAAAAGCAAACAAACAAAAAAAGAAATGAAGGACTTTTAATTAAAATATTTAGGAAAAAAACCTGTCCCCATAATTTGATTATGATATATTCTAAATACATTCCCCTTTCCTAGGACTAGTTCCTCTTTCTAAAGCAACTGCACAAATACACGTTAGAATGCTGGTCAGAATGTTTTATTGAGGAGTGGGGGGACTGTATCTTAGGCAGAAACAATATTTTAAAAATAACCTGCCATTATCAGATTGAATCCAGAAAAGGATGCTAAAGATTTGTTAGTTTTCCTTTCCATCCACTTCATCTACCAGAGAGGGTAAACTCTGGCTACTTTACCCTCTTCTACTCCAGTGAAATTTCTCTCATAGAGGCTTAGAAGTTTATTCCATTTCTCTCTACTCAGAATCCATTAAGTCACTTTTATGTTGCATCAGCAATTAAATAGAGTCCAATTTGGCAGCCAACAGGATAAAATTTGCCAGTTCTTTGCCTGAGACTCTATAAGTTGAAACACTAAAATGTTCCTTCACTCAAAAGGAAAAGGATAAGTTGTTGGCTAAATCTTTATCACCTGATTCAGACGCCACCTTAGTGTTTTAGAGTTAACATTTAAAACCGTGTGAAACTTTTTCTTCTATTTGAAAAAGTATTCCTAAGATTATCAGGCTAATCTATGCAAAGAGGTTTCTTGCTTCTGTGTGCTACTGTTTTGGATTTGTTTTACTGGTTTGTTTAATTCATTTGTAGTATAACTGTTGAACTCTCGGAAAATTAATCAACTTCTTTTCCTGAGTTTCCTCATTTGTAAAAATAGGAATAACAGTACCTATTTCATGCGGTTGTTTTAAGGACTTAAATTTATACATAAATAGAACAGTAATCAGTGCAAAGTGACCATTACGTAAGTGTTAGCTAACACAATAATTATTATTGCCCCAAACATGGCCATTTCTCCAGAGTAAAAGTGTTTCAGCAATATAGATACAAGATGTTGTGATGTGAGAACTTAAAATATTGACCATGAGTCTTCACCTAATAGCTCTAAACTTTTGATTCTCCTGACAAAACAACAAATCCCCAAACAAACTATCATAAAAACTAACATACCTCATTACAAGAAAAAGAGAAAGAAAACTAGTACTTAAGGAATATCTTCCATGTGCTTATATTATCCAATTTCCACTTCAAAACTAGTCTATAAAGCTGGTATTATCACTGGATTTTATTTAAGATATCCTCAACTGTAAGAAGCACCATTATTTTCAGTAATGTGCAGAAAGAAAAAACATAGCCAGTTAAATACAATACACCATTTTCAGATTCATGTAGATTTCAAAAATATTAAACACTGAATAAATATCTGCCTTAGACTTGGCCAGACGTGGTGGCTCATGCCTTTAATTCCAGCACTTTGAAAAGCTGAGGCAGGAGGATCACTTAAGCTAAGGAATTAAAAACCAGCCCGGACAACATGGTGAGACCCCGACCCTACAAAGAAAACGAAGAACAAAAAAGATTCGAAACATAAATGTGCATTCATTTTACAGATTCAAAAACTGAAAGGAGGTGAAGTATGCCACATAAGTGGCAGAATTGGGATTCACACCAAGATCCTTTGATATTCCAAGCCTGTGTTGTTTCTATTAAATTATACCACTTCTCCAAGCTATTCTGGAAACCTTTATTAAACAATGACAATATTCTAAATTAAAATGTTATCTGTTTCTTAAGTGTAGTTTGTTTGTTTTTTGAGATGGGGTCTCACTCTGTCACCCAGGCTGGAGTGTACTCGGTAATCTTGGCTCATTCAACTTCTGCCTTCCAGGCTCAAGCAATCCCCTTCCACGGCAGCCCCACCAGTAGCTGGGAGGACAGGCAAGCACCACCACACCCGGATAATTTCGTTTGTTTGTTTGGTAGAGACGGGGTTTTACCATGTTGCTCAAGCTGGTTTTAAACTCTTGGGCTCAAGTGATCCATCCACCTTCGCCTTCCCTAAGTGCTGGGATTACAGGTGTGAGCCACCAATCCCAGCCTTAAGTGTACTTTTTAAATGTTTACATAAAGTACTTCATTAGTTCAAAGAGAAAACTTTAAAATTAAAATAAATACTCTGAAGCCAAATTATTCTGATAAATTATGCATAATTTAGTTGACAGACTAATGCTACAATTCTAAACCCTTAAAAAAGGAACACTTTTCTAATCTTTTAAAATAAGCAATTGTTTTTTCCTGAAACAATAGCTATTGATTTCAACATAGAAAAGTGAGAATATTGATTTCGTCTCATCTACCATTTGTCACTAGCAGCATTAAGAAAACTTTACCATGAAAATATTGTTGGCTGCTACTTAGTAACATTTATAAAATTTTCAAGAAAGGGAAACTCCATAAATGTATATTTTTAACCTGTTTCTCTTTTTTTTTTTTTATTTTTTATTCATGTTTTTTTTTTTTTTTTTTTTTTTTAAATTTTTATTGCATTATAGGTTTGGGGGTACATGTGCAGAACGAGCAAGATAGTTGCATAGGTACACACATGGCAGTGTGCTTTGCTGCCTTCCTCCCCCTCACCCACACTTGGTATTCATCCCCAGGCTATCCCCCCCAGCCCCCCCCGCTGTCCCTCCCCCATTCCCCCCAACAGTCCCCAGTGTATAGTAGACCGCCTCTCTGTGTCCATGTGTTCTTATTTTTCTCACCCACCTATGAGTGAGTATATGCGGTATTTCTTAACCTGTTTCTCTTAAAATTGCAAACACACAAGGCCAGGCACAGTGGCTCATGCCTTAATCCCAGTACTTTGGGAGACCAAGGCGGGTGGATAACCTGAGGTCAGGAGTTGGAAACCAGTCTGGCCAACACTGTGAAACCCCGTCTGTACTGAAAAAAATAATACAAAAATTAGCCGGGCATGGTGGCAGATCCCTGTAGTCCCAGCTACTCGGGAGGCTGAGGCAGGAGAATCACTTGAAGCTGGGAGGTAGAGGTTGCAGTGAGCCAAGATTGGGCCATTGCACTCCAGCCTGGGTGACAAAAGCAAAACTGTTTCAAAAACAAAAAATCACAAACACACAGCAGTATTTTTAAAAATCATCTCCTAAAACCTTTAAGAAAACAGACATTTAGCCAGGTGCAATCTCACACCTATGATCCTAGCACTTGGAAGGCTGAGGTGGGAGGATCACCTGAGGTTAGGAGTTTGAGACCAGCCTGGACAACATGGTGAAACCTCGTTTCTACTAAAAATACAAAAATTAGCCAGGCATGGTGGTACACACCTGTAATCCCAGCTACCTGGGACGCTGAGGCAGGAGAATTGCTCAAACCTGGGAGGCAGAGGTTGCACTGAGCTGAGATCACCCATGGAACTCGAGCCTGAGTGACAGAATGAGACTCCATCTCAAAAACAAACTAACAACAAAAAAAAACCAGACATTTATAAAAATGTCTACTGTCTAGAAACAATTGCATAAATGCTTAAATTGGTATTGAAAAATAATTTTTAAATAAAAGCAATGAGAACAGATATATGTGCAAGTATTTTATTGAATCCTCCAAATTTCAGCCTTTCCTAACACTTTTATATATACACTACGTATACTAGCTAACACATTTTTAAAAGATGAAAAGACTGAAGAATGCTTTTTTTAACCACTTTATACCATAAAAATATAAGATAATTTTTATCTATAATTAATATGATCAACAGAACTCCAAAGATTCCCTCACTGTCCACCAAGTAAATGTTATTACTTTATAACAATGAAGCAAAAAATGGTAAATTGCTTTCTACCACCCCACAATGGAATTTAAGAATAAGTGTTATATTACTCCTGCCTATTTCCTGGCTTTTGTCAATTGTCTTGGTTCTAGAGTACTTTAAAACTAAGGTGCAATATGTAAGTCACTTACATTTGTTAGTATTTTTACTCAATTTAACACTTTTTAAATGACTATCATGGAAAATTACCTTCAGGTTATTATGACTGATTTTCTGGAAATGTAACCCTGATCACAATTTAGATTTTCTTCAGAAAATTATTCTAAATATATTATTTATCATAGCTGTTCAGAATTTACAACTTTTGTTAGATTTTAAACACCAAAGGAAACAATAAAACATCAAAAGATTCAAATATTTAAAGCAGCATTCTGTAATGTCTCAAAAATAAACAGGAAAAGAAGAAACTGTATTTTAAGCAAGCAAAACAAATGGTTACTATGTCTATAATATATCCAAATGATCTCATTTGTTAAAGAAGAAAAAAATTAAGACTCAACGGGTAAACAGACCATGATTATAAGTAGGCAACAATTAGACACCTGAAGTTACCCACAGGTTTAAGGTTCTATTCACATACACCAATGATGCTACACCAATACTTGGGAAAATGTTTGACATCCCTTAATAATTTACAAAATGCAAATTAAAGCAACTATGAGCAATGAATTTTTAACTATATTAGGATAAATAAGGTAGTAAAATTATAGTGAAATAGGTACTAAAAAATTAATGGCCCTAATGGTCTTGTAAAGCATATGGCAATCCTACCAAGACCAATAAAAATATTAAGCACACTTTAATTATTTTCACCAATAATAAAACTTCTGGATATTATAAGAAAAACACAATCCTTAACTATTGCAACTTGGTATGAGATTCAACCACAATCCTTTTTGTTGATCGTCTTTACCTAAATTTAATATTCTCAAATTTTAAAGACAGAAACATAGGTCAGGATAGATTTTTGGGTTTCTATCTCCTTTTTTATTGTTTTCATGAGGCGGTAAAAATTTTGGCCCCTGGGATACCTAGCTCTTGCCCCTCTGGTTCTTCTTTTTCCTTTAATCTTTATTGTCCTTGCTGTCCTACTTGATTTTGACTAAATTCCTGGTAGACTGCTCTAGTACAAAGCTTTTACTGGAAGAAAGTTTTGGCTAGTTAATTTTAGAAGCTTAGAGTGCAGACAGCTCTAGAGAACCTTAGCATGAACCTCTTGTACTCAGCCATGAACTGAAGTGCATAAAAAGCCCTTTAAGCTTTACCTGTTGGCTATTTTAGAAATCTGCCATTCTCAGAAAAGTAAGGTACTCTGCTGCTTCCTTCAAAGAGATGCCAATGCCACACAATTTTTTGTCTTTCATTTTTTAAGAATATAAATCTGGTAGCTGTTAGTGGTTTGTCTCTATTTTCTCTAATCAACTAATTTTGTTACAGATGTTGCTCAAGAGCTTCTGGTTATGCTATCCTAGTTATTCTGTTAAGGAAGCAGGACTATTCAAAAATTATGCTACAGCGACTATCATCCTCCCAGAATTCCAAATACCATAAATAATTGTTAATGTAACCCATGAATAGGAATACACAAAGAAACACATTAGTGTTGCTAAGGCAGGTATGTTTCCATTCCATTCTCTTTTACATTATTTTTGCCTCCACCCTAGTTGCATGATTTCATGAGAGAGAGACTTAGAGACTCTGATAAGACAATTTAGTAAACATCGGTTATTTGTGGCCTACCAAAGTATGAATACTATCTCCACATTTTAATAGTTCCCCAAATTGTGAATCCCAACTTCTAAAAGCAGATTTCTCAACACCTTATTTCTTAGACTTCCTTGAAGCTATGATGTGCAGGCCCATTATCTACATTCCATTGACTAAATGTGCAAGCAAGTCATCTGGATATAAAATGGAGAACATATCACTGATCTACAGCTCACACTTTTTTATTTTTTGGAGATGAGTCTCACTCTGTCACCCAGGCTGGAGTTCAGTGGCGTGATCTCAGCTCACTGTAACCTCCGCCACATGTTCAAGTGATTCTCCTGCCTCAGCCTCCCGAGTGGCGGGGATTATAGGTGCCTGCCACTACACCTGGTTAATTCTTGTATTTTTGGTAGAGACGGGGCTTCACCATGTTGGCCAGGGTAGTCTTGAACTCCTGACCTCAAGTGATCTGCCTGCCTCAGCCTCCCAAAGTGCCGGGATTACAGCATGAGACACTGCACCCAGCCCAACTTACACTTCTTAATTCACAGTCCAAAATTTGGTTGATATGGTTCCATCAACAAAAGTAGTGTTAGTTATAAGCAAGATTTAAGTAATTAAATCAAACTTATATGAAAGTGTATTTTAGGTACACAGGAGAGTATTAACTAATGCCATCAGAAATTCACATGTAGAAATCAATGTTATCATAGTGAAGGATAGCACATGAAATGTAGTATCTATTGCTTTGTGTTTACTACTTTTAAAAATATATTCTTTATGAACTCGTACAAACTGATGGGCTGAAAACATTGAACAAATACACAAAGATTAAAAATATTTCAGTTTGATATTTGACATAGGCTTTTTGTAGGTATTCTTTAACAGATTAAGAAAGTTCCCTCCTATTAAAAGCTGTTAAGAGGTTATCATGATTGACTACTAAATTTTGTCAAGTATTTTTCCCCTCTGTTAAAATAATTTTTTTTCCTCCTTTTCTCTGTTAATATGGCAAATTACACTGCTTTTTCCAAAATGAAGCCATCCTTACATTCCTGGAATTAATCCTACTTCATCATGACATACTATTATTATTTTATGTTGCTAAACTGGATTTGCTAAGAGCTTTTCTTTCCCCCCACATGTTTTAATGAATATTAATTCAGACCAACTGACCTTTTTTGTATCATTTTTTTCTCATTCACTGTTAAAAGCAACTTCTATGAAGTGAATGTTATTATCTATATCAGTTAGATATAACAAATACCCCACAAACCTCAGTGACATAAAACAATAACATTTATTTAGCTCATCAGTCTGTGGGGGTCTAGCTGATCTGGGCTGGACTGAACTGATCTCAGTTGGTCCAGTTCATAAGTCTCTTTTTCCGTATCATTCTTGCCAGACTTTAGTGCCAAGATTATTCCGGCCTTAAAGAAGAACTGGGAAGTGTTCCCTCTTTTTCCATTTTCCAGAAGAGTATGTATATGATTTGTGTTATTTCTTCTTTAAACAAATGGAAGAATGTACCAGTGAAGCTAGCTGGAACTGATATTTTCTATGCAGAAAGGTTTTTAATTAAAGATTCAATTTCTTTAATAGACATAGGACTATTTAGATTTTGTTTCCCATTCTGTCAGCTTTGGCAAATTGTACTTTTTTGAGAAAATTTTCCATTTGTTCCAAATAATCCATTTACTTGGCTAGTCATCAGATCTACTTATTAATTTTCTGATTCTTTAAGATATATGGCGATGTCCCTTTTTCATTCTTGTTATTGGTTTGTCTTTTTTCTCTACTTTTTTGATCTTGCTAGGATTTTACTAATCTTTTCAAAGAGCCAACTTTTGGCTTTGCTGATTTTTCTCCAGTATATATTTGTTTACTATTTTATTGACTTTTCTTCTTCTATTTCCTTTAAATTTGACTTTTTAAATACACACACACACACACACACACACACACACACACACACATACATACACACATACACACATACAAACATACATACATACATATATGGCTTCTCGAAATTGACTCAACACATTATGTCCTCTAGGGAATTCCAAACTATTCAAGAAGAAACTTACTGAGGACAAATAACCAGAAATATTCTTTTCATGGATTCTCCAGCTCCCCACTTGAAAAAAGAAGAAATGTGTTATTTCATCAAACAAGAAGTTACCAAATGGGAAAGAAAGGTTCAAAACAAAACTTTCTTTAGCGTGTATGAGGTTTTTTCCTCTTATTTAGGTATAAGCTAACAACCGTTAATTTTAAGGCTGTAATATGTAGGACATGAAGAGATGAAGAAGTATTTTCCCAGACAGTATATTTTAGATTCCCTAAAATAACCAAAAACCATCTTAAGGAAGGATCTCTGGCCTTTTAAACATTGCAGAATAACCTTAAGGAGGAATGAACTGGAATCTTTTCTTCCAGTTATCTCAGTAATTCATTCCCTTGCCAACTTAAAGTGCTTATTCAAATGTTTATCTTCTCAATACAGCCTACCCTTGCCACCCTATTTAAAATTTTAAACCAATAATAACCCTTCATTCTATGCTCACAATTTCCTAAATCTGCCAGTGGTAGAATAAATTCCGTAAGAGCAACAAGTATCTGTTTTTGCTCACTGACGTATCCTAGAGGCAGAAGAGTGACTGGCACATAGTAAGAACTTCATAATTATTTGCTTAATGTATGAATAAACGGATAAGAAAAATAAGGCATAACTTCAAATAAGGTGGGTTTTCGTATAAAAGTAAAGTTTAAGAATGAATTTTAGAATAGGACAGATTGTGTTCAAACCTTGCTCTGCCACTTACTGGCTACATAACTTCAGACCAAATCATTAACTTCCCTAAAGTTTGGTTTTCTCATGCAGAAAATGCAGATAATTACGGTACCTGCTTTATAGGGTCGTGGTTAGGACTAAATAGAATAAGATGTCTCACATACTTAGCACAGTGCACGGCACACAGTAAGAATGCTCTATGTAACCTAGTGATCATTTTTATTATTGCTAAGTGCCTTAGTCAAAGGCACTAGCTTTGGATAAATGGATCCATATCAATCTCCACTAAAGTTTCTAGTGGCAATGTCAGTCTCTGACACTGTTCTATAGACCATTTTCATTAATAGTTGATTCAAGGTATAAAAAAGCCTGCTCATCAAATTTCCTGATGACAGGGTCAATGAAAGACAGTTCACATACTACATAGCACATTCAGAACACCCCCCAAAAATCTAAATATGGGAGTAAGATGTTGAATAAAATAAAATGAAATTAAAAATGGGTACATATAAAGTACTGAACTTAGTATAGAACAGACACTGACAGAATGTATAAAAAAGACAGGATCTTAGTTCACTGAAAGTTAAAGCAGAATTAACATTGTAATGTGGCTGCAGGAGGCGTTAAGGCAATGTTAAGCCACAATCAGTACAAGCACAGTTCTATTCTGCAGTGGTCACACTATACTTCAAACAGTTTGTTCAATTCCAATGGCTCTTAGAGGTGTCGAGAAACAGAAATTTGTTTACACAGAATGACTGGAAAGGTAGTGGGACTTGATGCTGAAGAAGATGAAGAACAATTTTAGAAATTAGAAATATTTGGCCTGAAGACGAGGAGACGTAAAAGCTGTCTTAAAACTTCTGAAAGATAGAAAGACTTGAACTTAGTCTATGTGGGCCTAAAAACAAAAAACGTAACAGATTAGAAGAAAGTAACAATACCAAAACTGAAATAAATTTTGGCCCAATATAAAGAAAGCCTCTAACAACTGGAATTCTTCAAAAACTGGGCCAATTTCTCCACAAATAGTAAATTTCCCCTCATTAGGAGTCTTCCAACAGAAGCCAAAAGATTGTATGACAATAATCTGGAGACAGAAAATTAATCTAAACAACCAATAAAGTCATTCTAATAATAAGATTACAGCCTTACAACAAGAGAAGAAAGGGAAAAATAAGTGGAAGAAAAAAGAGATATCTAAATGGCCAATGTGTACATTAAAAGGTGGTCAATATAATCAGTCATCAGGGAAAAGCAAACTGAAATCACAGTTAAGATGCCACTTCAGACCTACTAGGATGGCTATAATCAAACAGAAAATAAATCAGAACCCTCATACACTTTTGGCAGGACTGTAAAACGTTGCAGCCATTTTAGAAGACAGTCCAATGGTTCTTCAAAGTTAAACACAGAGTTACCATTTGATCCAGCAATTCTACTGCTGGGTATATATCCATTAGAAATAAAGATATATGTACACATAAAAACTTGCACACAAATGATCACAGCAACACTATTCAAAATGGCCAAAAGGTGGGAAGAACCCAAATGTCCAAGACAAGATGAATGGATGAACAAAATGTGGCATATCCATATGACAGATTATTCATCCATAAAAAGGAATGAAGTATTGATACATGCTACAATGTGAAAGAAGACCCTGAAAACATACTAATGAAAATAAGTCAGTCATAAAAGACTAAATGTTATATGATTCCATTTGAAACCAGAACAGACAAATCTATAGAAACAGAAACTCGATTAAACGGTTGCTTAGGGCTCAGGGAAGAGAGAAGATTGAAACTAAGAGCTAAAGGGTATGGAGCTTCTTTTAGAGGAGATGAAAATGTTCTAAGAGGAATTGTAATCATGGTTGTACAACTTCGTGAATATGCTAAAAACCACCGAATTGTACCCTTAAATGGGTTAACACAGTGGGTGAATTTTAGTGGCTCAGTTTAAAAAGGAGAGAAAAATGAAAAAAAAAAAAAAGTGTTCAGTAAACTACATTTAAAGAAAGTAGGAAAAACTATACTTTCAGGGATCATTTCTATCTGAACAACCTGCTCCTGAATGACTACTGGGTAAATAACGAAATTAAGGCAGAAATAAATAAGTTCTTTGAAATCAGTGAGAACAAAGAGACAACGTACCAGAATCTCTGGGATACAGCTAAAGCAGTGTTTACAGGGAAATTTATAGCACTAAATGCTCACAGGAGTAAGCGGGAAAGATCTAAAATCGACACACTAACATCACAATAAAAAGAACTAGAGAAGCAAGAGAAAACAAATTCAAAAGCTAGCAGAAGACAAGAAATAACTATCAGAACAGAACTGAAGGAGACAGACCCTTTGGAGAAGAACTAAAGGAGACAGACCCTTAAACAAACAAACAAAAAAAATCAATGGATCCAGGAGATGGTTTTTTGAAAAGACAGACAAAACAGACTTCTATCCAGACTAATAAGGAAAGAGAGAAGAATCAAAATGACACAATAAAAAAACGATAAAGGGGTATCACCACTGACCCCACAGGAATACAAACTACCATCAGAGAATATGCAAATGAACTGGAAAATCTAGCAGAAATGGATATGTTCCTGGACACATACATACATACTCCCAAGACTAAACCAGGAAGAAGTTGAATGCTTGAACTCAAGACCAATAACAAGTTCTAAAATTGAGGCATTTAATAGCCTACCAACCAAAAAAAGCCCAGGACTAGATGGATTCACAGCAGAATTCTGTGAATTCAGCTCCAAACAGGAGCTGGTACCATTCCTTCTGAAACCATTCCAAACAACAGAAGAAGAGGGAATCCTCCCTAACTCATTTTATGAGGCCAGTATCATCCTGATACCAAAACCAAGCAGAGACACAACAAAAAAACATCGACTAGAAAGTCATCAATAAAATACTGGCAAACCGAATCCAGGAGCACATCAAAAAGTTTATCCACCACGATCAAGTTGGCTTCATCTCTGGGATGCTATGCTGGTTCAACAAACACAGATCAATAAACGTACTCCACCACATAAACAGAACCAATGACAAAAATCACATGATTATCTCAATAAATGTAGAAAAGATCTTTGATAAAATTCAACACTCCTTCGTGCTAAAAACTCTCAATAAACTAGGTACTGACAGACTGTATCTCAAAATAATAAGAGCTATTTATGACAAACCCACAAGCCAATATCATACTGAATGGGCAAGAGCTGGAAGCATTCCCTTTGGAAACTGGCACAAGACAAGGATGCCCTCTCTCACCACTCCTATTCAACATAATATTGGAAGTTCTAGCCAGGGCAATCAGGCAAGAGAAGTAATAAATGGTATTCAAATAGGAAGAGAGGAAGTCAAATTGTCTCTGTTTGCAGATGACATTGTTGTATATTAAAAAAAAAACAAACCCATTATCTCAGCCCAAAATCTCCTTAAGCCGATAAACAATTTCTGCAAAGTCTCAGGATACAAAGTTAATGTATAAAAATCACAAGCATTTCTATACACCAATAAAAGACAAACAGCCAAATCATGAGTGAACTCCCATTCACAACTGCTACAAAGAGAATAAAATACCTAGGAATATAACTTACAAGGGATGTGAAGGACCTCTTCAAGGAGAATTACAAACCACTGCCTGAGGAAATAAGAGAGGACACAAACAAATCGAAAAACATTCCATGCTCACAGATGGGAAGAATCAATATCATGAAAATAGCCACACTGCCCAAAGTAATATATAAATTCAGTGCTATCCCCATCAAGCTACCATTGACTTTCTTCATAGAATTAGAAAAAACTACCTTAAATTTCATATGGAACAAAAAGAGCCTATATAGCCAAGACAATCCTAAGCAAAAAGAACAAAGCTAGAGGCATTATGCTACCTGACTTCAAACTATACTACAAGGCTACAGTAACCAAAACAGCATGGTACTGGTACCAAAACAAATACATAGACCAAAGGAACAGAGTAGAGGCCTCAAATCTACTGAAACAATGCCACAAATCTACAACCATCTGATCTTTCACAAAACTGACAAAAATAACCGATGGGGAAAGGATTCCCTATTCAATAATGGTGTTGGAAATACTGGCTAGCCATATGCAGACAACTGAAACTGGACCCCTTCCTTATATCTTATACAAAAATTAATTCAAGATGGACTAAAGATTTAAATGTAAGACCTAAAACCATAAAACCCTAGAAGAAAACATACGCAATACCATTCAGGACATAGGCATGGGCAAAGACTTCATGACTAAAACACCAAAAGCAATGGCAACAAAAGCCAAAATTGACAAATGGGATCTAATTAAACTAAAGAGCTTCTGCACAGCAAAAACACTACCATCAGAGTGAAGAGGCAACCTACAGAATGCAAGAAAAATTCTGCAATCTATCCATCTGGCAAAGGGCTAATATTCAGAATCTACAAGGAACTTAAACAAATACACAAGAAAAATATAAAACCATCAAAAAGTGGGCAAAGGATATGAACAGACACTTCCCAAAATAAGACAGTTATGTGCTCAATAAACTCATGAAAAAAAGTGCATCATCACTGGTCATTAGAGACATGCAAATCAAAACCACGATGAGATACCATGGCACGCCAGGTAGAATGGCGATCATTAAAAAGTCAGGAAACAACAGATGCTGGAGAGGATGTGGAGAAAAAGGAACACTTTTACACTCTTGGTAAGAGTGTAAATTAGTTCAACCATTGTGGAAGACAGTGTGGTGATTCCTCAAGGATCTAGAACCAGAAATACTAGCAATCCCATTACTGGATTTATACCCAATGGATTATAAATCACTCTACTATAAAGGCACATGCACACGTATGCTTATTGCAACACTATTCGCAATTGCAAAGACTTGGAACCAACCCAAATGCCCATCAATGATAGACTAAAGACAATGTGGTACACAGATACTATGGAATACTATGCAGCTATAAAAAGGGATGAGTTCATGTCCTTTGCAGGGAACACGGATGAAGCTGGAAACCATCATTCTCACCAAACTAATGTAGGAACAGAAAACCAAACACTCCATGTTCTCATTCGTAAGTGGGAGGTGAACAATGAGAACACGTGGACACGGAGGAGAACATCACACACCGGGGGCCTGCTGGTGGGTGGGGCCTGGGGGAGGGAGAGCATTAGGAGAAAAACCTAATGTAGATGACGGGTTGAGTGCAGCAAAGCACCACGGCACATGTAGAGCTATGTGAGAAACCTGCACGTTCCATACACGTACCCCAGAACTTAAAGTATAATTTAAAAAAAAAGAAACAAAAACTAGGAAACTTATGGTCACGTTGGAAAGAGTAATCACCTAAAAATGAACAAAAGTTTGGATACTTAAAAAGGTAGGTTTGATTTGCTGAAAAACTCACTGTGTAGAATAATTCATTCTCCAAATCTGGGGTAAAGAAGGCATTACTTCTATAGGTAATCCCCAATCTAGAACCACTAGATCATGATCGTGTCCTATTACCACAACCACAAAATTGAATTAATTCCAGATTATGCAGGGGGAATCAACTATATATACACTTTAAAAAAAATAACAACATCTTAGAATTTTATTTCTTGAACTGTGGCCGATATGGTCCTAACCCATGAAGGAAATGAATTCATAATTAATTCTTCAGAAATATAATTACAATCAATGAACCTTCAAATCTTTTTTGTTACTCATTTATTAATGTCAGACTTATTTGGGTCAGTCCCACAAAAAAATAAAAAAGGTGAGGCTGAGGCAGGCGCATCCCCTGAGGTCAGGAGTTTGAGACCAGCCTGGCTAATATGGCGAAATCCTGTCGCTACTAAAAACACGAAAAATTAACTGGGTTGGTGGCAGGCACCTGTAGTCCCAGCGACCCAGGCTGGGGCAGGAAAATCACGTGAACCTGGGAGGCGGAAGTTGCCAGGAGTTGAGATCGCATCGCTGCATTCCAGTCTAGGCAACAGAGAGACTCCGCCTCAAAAAAAAAAAAATTAAAAAAAAAGGGATTTAATTTTATAGTTTTAAATTTTCAAAGTAGACAGATTTAGAAGCCAAACTCTCAAAAAGTTTCAAAAATTCTCTTTTCATTTTCTAACTCTATATCAAGGCAAAGCACAAGTGACCCCCAAGGAAAGAGACTTGGGCAGACAGTAACTGTAGGTGACAGCAGCAATTACATGCAAGGCTGGAGGTGAGAGGAGCGACCTGTGGGTACAGTCATTGCTCTGGTGTTTTGTTACTGAGGATCAGCTCAAAGAGGATCCATAGCAAACCTCACCTAGGTTGCCACTGGTCAAGGAATTCCATCCTATGAAAATACATGAAAATTGTAAATATGATGGTTATAGGTACACAGAACATTTCTTTGATGAGAGATTGATAAATCATGAAAGAACAAACATGCAATTCTGAAAGGTATTTCCACCTGTACTTTCCAATTAACCGCGAAGAGTATCAGAAAAATTCACACAATGAATGTGACTAAATGTTGATCTTTCAAGTTTTTTTTTTTTTTTTAAACAGGATTTTGCTCTGTTACCCAGGTTGGAGTACAGTGGCATGATCGGGTCTCACTGCAGCCTCACCCTCAGCCTCCTGGGCTCACATGATCTTCCTGCCTCACCCTCCCAAGTAGCTGGGGACTACAGGTGTGTGCCACCATGCCTGGCTATTTTTAGGTCTCCCTAGAGTATTCATCTTTAGCAAGAGTTCAAATAAATTTATGTTATTACATCACACTATAACAACTATTAAGAAAACGATATTGGCTAAATAGTCTTAAAAACCTAGAAACATCAGAAAAACAGTAGAAACAGCAAACTTTTCCTAAAAACAATAATAGGAAGATGTGAACACATATCCTTGGCTCCCTCTCCCCAGCATGGCATATCAAAAGCTAAAACAAGCCTGGATGGAATTACAGGTGTACTCGAAAGGAAAGCATGTAGGGGCAAGAGATCCACAGGCCCAAAGGTGAGAACAGAAATTTACCTGAACGTTCATAGGGGTCCAACCACCTGGTGAAGGTAGATTCCCTTAGTAAGCAGAAAGGGGCGACATCTGCTACATGCTACACATAATTTCTACATATGGCGAATCCTGCTTACTCTGGCAGTCCCAAACTATCCTGGTAGGCTGAACTGTACTCAATCTCTTCGTTGCAGTGACCTACCTTTACTCAGCATTCACCTAGAGAGTCCTAAGGAGAGAAAGGTCTCTCTTACTCCATGGCATCTTGTTTCAGTAGGGATCAGAGGTTGCTAGCTCACTGGCCTACAATACTAGGAAAAAATTAGATCTCCCTTAACCTGTCAGACCTGAATTCTTCTCAAAATACCTCAAAAGCCAGACCTAGTACTAAGGAATTTTACAATCAATGGACAGAGAAAAATTACAACAATTTAAGGAGAGCAAGATGCTAAGATGAATCAGAAATGAGTGGCTTCTTTTAAGGAAACCAAAAGTAATAGAAGAAACCAGAGAATTTTCACACAATAAAATATAAAGACATATAGGCATACACAAACTGCATTATTCCAAAAAAGTCTACTGTACCACAAAAATTAATGTTTTTTTTTTTCTTGAGATGGAGTTTCATTCTTGGCCAGGCTAGAGAGCAATGGCGCGATCTCGGCTCACTGCAACGTCTACCTCCCGGGTTCAAGCGATTCTCCTACCTCAGCCTCCTTAGTAGCTGGGATTACAGGTGCCCGCCACCATGCTCAGCTAATTTTTATTTTATTTTATTTTATTAGAGACAGGGTTTCACCATGTCGGCCAGGCTGGTCTCAAACTCCTGACCTCAGGTGATCCACCCACCTTGGCCTCTCAAAGCGCTGAGATTACAGGCGTGAGCCACTGTGCCTGGCCAAAACATAACTTTTTACCAATGTTGATAATATAATCCTAATATGTCTTTCGCACAGCACGGCTCAAAATAGTCCTTCAATAAACAAGCATGATTCAGCAACTGGAATGTTTTCAAAAAGACAATATACATCATTGTTGGAAGCACATTCAAAAAGCCCACATGCCATATTATGAGGTATAATTTATACAGAGAAATATCCCTTCCCTATTTCAGTTCAACTCAATTCAACAGCATAAGTACTTTTAAGAACCTACTGTCTTAAACACTGAGCTCATCACTGAAAGGTGTGTTAATCAAGGCACCTGCCATCAACACATTTAGTATTACCAGCAATTTAGGTATGTTGCCATATAATACAGATAAGAAACAATGTAAGTCAAATAAGATCAAATATTAAAACATTTGTCATAACAAATGTGATCGATTTGTAGAAAGGGAAAAGTTAGTGTGGACTAAAGGCTTCACTGAATAAACAGGAATTAACCAGAGCTTTAAAAAAGGCATAGGTAAGAACAGTTAACGAAGGCACTTCAGAAGACAGCGTGAGTTTAAAAAAAAAAAAAAAAAAAGGGCATAATAAACCCACCATAGTTGAGGAGCAATGAAAAGGTATATCAAATGGCAATCAAATTTACAGTGCGTAAAATTAGAGGTAAGTCTGCATCCATAATATTGGCAAGAGAAGTACATACTACAAAGGACCTTCAAAGAACTAAAAACTTAGATTTAAATAATGATTCCTAAAAAGTCTGGCATAACATTTTTTGTGGTTTTCCTGTTAACCTTCATTATAAAACAAAAGCATATGTTCCAGTATAGAACTGTTTATCTCCATATGCAGTACAATCACACTTAGAATGTAACAAATTTTTTAAAGGTTTTATTAGAACCTTAAAATTCTAATAAAGGTAATGATTTTTTCCCAAGATCTCAGTAGTGTACAACATTAAAAATAATTCGTATTATAAAACACTAAAAGTATTCATGAGATTAAGATGCTGAAAGTGACACGTTCATTAGACAGTCTGGTAGTCTAACAGACACTTCAGTTATTCAAGAGAATCTCTAATATTTTAGTAATTTAGCTCCAGTTCACCTTACTGTTTCTGAATCTGAAGCAGTGGTCAATAATTTAACTCTTTTGATGCTTTCTCCATAATTATAATTGCTGTTCTATTTACTAACATTCCCTCCTAAGTGTATCTGACCAGTGTGTTAAAGGTATCCTTGCATGGGAATAGCAGTTTATAAAGCCAGAGACTGAAAGATTCAATTTTAGCTAAGGAAACTGAGCTCCAGTTAGCTAGGTCTTGCAACTCACACACAGCTAATGAATATCCTGATGATGATCGGCAAATGAGAAAACCGGGCCTTTGTGACTATTATAGTCCCAGCATAAGGGTCTGTTTATTAGGATCAGGGCTCTCACTAATAGTTGTTAATACATTTTAAAATGCTGTCCCGCATTCACTTTAGTCTGTAACACACACACTAAAGGGTGTGGTATTCTCCGGCAAATGCTGTCCCTCATTCACTTTAGTCTGTAACACACACAGTAAAGGGTGTGGTATTCTCCGGCAAATGCTGTCCCTCATTCACTTTAGTCTGTAACACACACAGTAAAGGGTGTGGTATTCTCCGGCAAATGCTGTCCCTCATTCACTTTAGTCTGTAACACAGACAGTAAAGGGTGTGGTATTCTCCGGCAAATGCTGTCCCACATTCACTTTAGTCTGTAACACACACAGTAAAGGGTGTGGTATTCTCTGGCAAATGCTGTCCCTCATTCACTTTAGTCTGTAACACACACAGTAAAGGGTGTGGTATTCTCTGGCAAATGTTGTCCCTCATTCACTTTAGTCTGTAACACACACAGTAAAGGGTGTGGTAGTCTCCGGCAATATATGTGCAATGTCAAGTTTCTTAAGAACCATGACGATGAGAAAAAATTACAGTCAATTTGTGATTTAATTCATAAATTAATCCTCTAAATTCTATTAAATGAGTGATGCTTACACAGGGAAAGGATTATTACACATCTAGATATATACTCTTAAATTTAACAAAGGGAAAAATCAAACACATATGACCTCAAGAAAACACTGAGAGCTGATAAAGCGATTCAGCCTGTGGGCGTAGGAGAGTTCATCCACCCAGGGATGGAAGCCACGCTCCAGCACAGCACTGCTAATCTGTGAGAACAAGAGCAGACTGCTCAGTGGGTCTGTCTGTCCTCACTGGGTGGAACTTACCAACGGAGGCCTTGAGCCACTCCACCAACGTTCTCTGGCTGACAGAAGTTTGAAAACTTCCTGGGACTAAGTTCCTAGAGGGAGGGGTGGGCTGCCATCTTTGCTGTTTCAGCAACTTAGCCATTCTAGCCTCCGGGCTTTGGAGGGCGCAGCCCGACGGGTGGTGGAAGCAGCACCACAGCACAGCACGGCTGCTCTATGAAACTGGGTCTAGACTGCTTCTTTAAGCAAGTCCCCGATCCCGTTCCCCCCGGCTGGGTGAGACCTCCCAACCAGGGTCCCCAGCCATGTCCTACAGGTGCAGTCAGGCCAGCCACAGGTCTGTACCCTCCCTGGAACGCAGCTCCCAGAGGAAGGGCAGACTGCCAGCCACAGGTCTGTGCCCTCCCTGGAACGCAGCTCCCAGAGGAAGGGCAGGCTCTGCCAGCCACAGGTCTGTGCCCTCCCTGGAACGCAGCTCCCAGAGGAAGGACAGGCTCTGCCGTCTTTGCTGTTTCACAGCCTCCACTGGTACTGGAAAATCCGAGGCAACTAGGGACTGCAGTAGGTGCCTAGCAAACCATAGCAGCCCTATGAAAAGTGGCCAGGCTGTTAAAAAACAAAACCAAACACCCCATCTGAAGGTCAGTAACCTCAAAGATTGAGGTAGTAAGCCCATGAGAAAGAATCTCAAAACACTGAAAACTCAAAGAGCCACGGTGGCCTCTCTCCTCCAAATGACTACATAACTGCTCCAGCAAGGGTTTGGAACGGTGCTGAGGCTGACACGGCTGAAACAACAGAAATAGACTTCACCATGCGGATAAAAATGAGCTCCACTGAGTTAAAGGAGCACATTCTGACTCAATGCAAGGAAGCTAAAAACCGTAATAAAACATTGCAAGAGCTGACAAACAAAATATCCAGGATAGGAAGAAAATAACCAATTTGACAGAGCTGGAAGAAAACGTCATACAGGAATTTAGTATTACAATCACAAGTATTAATAGCAGAATAGACCAAACGGGGGAAACAATCTCAGAGCGTGAAGACTACCTTTCTGAAATAAGACAAGCAGACAAAAATAGGGGGAAAAAATTAAAAAGTAATGAACAAAGCCTTCAAAAAATATGGGATTATATAAAAAGAGCAAATCTATGACTGACAGGTGTACGTGAAAGAGCTAGAAGAAGGAAACCAATTTGGAAAACGCATTTCAGGATATCATCCATGAGAACTTCCCCAACCCTGCCAGACAGATCAACACTCAAATTCAGGAAATGCCGAGAACCCCATTAAGATACTCCATGAGAAGATCATCTCCAAAACACATCATCAGCAGATTCTCCAAGGTTGAAATGACAGAAAAATGTTAACGGCAGCCAGACAGAAAGACCAGGTAATCTACAAAGGGAAGCCCATCACACCGGCACTGTGCCTCTCAATGGAAACCCTACAAGCTAGAAGAGATTGGGGGCCAATATTTAATATTCTTAAAAGCAATTCCAACCTAGAATTTCTATCTAATCAAACTAAGTTTCATAACCAAAGGAGAAATAAGATCCTTTTCAGACAAGCAAATGCTGAGGGATGTTGTTACCAACAGACCTGCCTTACAAGAGCTCCTGAAGGAAGCACTAAGTATGAAAAGAAAAAAACCACTACCGGACACTACAAAAACACACTGAAGGACACAGAGCAGTGACACTATGAAGCAGCCACAAAAACAAGTCTCCAAAATAATCAGGTAGCATCATGATGACAGGATCAAATCCACACATAACAATATTAACTTTAAATGTAACCGGGTAGGCCAAGCCCGGTGGCTCATGCCTGTAATCCCTTTGGGAGGCCGAGGCAGGTGGATCACTTGAGGTCATGAGTTTGAGACCAGCCTGGCCAACATGGTGAAACCCCATCTCTACAAATACACAAAAATTAGCCAGGCCTGGTGGTGCAGGTCTATAGTCCCAGCTACTTGGGAGGCTGAGGCAGGAGAATCACTTGAACCCAGGAGGGCGTTGCAGTGACCGGAGATCATGCCACTGCACTCCAGCCTGCACAACAGAGCAAGACTCCATCTCAAACAAGAAAAAAATGTAAACAGGCTAAATGCCTCAATTAAAAGACATAGTTTCTGGCAAGCTGGATAGAGAACCAAGACCCATTGGTATGCTGTCTGTCAGAGACTCATCTCACATGCAGTGACACATACAGGCTCAAAATTTAAAGTCTTAGTTTCCAACAGACTTTAAATCAAAAACAATGAACGGCTTGACATAATCTAACTATCCTAAATATATATGCACCCAACACAGGAGCACCCAGTTACATAAAGCAAGTTTTTGGAAACCTTCAAAGAAACTTAGACCTACACACAATAATAGTGGGAGACTTTAACATCCATTGTCAACATTAGATAGATCACTGAAATGAAAAATTAGCAAAGAAATTCAGGACCTCAACTCAGCTCTGAATCAAATGGACCTGACAGGTATCTACAGAACTCCCCATCCCAAAACAACAGAATATGCATTCTTCTCCATGCTACATGGCACTTACTCTGAAATCAATCACATAATCAGAAGTAAAATACTCCTCAGCAAATGCAAAAGAACTGAAATCATAGCAAGCAGTCTCTTGGACTACAGCACAAACAAATTAGAACTCAAGACTAAGAAATTCACTCAAAACCATACAATTACATGGAAATTAAATAACCTGCTCCTGAATAACTTTTGGTAAATAATGAAATTAAGGCAGAAATCAAGAAGTTCTTTGAAACTAATGAGAACAAAGATACAATGTACCAGAATTTCCGGGACACAGCTAAGGCAGTGTTAAGAGGGAAACTTACAGCACTAAAATGCCCACATCAAAAAGCTGGAAGGATCTCAAGTTAACCACCTAACAATTTAAAGAAATAAAGAACCACGAAGAAACAAATCCCAAAGCTAGAAGTCAGGAAATACGTAAAATCAGAACTGAACTGGAGCATATAGAGGCATGAAAAGATTCATTCAAAAGATCAATGAATCCAGAAGCCAGTTTTTTTGAAAAGATAAAACAGACCACTAGCTAGACTAATAAAAAAGAAAAAGGATTCAAATAAACACAATCAGAAATAAGAAGATATTACCGCTGCCTCCACAGAAATACGAACGACCATCAGAGAATATTACCAATATCCCTATGCATATCAACTAAAAAAAATCTAGAAAGAATAAATTCCTGAACACATACATGCTCCCAAGACTGAACCAGGAAGAAATGGAATCCCTGAAGAGTCCAATAATGAGCTCTGAAGTTGAGGCAGTAATAAGTAGCCAACCAACCAATAAAAGCCCAGGACCAGACAGATGCACAGCTGAATTCTACCAGACGCACAAAGAAGAGCTGGTACCATTTCTACTCAAACTATTTTAAAAAACTAAGAAGGAGGGACTCCTCCCTAACTCATTCTATGAGGCCCACATCATCCTGATACCAAAACCCAGCAGAGACGTAACAAAACGGGAAAATTTCAGGTCAATATCCTCGATGAACATCAGTGCAAAATCCTCAAAATACTGGCAAACTGAATCCAGCAGCACATCAAAAAGCTTATCCACCACGATCAGGTAGGCTTCCTCCCTGGGATGCAATGTTAATTCAATGTATGCAAATCAATAAATGTGATTCATCACATATATGGAACTTAAAATAAAAACCATATGATTATCTCAGTAGATGCAGAAAAGGATTTAGATAAAACTCAACATCCCTTCATGTTAAAAACTCTCAATAAACTAGGTGTTGAAGAATCACATCTCAAAATAGTATGAGTCATCTATGACAAACTCACAGCCAACATTATACTGAGTGGGCAAAAGCTGAAAGCACCCCTCTTGAAAATCAGTACAACTCTCACCACTTCTATTCAACATAGTGTCAGAAGTCCTGGCCAGAGAAATCAGGCAAGAAAAAGAATGAAAAGGCATTCAAATAGAACAAGAGGAAGTCAAACTATCTCTGTTTGCAGACAACATGATTCTGTATCTAGAAAACCCCAAGTCTCGGCCCCAAAGCTCCTTCAGCTGATAAAGAACTTGAGCGATTTTGCAGGATACAAAATCAATGTATAAAAATCACTAGCATTCCTATACACCACCACCACCAAAATGAAAAGCCAAATGAGAAAGGCAATTCCACTCACAGCTGTCACAAAAAAATAAATAATGTACCCAGGAAACAGCTAACCGAGCAGATAAAAGAGCTCTATAATAAAAATTACAAAACACTCTCAAAGAAATAAAAAACACAAACAAATGAAAAAACATCCCACACCCATGGACAGAAAGAATCAATATCACTAAAATGGTTATACTATCCAAAGCAATTTACAGATTCAATGCTATTCCTATCAAACTACCAAGGACATTCTTCACAAAAGTAGAAAAAATTATTTTAAATGTTATATGGAACCAAAAATGAGGCCCAAATAGCCAGGGCAATCCTAAGCAAAAAGAACAAAGCTGGAGAAATCACATTACCCAACTTCAAACTACACTACAAGGCTACAGTGACCAAAACGGCATGTTACTGGTACACAAAAAGGCATAGAGTGATGGAACGAAATAGAAAGCCCACAAATAAGGCCTCACATCTATGACCATCTTTGACAAAGCTGACAAAAACAAGCAATGAGGAAAAGACTCCCTATCCAATAAATGGTGCTGGGGTAACTGGCTGGCCATATATAGGATTGAAGCTGAATCCCTTCCTTACACCATGTACAAAAATGAAGTCAAAATGGATTAAAGTCTTAAATGTAAAATCCAAAACTATAAAAACCCCAGAAGACAACCTCAGCAATGCCATCCTGAACACAGAAACGGGCAAAAATTTCGTGACAAAGAAAGCAATTGCAAAAGCAATCGCAACAAAAGCAAAAATTGACAAATGGGATCGAATTAAACTTAAGAGCTTCTGCACAGCAAAAGAAACTATCAACAGACAATCTACGGAATGGGAGAAAATATCTGAAAACTATACATCTGACAAAGGTCTAATATCCAGCATCTATAGGGAACTGAAACAAATTTACAAGTGAAAAACAACTCAATTAAAAAGTAGGCAAAGGACATGAACAGACACTTTTCAAAAGAAGACATACATGTGGCCAAGAAGTATGGAAGAAAAGCTCAACATCACTGATCATTAGAGAAATGCAAATCAAAACCACAATGATACCATCTCACACCAGTCAACACGGCCATTATGAAAAACCCTAAAACATACCAGATGCTGGCGAGGTTTTAGAGAAAAGGAAACCCTTATACACTGTTGGTGGGAGTGTAAATTAGTTCAACCACGGAGGAAAGCAGGATGGCGATTCCTCAAAGAGCTAAAAGCAGAACTACCATGCAACCCAGCAATCCCATTACTGGGTATACCAAGAGGAATATAAAGCATTTTGCCATATAGACACATGCATGTGAATGTTCATATAGACACATGCATGTGAATGTTCATATAGACACATGCATGTGTTCATATACACATGCATGTGAATGTTCATATAGACACATGCATGTGAATGTTCATATAGACACATGCATGTGAATGTTCATATAGACACATGCATGTGAATGTTCATATAGACACATGCATGTGAATGTTCATATAGACACATGCATGTGAATGTTCATATAGACACATGCATGTGAAGAATGTTCATTGCAACACTGTTCATAATAGCAAAGACACGGAATTAACTAAACGCCTATCCATGACAGATTGGATAAAGAAAATTAGGTACATATGCATCACAGAATGTTATGCAGCCGTTACAAAGAATGCCTTTTACAGGAACATGGATAGAGTTAGAGGCTATGATCCTTAGCCAACACATGTAGGGAGAGAAAACCAAATACTGCATGTTCTCACTTACAAATGGGAGCTACACGGTAAGAACTTATGAACAAGAAGGAGGAAGCAACAGACAATGGAGTGTATTTGTGGGATGAGGGTGGGAGGACGGAGAGGAGCAGAAAAGATCATACCTGGGTGATGTAATCATATGTACAACAAATCCCTGTATGTGTTTATTTATGTAACACTAAACCTAAAATAGAAATTTTTAAAAAGAAAAAATAAAGTGGGTAAACAGCATGTATTTACCCATTAAAGTGGGTAAACTACATGTATTCAGATACTATTCTGGGAGTAAAGGTTTAGTTTAGTAAGCTCCGACTCAAAATATAAAAAGCATTAGCATATTTCTATTGTAGTCGTTCAGTGTTAAAGCAACAAACAAACAGCATAGAATTCAAATGTAAACGTAACACAGTCAAATGAATTTTCTGGGACTATTCATGGCCACGTTTCTATTAAAATATTTACTAGATCTTAGGTTGGTACAAAAGTAACCGTGGCTTGCCTACTACTTTTGCACCAAACTAGTATGTACTAACTGGTGGGTGGTCTGGCAGTGTGATTATACTGCTTCACCAAACTAGCATGTACTAACTGATGGGTGGTCTGGCAGTGTGATTACAGTGCTTATTCAATCAGAGCTTGACACTTTCCCAGCACTGGCTTGTTTCTTTGACTTGCTGGAGAATGACATTAATGACTTATTAGTGTTTACATTTTTTTAATAATTGGTTTTATCATTAAAACAATTACAAACTTCATTAAAATTTACCTTTAATTAATAGTTTGCCTATGCACAAAATGCCCATTATATAGCTCATGGATATCAAAAACTTTGTTGCTGTCATGTTAAGTGAATACAACATCAGGCATGGTTTTGTTTTTTCTCTCTTAAAGTTTTCTAGGCCTTGGTTCCTTGTCTGTGAAACAGGAATAAGAGCAGCACCTGCCTCAAAGAGTGACTGTGACCAGTAAACAGGATAATACATACAAAGCACTTAGAATAATGCCCCAGTTTAAGGTAAACCCATGTATATCTATGTGCATGTGTAAAGTTTAAATTTTAGTTCCTACATGATCCCCAAAGATTAACACTAGACTAGTCTAAGGACTCTAGTATAGCTCTCTGTCTCTTAAACGTATTTGTTCTCCATTTTTAATAATTATTTCAGTGCCTGTATCATTTAAGTAGCAAATTCTTTTTTACAGCTTTTATTTTTTTAGAGCCAAGGTCTCACTATGTTTCCGAGGCTACGCTAATATTCCTGTATTCAAGCGATCCTCACTTGAATCAGAAGTGAGGCCTTCTGAGCAGCTAGGACTACAGACACATGCTACCACACCCAGCATGTGGCAAATTCTTTTTCCATTGTTTTATCAATATTCAAAATGCAAAAAAATTCAATCTTACATAAGTATATAAAGTGAAAAGTAGGCCAGGCATGGTGGTTCATGTCTGTAATCCCAGGACTTTGGGAGGCTGAGGTGGGAGGATCACTTGAGCCCAGGAAATCAAGACAGAACTGGGCAATATAGTTAGACTTCATCTCTGCAAAAAAAAAAAAAAAAATTAAAATTAGCTGGGCATGGTGATATGTGCTGGCAGTCCCTAGCTACTCAGAAGGCTGAGGCAGGAGGACCACTTGAGCCCAGGAGTTTGAGGCTACGGTGAGCTATGATCACCCTACTGCACTGCAGCCTGGGTGAGAGCAAGACCCTGTCTCTAAAAAAATAAAATACAGGGCTTAATTTCCCAAAATGAGATCAATCTAAACATGCTGGCCTGCACTTCATCTAAATGCACCATGAACAACCTTCCATATCATTCATTTTATTGCTGGATAATATTTCACTGTATGAGGCCGGGCGCGGTGGCTCACACCTGTAATCCCAGCACTTTGGGAGGCCGAGGCGGGTGGATCATGAGGTCAAGAGATCGAGACCATCCTGGTCAACATGGTGAAACGCCGTCTCTACTAAAAATACAAAAAATTAGCTGGGCATGGTGCCGCGTGCCTGTAATCCCAGCTACTCAGGAGGCTGAGGCAGGAGAATTGCCTGAACCCAGGAGGCAGAGGTTGCGGTGAGCCGAGATCGCCCACTGTACTCCAGCCTGGGTAACAAGCGCGAAACTCCGTCGCAAAAAAAAAAAAAAATTCACTGTATAATATATCATTATTTAACCATTTCCCTATTTGTTTAGATTGTTTAATTTTTCAGTAAAGCAAATAATGCTACAATGTATAAATGTATAAACATGTACATATATCTTCTTTTTTTCTGAGACAGCGTCTTGCTCTGTCACCCAGGCTGGAGTGCAGTGGTACGATCTCGGCTCACTGCAACCTCTGCCTTCTGAGTTTAAGCAATTCTCTGCCTCAGCCTCCTGAGTAGTTGGGATTACAGGTGCCCACCACCACGCCCAGCTAATTTTTGTATTTTTAGTAGAGATGGGGTCTCATCATCTTGGCCAGGCTTGTCTTGAACTCCTCACCTCGTGAACCACCCGCCTCAGCTTCCCAAAGTGCTGAGATTACAGGTGTGAGCCACCACGCCCAGCCAAACATGTACATATGTCTTCTAAAATCTGCAGATATTTTCAGAGTCTCTCAGAAATGGGATTGGTAGCTTCTTAGCCCTAAAAAACAAAACCTGAGGCAAAGCTCCCAAGCTAAGGAATTCTTGGGAAGTAAGATCCCAGTATATGAGGGAGGAGAGTAAAAGGGAGGTGTGGCGGGAGAGGAGGAAACCAAATAAAAGATGGTACTAGCTTGACTGACCAAGTCCACATGGAATGTTTTCCAGTCAGGTTACAGTTCAATGTACCTCAGAACCAGCGGAAAGGGAAGAAAGAAAACAGGAATCATCTGCCAGCCTTTTCCTATCTCCTGCCTACACTTAGGCAAAGTTTGCCTCTTGAACTTCTAGGCTCGGTACCTAATTCCTTCAAGCAGATACTGAGGATAGAGGTTCCGCCACATTTGTCCCCCATCTCCTGAGCCCAGAAGCAGGAGGAGTCAAACCTCCATGAGTCTGGTTGGACAGGAGGTCCTACTGAAGTGGGTCCTCACACCAAAGGAGGCCAAGGTGGCCGCTGATTTAAGGAGGCAAAGAAACTATATCCCAGAAGACTGCTGCCAATTTACACTCCACTCAAGACGCGTGACTGGGCTTATTTTCTCATGCTCTGCCAACCAGCCTTCTAATTCTATCTTTCAGGTAAGTATACACTGTTTTATCTTACATATCTTGATTATTAATGAGGTTGAACATCTTTCCCTGTTTACTGGCACTTGTTATTTCTCCTAGAGACAGATTATTTTTACAAATTTCTCACCCTTCCATTATGAGTCTATCAGCTACAAGATTCTGTTAATCTCAGTTCTGACCTATTTCCAAAAATTACTTCAGGTTGCCCTTAAGTCAGATATTTAAGGCTATCAGTTAACTTAAATATAGTAGCATAAAAACCTTTGACGGTTATTCTTTCCATAGATACAACAGAGAAAGACAAGGCAAAAACATGACAACTGCCTTACCATAGTTTCCAGAATTACATTTTGTAGGGTCAGGGAAACTTTGACATCTAAGAAAAATTTGCAATTCCACCCAGTTTTCCATGTCTTCGACTTGCACACAGAATGCTTCAGCATCAAACAGAACAACACCTGCTTGCCATCACCTCTATCTACACATTAACCAAGATACATTGCCAATGCCCATTCAAATTTGTTATTACTACAGGATTTTGACCACAAGATAATCATGCTTAACAAACAATACAGTCTTTTTCCATAAAAGGATACACATTGAGAAAGTCAGACCCAAATTTGTAATAACATCTCTTTTTCCTCTTAGGCTCCTTTTACATGTCAAGAATTACCCTGATTTTGTTTTTTAGATTTCGTTCGGGATTATACTCAAAGGTCAACCCATCACCTAACTCTCCCCCTTTTCATCTTTGCCAGACTCCAAGAATTCAAAGTCCAACGAACACTGGTAGTTTTGAAAGTAAAGCTGTAAAGTTAGCAGTATTTTTGGTCTTGAATTAGAAATTGTGTCAAGTAACTAGAAGTCCTATTTGGCATGCTTTGTAAAGAAAATAAAATCGAACTGCCTCAAGAAGAAGTATACTCTGTAGTGAGCCTAAAACAATACAGTAATTCTGAAAGTGTTTTAAATCCAGGCCTTGAAAAAACATTTTCGAAACTGAATTAATTTTCAACTTGGTTAATAAAATCTAATTCCTGCAGCTGACAGATTCAATATAGATGAAGAAAGTAATTTTCCAACTCTAAAGGAGTATGAGTTAGACAACTAAATCGATCCCATAAGAATCAAGGTTTGCCATGGTACAGCCACATAAAGGAAATGTATTAATGTTTCCCTCGGAATAATTCCTCTACAATTTCAACCTGGTCATTTATTCAGCACAGCCTACCATGTGTAGGTTATCATTCACTATTATCCTCAGCAACACTAATATTGCATCCCGTTTATTTTCTGGTAGCATATTAATAAAATACTTGCCTCAGTTAAGTATTATATTTGATATAATAAAAGTTTATATTTGCATTGCACTCTACAGTTTACAATTTGTTTTCTACATATATAATTTCAATTATAATATTCCTTCACAACTTTAAAGCATAATACACTACTAATCTCCAAAAGCAAATTATGTCAAATATAATAAGATTTTAACAATAAAAGACTAATAGAAATAGAAAGAAATTAACCTACTGTTCCCTTCTTACCTTGCTCCAAAACAATTCCACATTAACACTGTTGGTTCCCCTTCCAATTCAAGCTGTTAAAAATGCATACTAAATTTCCCTATATTGTATTTCAATCAATTGCCTAAGCTGAAACTAGTGTAATACATAAAGCAAACGATCATAAATTTCTAAAAAGACGTAAAATCAAAGACACCCAACACCTAAAAATAAAGATTAAAAAAAAAGGAAAAAACAAATGACCAAAAAAAAACCCCACAAACCATGAAAAGGGTGACATGAAATTCCAGCTGATCAGTCAGTTAAACACTCTATTCTGAACAGACTTACTCTTTACTCTCTAAACTGATATTAAGATTACAACCGTGTACCAGAATCATCTTGGTGTAGTCTTTTCATTTTATGTTTTCTTATAAATTACGGAGCTATGGGAAAAAAGTCAATCACCTTTCAGATGTTTGACTGCAAAAGCACTACTTAGAATAGCAATGATCTGAGTAATTTAAATACAGGACTCTGCATGAAATGAGGGCTATCTGCAAAACTGCACACACCTAAACTAGGGCATATATTACAATATTTCAAAGTGCCTGGAACATCTCAAGCCTCCCGTGATTCTATGATCACACAGTTGACAAGGAACTCTAGAATACAGAACAGTTTTTGCTAAACACCTAGAAAAGACAACAGTTTTAACTATTTGCATATAAACAAGTGCTACATCTATATTTCATCATATCCAGTCATTAAGAGGTCACTTTGCTTGTGCTCACAAAAAGTATTTTTTTAAATATACAAAGTTGAATTGATTTTTAAAGCACATAATTAAAATGTATTTAAGACCAAATTCCACTGTGTGAAGATGAGTAAAAATACTTAACTGCTGAATTTCATTGATGAAATAAGGCCATCCCTTAATAGAAAAATACTCTGCTTTGTAAAGTTTCAGAACTTTTTGTATTACCCTGTGAATATAACTTAAACAGAAATTTGCAACTTAAGAATTTTTTGTTCTGTTCATTTTACAATTATTTCCTTGTTCCTAAGTGATGCAAATAATTAAAAGTTTATCTGTTGGTCAGGTGTAGTGGCTCACTCTTGTAATCCCAGCACTTTGGGAGGCTGAGATGGGCAGATCTCTTGAGCTCAGGAGTTCCAGGCCAGCCTGGACAACATGGCAAAACCACGTCTCCACAAAAAAGTACAAAAGTTAGCTGAGGGTGGTGGCATGCATCTGTAGTACCAGCTACTTGAGAGGCTGAGGTGGGAGATCACCTGAGCCTGGAGAGCTCAAGGCTGCAGTGAGCCGTCATTGCGCCACTGCACCCCAGCCTGGGCATAAAGAGTGAGACTCTCTTCTTTTTTTTGAGACGGAGTTTCACTGTTGTTACCCAGGCTGGAGTGCAATGGCACAATCTCGGCTCACCGCAACCTCCGCCTCCCGGGTTAAGCAATTCTCCCGCCTCAGCCTCCCGAGTAGCTGGGATTACAGGCACGCGCCACCATGCCCAGCTAATTTTTGGTATTTTTAGTAAAGACGGGGTTTCACCATGTTGATCAGGATGGTCTCGATCTCTTGACCTTGTGATCCACCTGCCTCGGCCTCCCAAAGTGCTGGGATTATAGGCGTGAGCCACCGTGCCTGACAAGAGTGAGACTCTTAAGAAAAAAAGAGTTTATCTGTCAACTTGGAAGGAGATATATATTAGTATGTGTTCATGCTGCTGATAAAAATATACCTGAGACTGGGAAGAAAAAGAGGTTTAATTGGACTTACAGTTCCACATGGCTGGGGAGGCCTCAAAATCATGGCAGGGTACGAAAGGCACTTCTTACAAGGCAGCAAGAGAAAAATGAAGCAGCAAAATCGAACACCTCTGATAAGCTCATCATATCTCGTGAGACTAGCACAGGAAAAACTGGCCCCTATGATTCAATTACTCCCCCCTGGGTCTCTCCCACAACACATGGGAATTCTGGGAGATAGAATTCAAGTTGAGATTTGGGTGGGTACACAGCCAAACCATATCAGATAACTGGCACTGCACTTCACTCTTTCCTAACAGGCATAAGTTAATAAATTTTAATACTCCATATTTAAACATAAAAATGATCAAACAAAAAACAAGTATGGTTGGTATGGCAAATTATTCAAGATACAAGGTCTTTGGCCTCAGCAGAGATTTATACCAATGAGTTTCCTCAAAAATGTCTCTCCCATACATGCACCCACAGACGTTTATAAACAAAGAAAAATGTTTCTAACTCTAATGACTAAAGTTATGTGTTTAATGATGTTATTTCTAACGTGCTGAAATGTTTAGGTACATAGGTATGTATACATAGGGCAAGCCAGACCCGAGGAGCTCCAAAATACCTTTGCTCCATCTTGGTCAGTTTACTGCAGTGTCAAACTCCTCCTTTAAGTTAAGGCATCCTCTGCTGGGCCCATTTAGATACCAAACATATTAACTCTCCATTACTTCATAATTCAAGAGCTGATTTCTAATGTTTAGGTGACGTGGCAAAACACCATACTATGGATGAATGGAGGGTGGAGGGGAGAAAAAACTTTCTTGTTAACGAGAATGGCTCAGAATATCAGAGGACAACAGCATTGTGATTTAGGGGAGACTTAGCTGAAGCACCCCATCAGGCATTCCTGGAAACTCTAAATGATAAAGCCAAAGGAGGGTAGTAGTTGTTCTAGAGAGAAACTTCCCCAATTTAAATTTCCATGGAAGACGCCACAAACACAAAGGCGGGCTGGGTGGCTGTGTGTGGGGGAGTGTGGGGGTGTCTATCATCAGTAACTATAAAAAAATTCACAAAATCTAATTCAGTTTTTCAGAGTCATAGTCCCAATAATACAATAATTGAACTGGATGATTTCAAGTTACACTGATCAGCAGGAATTCTAAAGAAAGAAGCTGAAAGCTGAGTAATTTGGTATCTTGAGTTTACTAGGAAAAACACATTCTATAGTACTTTAATTCTTTAAAAATTTAAGATGATGACATATAATTAACCATTATTATTATTATAAGACTTCAGCAAGAATACAGCATTAGTTTATGCTAAGTAATACAGCCTGAAGAGGCTCAATAAATCTTAGCAGAACTGACTCTCAAAGGACAAATTAACATAGTCATCCCCTGGTTTTACAACACAAATAGATACGAAAACAAAGACCATACAGTACTTGGAAATACAGGAATCTAGTAGAATACTACTGAAAAAAAGCATAGAATAATTCCATAGAATAAAACATATACAAGTGAAATGCTCCATGGACTATAAAAATTTCTATGTAGAAAAAGCACAAAGATTAAGATAGTGGTAAAAATGGTTTAATCAACTATTGTATAAATATTAGATACTTTAAACATTTAGTCTCTCAATATGTAAAACTTTTATACAAGTGAAATTTGGCAGGAGTGGAGGGGAGGGCAGAGGGGGAGAAAAATCAACTTTAAAACATTTCTACCTTTGTTGTTTTCTTTTTTGAGACGGAGTTTCGCTCTCCTTACCCAGGCTGGAGTGCAATGGCGCGATCTCGGCTCACCGCAACCTCCGCCTCCTGGGTTCAGGCAATTCTCCTGCCTCAGCCTCCCGAGTAGCTGGGATTACAGGCACGCGCCACCATGCCCAGCTATTTTTTTGTATTTTTAGTAGAGATGGGGTTTCACCATGTTGACCAGGATGGTCTCGATCTCTTGACCTCGTGATCCACCCGCCTCAGCCTCCCAAAGTGCTGGGATTACAGGCTTGAGCCACCGAGCCCGGCCCCTACCTTTGTAATACAAAATTTTAATACCCTAAAATGTTAAGAATTTTGAAAACTGTAAAAAGAGATAAATTTTCCACTTTTTCATTTCAAAAAAATTGAGGCAATACAGATAGCATTATTTGGAATGCAAGTCAGTAATATATGTATATACAACTTTGCTGTTTTTCAGGTTTATAATGTGTCTAATTTTTTGCTAATACCATCAAACTCCCTTTGCTATAGTTACTGATATTGAATGGTATCTAACAACAGTAGCACAGGAAGATTAAACCTACACTTATGCAGATGTACACACACACACACACACACACACACACACACACACACACAAATTAACAAACCATCACCACCACCAAAATAAGGTCTGGATTCACCTGATTAAAATATTTCTCATAATCTTTTACTTGCATTAAAACGTAATGTCCATATTAATATCTGTTATATATACGTGTATATATATATACACACACACACACACATATATATATATATATATGTATACACATACACACACCCACATACATAATAGGGTTTAAACTATGAAATTATAATATTAATTCCATGTTGAGATTTTGCTTCCCTGTAAATCTAAAAGTAGTATTTCAAAATACTTCCAGAGACTACAAATTCTTTTTTTTTTTTTTTTTTTTTTGAGACGGAGTTTCACTCTTGTTACCCAGGCTGGAGTGCAATAGCGCGATCTCGGCTCACCGCAACCTCCGCCTCCTGGGCTCAGGCAATTCTCCGGCCTCAGCCTCCCGAGTAGCTGGGATTACAGGCACGCGCCACCATGCCCAGCTCATTTTTGTATTTTTAGTAGAGACGGGGTTTCACCTTGTTGACCAGGATGGTCTTGATCTCTTGACCTCGTGATCCACCCGCCTCGGCCTCCCAAAGTGCTGGGATTATAGGCTTGAGCCACTGCACCTGGCTGAGACTACACATTCTTATCAAATTCATTAGAGATTTTGGTTTCAGAATAAAGAATAAACAAGAGGCCGGGCGCAGTGGCTCACACCTGTAATCCCAGCACTTTGGGATGTGAGGCTGCAGCGGGCAGATCATGAGGTCAGAAGATTGAGACCAGCCTAGCTAACATGGCGAAATCTCGTCTCTACTAAAAATACAAAAAAAAATTAGGAGGGTGTGGTGGTGGGCGCCTGTAGTCCCAGCTACCTGGGAGGCAGAGGTTGCAGTGAGCTGAGACCTGAGAGGCAGAGGTTGCAGTGAGCCGAGATCATGCCACTGCACTCCAGCCTAGGCAACAGAGACTCCACCTCAAAAATAAATAAATAAATAAAATAAAGAAAAACTGGAAAGACCACTTTTCTATTCATTTACAATTTACTCATAATTCTGCTAACATTCACTTATATTCAGAGAGAAATGCAAGAAGAGAGAGCACTGTGTCGTCAAAGTAGCACACAAAGCTACAAAGACACCTGAAACACATCTGGAGTGCACTTCTCCTTTAAATGTTATAAAAGGAGAGGTATATTAGAAGAGCTTAAATATAGTTGAAATTTATACTTTCTTTTAAAAGAGTAGGCAGTCCTGGAAAAGAGCACCAGGCACCAATAAAATATGGCCAAATAGCTGATATGTAAACAAATACAGCATAAAACAAAATATATGTAAGAAGCTTAAAAAAATCTTCTAAAATGTGTTGTGCAATGTGGTTTGGAGAAAACAATTCAAGTATCTATGTTAGGCAAGCGTAGGCCTCAAATTTTGCTTTTGGACATTCTGGCTTTGGGCTGGGTTACTTAACCTCTCTGAACCTTACTTAGTTTCCTCATTTGTAAGAGGTGAATTATTTTCTCTACAGGATTGTTAAAAGGACTAATCAAGACTAATAGAATCTTTCTAGCTTTTTACCTAAAAAATTTTTAGCTACTGAATATATTAGAATAGAAATAATATATTCATTAAGTCTATGTTACACAATTTAACCTACTTTTGTACTAGTGTATTTTTAAAATGAATGGAGAATAAAAAATTATCTTCCTTCACTGGATTTCAAATCCAAATAAACAGACTTCCAGGATCTACATTTAAAATGATCTAGTGTTGCCTCCCTGTAATTTACTATCCAATTGTGACTGACATTTTCTACGTGTCCCTTTCAGCGATTCTGGTTTTTTTTGAGACTGAGTCTCACTCTGTCACCCAGGCTGGAGTGCAGTGAGTGGCACAATCTCAGCTCACTGCAACCTCTGCCTCCTGGGTTCAAGTGATTCTCCTGTTTCAGCCTCCCGAGTAGCTGGGATTACGGGCGCCTGCCACCACACCCAGCTAACTTTTTGTATTTTTAGTAGAGATGGGGTTTCATCATGTTGGTCAGTCTGGTCTCAAACTCCTGACCTCACGATCCACCCACCTCGACTTCCCAAAATGCTGGGATTACAGGCATGAGCCACTGCGTCCAGCCCTTTCAGGCTTTCTGTGGGAAGGAAAGGAGTTGAAATTAACATGTATATAGAAAAATGCACATATTTCAAGTGGATTTTCATAAACTGAATATAAAACCAACACCCAGATTTAAAAATCTATTAAGCCAGCATCCAGATCAAGAAGTACAGTATTGCCAGCATTCAAACGGAGTTGGTTTTGAGAGTAAAAGGTGGCACTATTTTAACAGCCTAAACGAGATATAACTGACTGTGCATATTTAAATTGTACAGTTTGATGAGTTTTGACATATGCTGGTGAAACCACTGCCACAGTCAAGATGATGAACACATGCAGCCATCGCCTCAGTTTCCTTGTGCCCCTTTGTAATTCCTCCTGTTCATTCCCACTTCATGTCCCAGGCAGCCCCTGATCTGGTTTCTGTTACTGCAGTTTGCATCGTCTAGAATTTTGTTTGTTTATTTATTTTTTGACATGGGGTCTTACTCTGTGGCCCAGGCTGGAGTGCAGTGGCATAATCACAGTTCACTGTAGCCTCAATATCCTGGGCTCAAGCAATCCTCCCATCTCAACCTCCTGAGCAACTGGGACCACAGGCATATACCACCACACTCAGCTAATTTTTTGTTTTTGGTACAGATGAGGTCTTGCTATATTGCCCAGGCTGGTCTTGAACTCTTAGCCTCCCAAGGTGCTGGGATTACTGACATGAGCCACCGTTATATACACCAATAGTTTGGTCCTACTTAGTATTCCGCTGTATAGATATACCATAATTTGTTTAGCCACTCTCCTGCTGATGGAAATTTGGTTTCCAGTTTGGTATTGATGTAAAAAAATAAAGTAAAATGACCTAGTGTTTACCATGATAGAAAGTGGGTGGACTTCTCATGTTCCCTTTTACTTAAATCAGCATCACAGATTATTAAGAGTTTCACAGAATTTTTAATTGAACATATTAAAATTCCACCTAAGGAAAAACAGGGTAACTGGAAGATAACGTTTTTTATGCCTGGGTACTCAGGTATGTATTATGGCTAGGGAAAATAGCGAAACAGAGAAGTATCAAATACCAAAATCAGAATCTGGTTCCAATGCAACGCAATCCCACCAATAGCAATGAAAAGACTAGAAGTTTATTCCCCAGTAAAATCATTTGAGATCTCTGATGCAAACTATGTTGTTATTTAAAGACACAATGCGAGGCCAAAAAGCATTCACAAATTCATTTAAGTTGTATCATTAACTCATTTATGCCAGAGTTTGAAAATTTTTGTGTGTGTGAAAAATCAAACCTTGGCAATGACCTTGAGCAGTAGGACATAAATAACTCCCACAAGCTTTGCGTTCCAATAATAGAACACTAGGCATAAATGGGTTAAATATTTTTTAAAACAAGAATGAAGTTGTCACTCAAAGGTTTTCGCCTATGCACACATACAGGTTAACATAGTGCTTCTTTTCTCAGCTGACAAGTATCACAAAAAAAAAATGTAAAAGTATATTTGGCAAATAAAACAATAAAACTCAGCAGTGGCTCATGCCTATAATCCCAGCACTTTGGGAGACTAAGGCAGTAGGATCACCTGAGATCGGGAGTTGGAGACCATCCTAGCCAACATGGTGAAACCCCATCTCAATGAAAAGTGCAAAAATCAGTCAGGTATGGTGGCAAGTATCTGTAATCCCAGCTACTTGGGAGGCTGAGGCAGGAGAATTGCTTGAACCCGGGAGATGGAGGTTGCTGAGATTATGCCATTGCGCTCCAGCCTAGGCGACAGAGAGAGACTCTGTCTCAAACAAACACCCCACCCCCCCCCCACACACGAAAACTCAAAAACTCAAGTAAATGGATGGAAGAAATGTGAAAGTATTCAATGAATTTATCAGATTATATATCTATTCACCCAGTTCCCCTCTGAAGCTAAGCAAAACATTACACAATATAATGTTTTATATAACATGATACCCCCTTATCCACAGGGTATGCATTTTAAGATCCCTAGTAGATGCCTGCAACTGTAGACATTACAGAGCCCTGTATGTACTAGGTTTTTTCCTATATAGGAACAGGTAATGGATACAGCTTGACAAAGGGATGTACAGAGTGGGACAGGAGAGATTTCATCACAATATAGTGTGCAATTTAAGACTTATGAATTGTTTACTTCAGGAATTTTCCGCTTAATATTTTTGGACCACTGTTGACCTCAGGTGACCGAAACCCCTCCGAAAGCTAAACTGCAGATCAGGGAGGATTGTCCTACATTTTTAAACCACAAACAGGGACCACTGATTAACACATACACGCATATAACAGCATACACATTAGCATTAAGAATCCTACAGTTCCTAAACACGGTTTAACCCTTCATAAAGTCAGTAGGGTAGATCATTTAATGTTTTTACTAATACATCATGCTTTTCTGTATTGAAAACTACCTCTATATGGAGGTTAATAAATTTAGCCCAAAATATATTCAATCTCTGTTCCTAGTAACAAAACATGTCATAATAGAGTTTACCATTAGAACAAATGTATTTTCAGTAGAAAAAATAATCTCCTTATAATTTAAAAAACAGATAAAATGTAGTTCTAATTAATTCCCAACAGAAATATTTTATTAAAATCAAAAAAGAAACTATTTCTAGATTATTTATTTAGCTACAGCTTTAACATCATAATTCAGCTAATCTACTGTATAACTGTTTTATTTTCAAAAAGTTTACTCTGCTCTAATGCACAGATAAAGTATTTCCTCTTGCAGAAATAAGAAATCTTAAGAAGTCTGCAAGCTGGTTGAAGCAGTGTGCATCTGCAGTCCCGGCTACTTGGAAGGATGAGGCAGGAGGGTCACTGTGTCCAGGAGTTCAGATCTAGCCTAGGCAACACAGTGAGACTCCATCTCTTTGGAAAAAAAAAATTCTTTTGCAAAAGAAAATTTTAGTTGCACAGGATACTAATTTCTCTAAGTTTTCTAATAAATTTATGTCACCATATAATGCTTATTTTTCTTAACTTACATGGATTGAATAGGAAAACAAAATCATTTTTAGTTCTAATCTATTATCCCAATAGTACAACATTTTGGGATGTAAAGATAATAAGATGATCTTTATTGAAATTATTGTAATTTTCATTAAAACATATTTTATTAAGTACACTTAAAAATAAAACCTTATGGTTCTTATTGTGTGTCTATTAGGGAAACAAACACACAAAATAAGGACAATTCAAGTGTGTTTTGTTTCACAGAAAAATCAGTGACTTTAAATTGTGAAACACTGCCCTCTATAGTCCACTGACTTAAACAACAATCTAGAACAATATAATCCAGACAAGGAATTTTGGACTTTCTGCCTTGTTCCTGAAGCAAAATATTTCTGCTCTATAAATCTCTTTTTTAAACAAAATTTTATACTAGAGAATTGCCTATTTCAATTATACATTCAGCTAGGCACAGTGGCTCACCCCTGTAACACCAGCACATTGAGAGGCCAAGGCGAGAGGATCACTTGAGCCCAGGTGTTCAAGACCAGCCTGGGCAACAACCAAGAACCCATCTCCACCAAAGAAAAAGAAAAAGAAAATTAGCTGGTGTGATGACACACACCTGTAGTCCCAGTTACTCAGGAAGCCAAGGTGGGAAGATCACTCGAGCCCAGGAATTTGAGGCTGCAATGAAAGGATTGTGCCCCTGCACAACGGCCTGGGCAACACAGCAAGATCTTGTCTCTAAAAACAAACCAAACATTCATCAATCTCTTTTAAAGTATCATCTCTCAAAAATCCACACTTGCATGCTTATTGCAGCACTATGCACAACAGCAACGATGAAGAGTCAACCTTAACGTCTATCACAGATAAAAGGATAAAGAAAATGTGGTATACATACACAATAAAATACTACTTGGCTATGAAAAAGAATGAAATCATGTTATGTGCAGAAACATGGATGGAACTGCAGGTCATTATCTTAAGTGAAATAAGCCAGATACAAATATCACATGTTCTCATTTATATGTATGAGCTAAAAAATTTGATCACATGCAGGTAGAGAGAAGAAAGATAGATAACAGAGTGGGAGGGGGGAATAGGGGAAAGGGGGAAATGAAGTGGGTTAATGGGTATAAACATACAGTAGGAAAGAAGAAATAAACCCAATGTTGGATAGCAGAGCAGAGTGACTACGTGTGACTAAAAGGTACAGATACCCCTGCCTGACTTGATTAGTATTCATTATACACATGTAACAAAATTTCACATGTACTCCATATATCTGTAAGAAAATACAGGCAGTCTGCCAGGTACGCCTGTAATCCCAGTACTTTGAGGCTGAGGCAGGTGGATTACTTGAGACCAGGAGTTCGAGACCGGCCTGGGCAACATGATGAAACCCCGTCTCTACTAAAAATACGAAACACTAACCAAGTGTAGGGACACACACCTGTAGTCCCAGGTACTCTGGAGGCTGAGGTGGGAGGATGGCTTGAGCCCAGGAGGCAGTGGGTGCAGTGAGAAGAGATCGCACCACTGCACTCCAGCCTGGATGACGGAGCCAGACCCTATCTTAAAACCAAAGAATAAAGAAAATACAAGCAGTCTGATGGTACTGGAATCTAAAATAAAAGATGAAGAGGGATAAAAGGTGAACCTCAAGTGTGAATATAAACCAGATTATGGTGGACTTTGTATGTGATGCTAATTTAATTTAGCCAGTAAGTAAAGGGGAACCACTTTTAAATGGGGAAAACATGGTCAGACATATATTTAGATAAGCCATTTCTGAAGCAATGTGGAGGACAGTATTGAGAGGGACCTCATTCAAAACAAGGGGAATACAGGAGAAATTGCAGTAGCCTGGGCAAGAGATGATGATATACTAGACAGAGACAGTAGGGTAGAAAGAGAGTGAGTGACACAGAGTGCTGAGAAGATAACATTAGTGACACCTGGTAACTAATTAAATAGGTCACTAAGAAAAAGCAGTAAGAGTTCTTTTCCATCTGCCATCTGCGGTGGAGCGGCCACCAAAACACAGATTTTCGTGAAAACCCTCATGGGGAAGATCATCACCCTCGAGGTTGAATCCTCGGATACGACAGAAAACGTGAAGGCCAAGATCCAGGATAAGGAAGGACTTCCTCCTGATCAGTAGACTGATCTTTGCTGGCAAGCAACTGCAAGACGGACGAACTCTGACTACAACGTTCATAAGAAGTCTACTCTTCATCTTGGGTCGAGACCTGATGGCGATGCTAAGGAAAGGAAGTCTTACACCACTCCCAAGAACAGACGCAGAAGAAAGAAGGTTAAGCTGGCTGTCCTGAAATATTACAAGGTGGATGAGAGCGGCAAAATTAGTCGCCTTCGTTGAGCGTGCCCTTCTGGTGCCTGGTGGAGCGCTTATGGCAAGCCGCTTTGACAGACGTTATTGTGGCAAATGTTGTCTGACTTACAGAAGACAAGTAACTGTATGAGTTAATAAAAGACACAAACTAAAAAAAAGAAGCAGTAAGAAAAGATTCAGGGATCATTACTAGGTTTCTCACTTGAATAAACTCAGAATAAGGCAGCACCATTAAATAAGGAATGAAGTTCGGAAAGCATCTGAAGGCAGGGTCAGGGATACAGAGCCGACGAGTTCTATTTAGACTTGTTGAGTTGGAGGTGCCAATGCAACACTAAACAGAAATGCTCGGTAAGCATTTCAGCACATAAAACTAAAAGGCAAAGAGGCAGAGTTCTTCAAATCAAATGTAGCTTGTAGATGTACTTCATTAGGCTCACATTATGTTTAACTAAAAAAAAAATCAAAAGATTTCACTTAAAAATTGAGATTTCAGATCAGATCTGGCAACTGAGCATTCATGGCAATAACTGGCTGGAGCTAAGGTCCAATTCCCCTCTTTAAACAGGGCATGCAGTTCACTTCGAACCACGGCCTCAGGATTCTCTCTACATAAATCAAAACCCACCCCATTCACTTATGTTAACGGCCTGGCCCACGAAGGCACCTGTTTGTTTTTGATCTTTTTTGGGACCCTGGTCTAAAAACCGTAAGCCCTGATCAGGATCACAGGAAAGATCAGGGCTAAAAAATAAATTTAGAATCGATATAGGCCGTGTTAAAACTGCAAGAATGATACGGAGAGACACAGTTTTGAAAATCATCAACACAGTCTCAATCTTGGGGCAAAACAATATTTAATCATGCAGACTTTGCGCTTTATAATATTCCTATTACCTTAAAAGTTGCCTTTACCATATTCAAATCTTAATTCAAAAGTCACTTTCCCTGCATATATTTTAATCTCTTCAGCAACAGTTAGTCTTTAACCATAAATGCTGAGTTTTCTACTTATTTCCAGGTGGAGCTTTTTTCAGAAATTGCTAATAGTATCCTACATATCTACATGCTCTAAAAATGCGAATTGCATTGAATAAGGTATTCTCCTTGTACTGAGCATAAATTATGCCCTAGAACTTGAAGAAACTAAAGAACCAGAAGAAGCTTGGAAATACACCCTAGAGAGAAATGTATCAATGTTATTTTCCCTGGAAAAGAGAATCAGAAGGAAATTAGAATAATCTAGGTACCCTCTACAGCATGGCCCTGCGCTAAATTTTGTAGGAGGTAAATAGTAATACAAGGGCAAATCTGACAGAGTCCTTGCCTTGAAGAGCCCATGGGCTGGATGGGGTACTAACAAGTTCGACAGTCAGGTGAATGTTTTTCTGAGATGAGAGTTTTAATACATGAGAAAATATAACTTAAGAATTACTCTCTAGCATAAGGCAGCTAGAGAACCTCAATACCCCATAGTCAGCAAAAATTAAATATGAATAACAAGAAAAAAGTCAAAGGTAAATTTTTTTGTCAAAAATAAACATATCTGTCCAGTTATGTTTTAAAACATAAATTCTAAAAGTTACGACTGCCTTCACGGGTAAGTATATACAACAGGTATAAATTTATCTACCCTTTCAATAATTTTTGTAAGTAACAGATAACTAGATGATGTTATAAAAACCACAGATGAATAGTAGCAAATTTTGCAAAAGGCTAGATGGATACTGGACAGCTAGATAATCACTTATTTAGCTGCTGAAACAAAAGAGTGTCAGTTTTCCCATCTACGCTATTTATCTCCATGGACAACACACAAATACAGTAACAAGGGACGCTGGACTAAACATCATCAGAACAGTGACATGAAGAAAAATGAAATTAATAAGATTCTTTTTTTTATTTTGAGACGGAGTTTCGCTCTTGTTACCCAGGCTGGAGTGCAGTGGCACGATCTTGGCTCACTGCAACTTCTGCCTCCCAGGTTCAGGCAATTCTGCCTCAGCCTCCTGAGTAGCTGGGATTACAGGCACGCGCCACCATGCCCAGCTAATTTTTGTATCTTTAGTAGAGACGGGGTTTCACCATGTTGACCAGGATGGTCTCGATCTCTTGACCTCGTGATCCACCCGCCTTGGCCTCCCAAAGTGCTGGGATTACAGGCTTGAGCCACCGCGCCCGGCCGAAATTAATAAGATTCTGAGTAAATATAAAAGTTTTGAAGATCTAAGAGGTTTTAAAAAAAAAAAAGCAAAAGAGCGAGCCAAGGTATTAACAATACCACTGAAATGCATAGACATTCCCGAGAACGGACCTGCATTTATTTATAATGAAGTTGGCCCCCTCTGGTGGTCACTAAGGGTTTTACTAGGTGACTAGAAATGGACGTACAGGACAAAGAGCAGTGGAATTGTGTAAGCTAACCTTCGTCTATGTATCAGACAAATGCCCAATTCTCAAAGAAAACTTTTTTTAAAAGAAGAATTTAGAGCTTGCTGTTATGAAGGCAGCTCCACAGGATTACAGAAATAATCACAAGTGAAAAGATACTTCCAGGGAACAGGACCGAATGAGTGTATGAGCGTGTGGGGCAAGGTACTGTTTCAGCGTTTCACTTTACACTCTTCCACACTGTTGGGATTTTTGTTTCCATAAGCCTCTACTATTTTCATTAAAATATTATTTAGTGGACAATGTGGAGAAATACCTAGGTCTTTTTACAAGCTTACCATCAGTATATCTTGTTTCTCTGAATTCAGAGTCAAGGCCACAATCCTTACAACTCTGCCTCATTTTCTATTTCTCTGCCCCTCATTCTCATATACATTCAGTTCTCGTTGCAGCTTCCAGAGCACACCAGGCACTGGCTCTTTCCTCAATACGCAATGTTCTCCCCCTTCTTCTTTCACTTAAATCTATGCTCAATGTTGCTTTTTCAGTGAGCCTCCCCGACCATCTTATTTTAAATTAAGAAGGTACCCCATCTCCTGTGTGCCCTTATCCTTCTTCCCTGCTTTCTCTCCATAGTATTAATCACTTTCTAAGACACTACATTTACTAAAAACTATAATATTTACGTACTTTATTACTTATCTCTGTTCGACTGTAAGTTTCCTAAGAGCAGGGGTTGTTCTGCTGTGTTCAGTGCTAAATCTCCAAACCCTAGAACTAAAACTTGCACACAGCAAGTATAAAATTAATGTGTGAAATAAATGACAGATGAGTACAAATAATACCTCAATATATGGTAGAAAAAAGAAAAAAAAATGCCTCATTTTATGTTTGGTTCAATATAAAATGGTAATTATAGATTAGGATAAGATTTAATTATATATGTAAAATACATACTATTAACCTTTTAATCAGTGAGATCTGGAGAGAGACCATTAATGTCATTAATGGGCTGCTTTTGTTTTTGTCTAATGTATATGACTAAAATAGCAAACACACTCAAAATTTAATCATTCTACTATTAGTACTTAAAAACCATATATAATAGGACTCAAAAGAAACAGTATCCATGCATCTTGGAGCAAGAATCTTCTCCAAAGAGCTAAGCAAAATATCAGGTGTTATCTGGGAATTATGAAAAAATACCTAATTATTTAATTTGGAAAATGTCCTCTTCTACTACTATTAATATTTATCAGGAATAAAAACATACATTTTTGTCCAGAGTGGAAAACATATTAAAATTACTACAAGTCTTACAGTTTGGTGGTCCTGCTTTACATGGTAACATTATTTATTTACAAGCAAGGAAGCCACTTCAGAACAGGGTTACTTCATGGCTCAGGGCATCCACATTAAAGAAAATGTCACCCTTCCATGTGATCAATGAGTCACTTAAGTAGTCAAAGAAACAAGGTGACTGGGATGCAGTTATTTTCCAACCTCACCTAAGTTTTTACAAAACTGCCTATTTGTCAAAACTCACTGAATTACATACTTAATGTTTTTACATTTCATTATACATAAATTCTGCCAAAAAACAAAGACTCCTATAGAGAACGCTATTGGTATCTTTTCTTTTCACAGTAGTATAGGTTAGAAATTCTGAAACTCCTTTCTGCATATTCTAGACTTAAGCAAATGAGTAACCATGTTGAGGATACTGGGAGCCAGGGCTCTTCTGCTGGAGAAAGGAGTTTTACATACGAAAGAGGGAAGGCTCCCATGCGCCCTGTAGTGTTGGGTGAATTAGAGGTATGGATATAAACTTACGGTGTTTTTATATAAGTAGATAAATAAATACTGACATAGGATATGTATGTGTAAGAGTTACGTATTAATATATGTATACACGTCTGTGTCTATATGTATTCAACATGTGTATCTATGCATATGTATACATACATATACATACACAAGTATGTGTATCTACAGATACATGTATTTGAGGGTATGTGATTTTAGTTCTGTCTTCTGAGAGGGCCTAGAAGCAATGACACTCCAGCAGCAATGAATATACCCTGCAACTAGACCTGGGTTTCTAAATACTATCCTCCGCTAAAGAACCAAAGGGAAGCAGCCAATTCCAAGGACAGAGCAGGGAAAACATCACATAAGTCTGTGTAGTGGGTTGAATTGTGTCTCCCAAATCTTAATCCCAAGTACCTGTCAATGAGACCTTAATTGGAAATAGGATCTTTGCAGATCTAAGTTAAAATGAGGTCATAGTGGATTGGGGTGGGACCTAAATTCGATTACTGATGTCTACAATAAAAAAAAAGAGGGAGATTTGGACACAAAAACATAGGGAAGGCGGCCATGTGAAGACAGAGGCTAAGAACGGAGCTAAGCTGCCACAGCCAAACAACGTCTGGGGCCACCATAAGCTGGAAGAGGCAAGGAACGATTCTTCCCTACAACCTTCACAGGGAGCACGGCTCTGCTAACACCTTCTTTCCAACGCCCCCACAACTTTGAGAATAATTTTCTGTTGTTTTAAACAACAAAGTACTCATCAGTGGTGCTTTACTACGGCACCCCTAGGAAACTAATACTGCTTGAAATGTCTTGTGCCAAGAAGTAAGAAAATGCTCAAGGATGAGGACTGAGATATGGCAAAGCTTCTCTTCAAACAGCCTACTCAACCTTTATTCTTTAGTTCCCAGTCCTCCCCCATCCCCTGAGATTTTACAGTACTGCACACTGGTAAGTTAGGCTGTTACTGTTTCTTAGATGCTGGCAGAAGGCACAAGACTCTTGGGTCAGAGCCAAAGGACTTTATTATTCATGGCATGGCAAAGCATATGAGCTTCATTTGGTTTGCATTGATTTTTTGTGTCCCTCAAGTCCCACAGGGTGACGCAGGTGGTCTAGCTGGATCCTTACATATGTCGGATTGTGCTATAGGGAAGGAACACTGAGCTATGGGGATGGACCACTGTTTTAGCAGGTGGAAGCAAGCTTGATTGTTGTCGGGATGGAGAAATGTTACCTTATCCTTGTAGATGGCTTCCTGCACACACAGTCCTGAGAAATGGCCCAGGTAAAAAATGGTCAGGGCCTGGTCTATTGAAAAGAATGTGTAGGGACACTCAGGGCTCATGGTAGATTGCCTCTCTCAACATTCATGTATTTGTATCACTTTAGATTCATGAATTTTTATTTTATTCAGTGGGGTATAATCCATTATAATTTTTAAAATACATATTATAATAGTTTCTAACTATGAAGATATAAAGAACAATACACGAAAAGAACTCAGCACATTCAGGCTGGGTGTGGTGGCTCATGCCTATAATCCCAGCTGCTCAGGAAGCTGAGGCTGGAGAAATGCTTGAATCTGGGAGATGGAGGTTGCAGTGAGCCAAGATTGTGCCACTGTACTCCAGCCTGGGTGACAGAAAGAGACTCCATCTCAAAACAAAACAAACTCAGCACATTCAGAATGAATGTTGTTCTTATTTTTTTTTAGAATACCAAAAGAAAGTATTATTTAACCTAAAAGATAATGAACTAAATGCCAAATCTCTTCTGACGTGGAGGCTATGCCTCTTTCTAAAAGTAAAGACAAAAAAAAGCTATGAGTCAAAGGGGACTGGCTCAGTGTTTAAACTAAAAGTTAAAACGTAAATAAAACATAAAATTCCTCCTTCAACTAGATTCCAATGTTAAAATACTTTTAGAATAGTATGTTACGTATTCTTTTAATGTTATTTAATGTATTAATGTACTCATTTTTTAAAGTTTCTTATTTAATGTATTAAATAATTCATTAAAGAATATGAAAGTACCTTTGGTTCTGCTTGGTTTACTCAAGTATATTATGTTCAATAGGTGAGATTTAGACATTTTTAAAAAACATCCTTAACACCCGTTTGGATTTCTGTAAAGAACTACTTAACTGCATGGAATCTGCAAGCATTTTTCTTTTTTTTTTGAGATGGAGTCTTGCTCTATTGCCCAGGCTGTAGTGCAATGGCGTGACCTCAGTTCACTGCAACCTCTGCCCACTGCAACCTCTGCCTCCTGGGTTCAAGCGATTCTCCTGCCTCAGCCTCCTAAGTAGCTGGGACTACAGGCACCTGCCAAAATGCCCAGCTAATTTTTGCATTTTTTAGTAGAGATGAGATTTCACCATGTTGGTCAGGCTGACTCAAACTCCTGACCTCAGGTGATCCACCTGCCTGGGCCTCCCAAAGTGCCAGGATTACAGGCATGAGCCACCATGCCCAGCCTGCAAACATTTTTAAGAGTAATAGCGGGCCGGGCGCGGTGGCTCACCTATAATCCCAGCACTTTGGGAAGCCGAGGCGGGTGGATCACGAGGTCAAGAAATCGAGACCATTATGGTCAACATGGTGAAACCCCGTCTCTACTAAAAATACAAAAAATTAGCCGGGCATGGTGGCGCGTGCCTGTAATCCCAGCTACTCGGGAGGCTGAGGCAGGAGAATTGTCTGAACCCAGGAGGCGGAGGTTGCGGTGAGCCGAGATTGCGCCATTGCACTCCAGCCTGGGTAACAAGAGCGAAACTCCGTCTCGTTAAAAAAAAAAAAGAGTAATAGCAAAATTTTATTAAAGTGCTTAAGGTAAGAAATCATAAATTCTGTCATTTATCAGAATTTATAAACTCAAATGCCTTTACAGGCCAAGTGTCAGCAATAGGGTAGGGAAGAATGAGACCACAATGAGTGGACGTGAAAAATACTTTGCCTAAAGGCACTCACATTCGAGTTCTGTTTCATTTCTAAACATTGTGCCACAAGTGTTCAGGCTGAGTTCAGCTCAGGGGGCACCTCTTTTCACCACTGATTTTCAGATTTTAACCCTCAGAACCTTGAGATACATACTTGTATGTATATTTAGTGTCTTATAAAAGATAATAGAAAGTTTCTGAAAATGAACGCTCATGCACATCAGACACATAAGGAAATTTCTCACACCTATAATCCCAGCACTTTGGGAGGTTGAGGCAAGTGGATCATGTGAGGTCAGGTGTTCAAGACCAGCCTGGCCAACACGGCAAAACCCTATCTCTACTTAAAAAAAAAAAAAAAAAAAAAAAAAAAATATATATATATATATATATATATATAATTTGTGTGTGTATATATACATATATATATATATTTGGGTGTGTATATATATATATATATATATACACACAAAAAAAAAATTAGCCATTTTTGTATTGCTGTACATATATAGTTTGTGTGTGTGTGTGTATATGTATATATACACACACACACACACACACACACACTACAAAAACTAGCCAGGTGTAGTGGTGCGCACCTGTAGTCCCAAAGGTTAAAGTGGGAGAATCACTTGAACCTGGCAGGTAGAGGATACAGTGAGCAAAGATCCTGCCACTGTGCTCCAGTCTGGGTGATAGAGTAGTGAGACCCTGTCACCAAAAAAAAGGAAATTTTTCAATGACTTCTAAAAGGCAGTCATATCATTAAAGATATCCAAAGTTGGTTCTCTCTCTCACTTTGTACTCTTAAGATACATTTTTAATATGTCATAACGTATAATCTTTTAAAGTTCCTAACAAGTCTGAGATTTTTAAGATTCCATGATTAATGCAACAATTCCTTCATACTGGTAACAACTATGTATCCATGCAATTATGTAATTATTACAAAAACATTAAAACTTGTTAAATTCATTAACTGCTAAAATGTTTGGCCTAATTTTTTTTTTGGGGGGGGCGGGGGGGGGGGGGAAGAGTCACTCTGTTGCCCAGGATGGAGCACCGTGGTGCGATCTCAGCTCACTGCAGTCTCCGCCTCCTGGGTTCAAGTGATTCTCCTGCCTCAGCCTCCTGAGTAGCTGGGACTACAGGCGTGCACCACCGTACCCAGCTAACTTTTGTATTTTAGGAGAGTCCGGGTTTCACCGTGTTGGCCAGGATGGTCTCGTGATCCACCCACCTCAGCCTCCCAAAGTGCTGCGATTACAGGCATGAGCCACCACGTCTGGCCTGGCCTAACTATTTTTATTGAAAAAATCAATTTGCATTTTTTACATGGTACAATGCAGCCTCTATCTCACTGAAATACCTGTTAATCATTTAACAATATTCTTAAATAGTAATCCCTCCTTTATTAAATTCTTTCTAGATGTTCTCCAATCAGCATATCAGAAAAACAGGGTACATTTAAGTAAACAATATCCAATGCTTCCAAAGTCCAAAGCAATCTCTTTTCCTGCTGGATTCCCTAGCATTTACATTATTATTGTTTTATAGTATTAAAGATATACTTTGGATATGTTTTATCTTCTCTATTATACTTTAAACTACATAATGGCAGAAATCATGTCTTATTCACCTTTTAGCCCTAATAAGAAGCATTTTGTCCTTGCATAGAAGGGGATCATCAAAAAGAAATCCAAGAGTAACTTTCTTTTTTCCAACATAATGATAGTCTCAAGTTAAGCTTTTGCCAATTCTTACATAATTCAAATTTTTCTGCTCCCAAAAACTCTGCAACTCAGAAAAGTTCTCAGTATCAGTAGCTGGTTATGTTACTATTTAAATAATTATTATTAATGTTTTTAATTTTTCTGAGATGGAGTCTCACACTGTTGTCCAGGCTGGAGTGCAGTGGTCTGATCTCGGCTCACTGCAGCCTCAGTCTCCCAGGTTTAAGAGTCTCCTGCCTCAGCTTCCCGAGTAGCTGGCATGACCGGTGTATACCATTACATCCGGCTAACGATTGTATTTAGTAAAGACAAGGTTTTGCCACGTCGGCCTGGCTGGTCTCGAACCTCAGGTGATCCGCCCGGCTTGGCCTCCCAAAGTGCTGGGATTACAGGCACTAATCACCACACCCAGCCAGAAATTATTTTATTGGATAAATATTACAATAATCTTATATTCTTTCAAGAAAGTAAAACTCAAAGCATGTTACTTAAAACTAAGCTTAGGTTTAAACACTTATTTCAGAGAAAGATCATAAGTTTTTAGAAAGTATTATTTACAATAATTAAGTCTTACCTGAGGATTCCAACCTGGATCTAGTTTTCTAACTACTGCGATATATTCCTGCATTGCTTGGCTGGGGCTTGAATCACCAAGAGCTTTCCATGCTTCCCTACAATATGGAATATCCAAAATGGCCTGTCATTAACTATGCAAATAACACAAGCAGCATTTGTCTTATTATTAAAAAAAACTGTATGCACATTTCAAGGGTCTTGGGATACAGAGGTAATCAGCTACTGGACAGAGGAGTTCTGTCTTTCTGCATGCACATTGGTCTACAGCTATACAGACTTTATTGCCCTACCTAAGAAGCCTTTTCAAACATTTTTTTTCCTAATCACCCTCCCTTATGAAATTTTAGTGACACAGATACACTGCATATCCATTAAATTTTGAAAGACTACAAACCACTGTAATCTAAGATTTTGACACTCCCTCAAACCAATTTTCACACCTATTGAGAATGTATGGTCTACAGGCTAATGGAGATTGTTCTCATCTTATAAATTAACTGTGCTTATGGCATTCTGATCCTATAGAAACCATCACATAAAAAACATATTCCTGAGGAAAATGGATCAAACTTCTTAAGATACAAGATGTTATCTCATCTATAAGCTACAGTTAACTGATCCTGAGAACTTAGTCTGGGGCTTCAAAAGTAAGGAATGACTCACACTTGTCATCCTAGCACTTTGGGGCGCTGAGGTTGGTGGATCACCTGAAATCAGGGGTTCGAGACCAGCCTGATCAACATGGTGAAACCCTGTCTCTACTAAAAATACAAAAATTAGCTGGGTGTGGTGGTGTACACCTTTAGTCCAGCTACTCGGGAGGCTGAGGCAGAAGAATTGCTTGAACCTGGGAGGCAGAGGATGCAGTAAGCTGAGATGGCACCACTGCAGTCCAGCTTGGGCAACAGAGCAAGACTCTGTCTCAAAACAACAACAGAATACTAATTAGTAAGTTAGGGACTTCCTACAGTATAAATGTCAAAAAGCGACATTTTAGTCGTGAGCTCCCTTTTGGGTCACTTTTTCTTTTTTTTTTTTTTTTTTAATTTCCTGCAGGCTGCTAGGATAGGCCTCCTTCTTGGCTTTTTCCTGCCAATTATTTCTACTTCCAACCAGGGTCTCCCTATTTCCTTGATTCACTGTCGAACAGAACTCAGTCCCACATTTTTTTCATTATCTTCCTGCTTCTATAATGAATACATTTTTCTAAGGTCTTCTAAATTTATTTTCACTGAATTCCTTGCAAGTTACTTCTATGCATCATCACACTTCACCCTAAATAGATCAGCTTACACAAACTCAGGAAATGTATCATCAATACTATTACAGAGGCTACAGTCAGATTTTCCTGATCGTCCCAATTATGTCCTTTATGGCTTTCTTCTCCCACAAGGAACCAATCGAAATCCACACACGGCATTGAGTTTCATGTATCTTTAGCTTTTTTGTCTTCCATATTGTTGGTATTAAGGTCCAACTGTTTTATAAAATTTCCCTCAATTTGAATTTGTCTAATTGTTTCCCCATCTACATAGTATTCTTGCCAAAAATGATTAATCATAATTAGAAGCAGGTTAAATTATTTCAGCAGAGCCATATATAGGTGACGTGCCCTTTACAATGCACCTCGCTGGTCTGAGGCACTGTAATCTGAGGCCATCAGTCAGTCTGTCCCATCTCAATAAGAGTCATGGCTTGGTAAAGGTAGTATCAGTCAGGTTTCTCCCTCATAATTAAAGAGTAAACTGTGGGCGAGCCTGTAACCTACAGTTTTGTTCCCCTGTAGTTTTTCACCTAGCATTTTAACAACGGTTTTCCTCAGTAGTTTTTCCCCAGTATTTTGTCATCTACCGTTTTAGCATCTGTTGATGCTCTTGCCTAAACTATTATTATGATGGCTATAAAATCTAATGTTCTTAATTGCTAAAAACAATGGAGAAACAGGCAAAGTATAGAAAAAAAAGAAGCCATAAAATTTCATAAATTATAACAGAAAACTCACAGTAAAAGTTAACATCAGGTATTCTTTAGAACAGTAATAAAATGCCAGAGAACTGCTGGTTATCATCAATCAAAAAACTTGTGCAAGAATATAATCACTGCCCTGCTTCGGGCACTGAGACTGTCCTGTACAAAAACATACCAGCTGAACTGAACAGTATGCTTAGTGACATGAGTGATTTCTATATGGGTTCAAGCCCTGTATCTCCTTACATTTGAGTAACGAACTGTTGGCAGGCAGGAAATTTACCAAGGGGACCAGATTTTGTGTGGGACTGTTCTAGAATAGGAGGTCGGAACCCACATTTTAGCACTTCCTCTTTCCATAACTGTATTTTATCTTTTTTCTTTTTTAACTCTACCTTCTAACCTCCTTTTAATTCCAGGGCTGACGCTCCAAAGCCTTCCCTTGTATAACTAAGATTCCCAGTTGTATGCAATTTCTCTTTTTTCACTTACACAAGGTAAGAGAAGATAAGGTCTCATCAATGACAAGAGGAAATTTCTAAATTGTAAGTTTAAAAAGTTTGCAGAAGATTAATCTTTTTTTATGTATTCAAAGAAAAAGCGAAGTTAGTATCCAGTTTTGGTTTCTCAGTGAATCTTTCCCTTCTTTCCAGGAGTACTATATGCACTTATTACCGTGGCATGGGTGGGGCAAGGGACACCAGAGTAGAAGATTAATCTTTTTTTATGTATTCAAAGGAAAAGCGAAGTTAGTATCCAGTTTTGGTTTCTCACTGAATTTTTCCCTTCTTCCCAGGAGTACTATATGCACTTATTACCGTGGCATGGGTGGGGCAAGGAACACAAGGGTAGCAAGAGACAAGGAGATAAAATTAAGACAGGGAGAAGGGTAAAAAACGGGGGTTTATCCTGCTCTTCTGCCCTTCCTGTCGCTCTGGCCTGCTTCCAAAGATCCCTCCGGGGGGAGAAGTGGTGATCCATTAGTGGCTGAATGACAGGAAAGGAAAATCTCAAGCAAGAGCTCTCACAGTTACTCTCTCATGTATCAAAACGTAAGGCATGTTTGTAGGTCTGTTGTGAAACACTTATATTCCAACATGTGAGCATAAGAATCCTTCAGGAGACTTAGCTAAAAGTAGATTTCTTTAATCTCTCTCCCAATTACCTGTCATTAGTACAGTCTACAGCAGAGAGAGATTAATATAAAAATAATTCCTTAATCAGCTCACTGCTTTCTAATTCCTCCACACCTAAACCACTTCCAACAACCTCATTAAAGATTCCAAGAATTTCTTACCATTTTTGCTTTCCTTCAAAATCAAAGAAGCTTGGTTTAGGAGTATTGCAGTTTCCAACTTTGACCTAAATGCGGGAGGGAAAATCAAGAACTTATTTTTCAAAGAAATGTCTGGAAAACTTTTCCTTTTCAAATGTATTATGTATATTTAGTAACTATAGGTTGGAAAATATTTGCATCTATATGGAACAGCAAAATTTAACATTCTTTGCAAAAGCAAACAAACAAACAAAAAAACAACCAGAATCAAACTTGACATACAGGCTTCTTTGGTTTACTGCATAAAACAACCATTATCTAATACTGTAATAGAGAAAAACTGTGATAAATGGTTACATTTCCTAGACTAATTATATGTAAGGCAAGTTATCAATACAGATTATATACTCTTATCATTTATAAACTAAAAGAATGTTTTACCATGTAATTAATAAGCTTCAGAGGTGTTTATCAGAATTCATAATGTCTTCATGCTGATTCTAGTAACTCCATTAGCACTTCCTCTCTCCAAAATTCCAGGAAATAAGTGTACTACTTTTAAAGTGCCCTATTATGAAAACTCATCAATATAAATGTGGATGCCAAAAGCCATGCAAAAAAATTTCAGGGGTTTTCAACAATAAAATTCTATTTTTCTACAATAGTCTTATCTCTTGTTTGTGGTAATCATCACATGGCACTTGTAGTTAAACTGTACAGTTAATATTTTCATTGAGAATAAGCATAAGTGAAATTCAAACAAGTGCAGAATTCGCTACACAGCCCCCAGTTCCCACTGCCAGAAGTGGTCTTCCCTCCTCATGAACTCTTACAGCGTTTACTCTACATATCTTTTACGGTACTTCTCACTGTTTGTGCCATGTTAGAAAGTCTTCTGTCAAGTCTCATTCTTCTATCAGAACAGAGCCTGGAACTGTCCTTAACTCATCCACAGCACCTATCGACTTCTCCGGGATGTTCCCACTGTCACCCGTTATTTTTACACTCTTGAATTCTGCTAAAACCTAGCTGACGCCGCCATCTAACCAGAATGATCTATTACTGCCTTAGGGTTTCCTAGTTCAGGGTTTGCTCGTGCCTCTTCCTTCCTCAGCTTTTCTTTCTTTTTTTTTGAGACGGAGTTTCGCTCTTCATGCCTAGGCTAGAGTGCAATGGCGTCATCTCGGCTCACCAAAACCTTGCCTCCCAGGTTCAAGCGATTCTCTTGCCTCAGTCTCCCAAGTAGCTGGGATTACAGGCGCACGCCACCACACTTGTCTAATTTTTTGTACTTTTCAGTAGAGATGGGAGTTTCTCTATGTTGCTCAGGCTGGTCTCGAACTCATGTCCTCAAGTGATCCACCCGCCTTGGCCTCCCAAAATGCTGGGATTACAAGTGTGAGCTACTGCGCCCTTGTAATCCCAGCACTTTGGGAGGCCCAGCCCCTTCCCCAGCTTTTCAAGCAAGATGCGCATCCTTCCAGTTGTACTCAAATTTCAGATTCTAAGAACCCTTTCAGTCTACAATGATCTCATGTACCTCTGAATTCATATCAATTACCACCTCTATGGTTTGCTTAGCGATTGGTCACATGGCCCTCTGCTGTTATTAAAATGTACACTTACGTAGGCGTAGCACTGTTACCATGGAATGAAGAGAACAGAGGGTGAGACAGAGGAGCCACATTTCTTGAAGAATCACCATGGACCAAACGCTTTACATATCTTATCTCGAATGAGCCAAAAAATAATCCTGCTAGGTATGCCATTACAAACTCATTTTATAAATGAGGATAGAGAAGCTCAGGGGGGTCTCAGTTCACACATTAATAAATCCTGAATCAGTAGTCTGGATTTAAATCCAAGAATGTTTGACTCCAAAGTTCAATATTCCTTTACCACATACATCATTCTGCCTTAAATCCTAAATAGAGTCTGGGCTTCCATTCTGCACTGTCTAAAATCACATTAACTACCAGATTGTTAGCCTGTAATCCCAGCACTTTGGGAGACTGAGGTGGGTGGATCACCTGAGGTCTGGAGTTTGAGATCAGCCTGGCCAACATGGTGAAACCCCCTCTGTACCAAAAATACAAAAAAATTAGCTGGGCATGGTGACGTGTGCCTGTAATCCCAGCTACTCAGGAGGCTGAGGCAGGAGAATCACTTGAACCTGGGAAGCGGAGGCTGCAGTGAACCAAGATCATGCCATTGCACTCCAGGCTGGGCAACAAGAGTGAGACTCCATCTCAAAAAAAAAAAACAAAAACAAAAAAAGAAAAAAGAAACATGAAATGAGGTAAATTATACAAACTTTAAGACATCACAAAAATAGCAGTTATAACATTTTTTTTATGCAGACACCACCCAGTGGTAACAAATGCCAATAGTTATCCACTTCTCCTACAATAACAGGAGTCTCAGCTGGACACAGGATCATCCAGCTCAACATTACACATGGCCATCCAACTTCTGCCTGGGTTCTGGGGACTGGATGTGTGTAAGAGTGATAAAAATACCTTCCTTAAAAAGGAAAGGAGCTTGTCTTCCTCTTTCCCTTTGCTCTGAATAGAATACACATGTGAAGGTAAGCCACCTCTGACCATGAAAATGGAACTCAGGGAAGTCGTTTTCAAATTTTTTCGTCTTGTAATCCCTTTATATTCTCAGAAATTAAGGATCCTAAAGAGCCATCATTTACATGGGTTGTATCTATCAATATTTACCATATTAGAAATTAAAACTGACATTTTAAAAATGTGTATTAGTTCATTTAAATATAATAAACCCATTAGATGGGTTTATTAAAAATAATAAAAATAATTTATTAAAAATAATAAACCCATTAGATGTTAACATAAATAACATTTCATGCAAAATAACTGTATAGTCTAAAAACAATCAGTGAGAAAAGTAGCACCGTTTTACATATTTTAATTTCCTCAATGTCTGGCTTAGTAGAAGGCAGTTGCATTTGCATATCTACTGCTGCATCCAATCTACTGCAATATGTTGTTTTGGTTGAAGTGCATGAAGAAAATTCAGCTTCACACAGATATGTTGTTAGAAAAAAGAAGTATTTTAGCAGCATTTTCAGATAATTGTAGATATTCTTCTTTGATACAATGCCAAAACCTAACAGATGGTTGTTTCTTTAAGGTCAGTTGCAACAAGGAATCTGAACTCTTATCAATGAATTTTTCATACTGTTAACACTGAAATCCACTGGTCTGACTTGCACTTTGAAAGGCATCTTTTACCAACACATAATCTGTAACATCAATCCATGAAATATTTAGAAAATATGGTTTACTGAGTTACACAGACTTTTCAAATGTTGACACATTTCATGATAGAACAGCAAACGTTCACATTCATGACCGTCACCACTTATCTCATCAAAAAAAGTTTTTAAGTACTGGGAGGCTTCAAGCTCATGGTGGCAGATACAGATTTTCCAAATCTCTCATTTTCACTTTGAAGGCTCAAATGTTATTACTGGCAACAAATACTTTGAGTTGTTTTCCTTGAAATAACAGGCATTTTTCATTCATTTTCAAAAACACTACCCGCCAAATACCCAAATTTGAGTAGGTATGATTATCTGTGAGTTGTTCTGTTAAGTAAAAATTTCCATGGAAAAAACTATATAGTGCATTTTGCAACTCAGAAATTACACAAGTGCTTTTCCTCAAAATAGTCAACATAATCCTGTATGCAGAAGTATTGCATACTTCCCATCTCTTCACAAAAATTTAAGACTTCGAACAACGGTTAAAATTTAATATAAGTATTATTGTGTGGTAGCTCATGCCTGTAATCCCAGCACTTTGGGAGGCCAACATAGGCAGATCACCTGAGGTCAGGTTAAGCCCAGCCTGGTCAACTACGGCCAACACGGTGAAACCCATCTCTACTAAAAACACCAAAATTAGTTGGGTGTGGTGGCAGACACCTGTAATCCCAGCTACTCAGGAAGCTAAGGCAGGAGAATCGCTTGAGCCTGGGAGGCAGAGGTTGCAATGAGCCAAGATCACACCACTGCACCCCAGCCTGGGTGGCAGAGCAAGACTCCACCTCCAAAAAAAAAAAAAAAAGTATTATTAAATAGTATCTCATGAAGTCAACAGGAATTCACAAATTTTCATTACTCTCCAGTTTTCACAGCTGTCAATTAGTTATCTTTAGGAGGCAGATCACCTGAGGTCAGGAGTTTGCGACCAGCCTGATCAACACGGTGAAACCCATCTCTACTAATACAAAAATTAGCCGGGCGTAGTGGCACACAGCTGTAATCCCTGCTACTTAGGAGGCTGAGGCAGAAGAATTGCCTGAATCTGGAAGGCGGAGGTGGCAGTAAGCTAAGACCGAGCCACTGCACTCGAGCCTGGGCAACAGCGGCCAAACTGAGTCAAAAAAAAAAAAAAAAGTTAAGTGTCAGCCAGGTGCAGTGGCTCATGCCTGTAATCACAGCTCTTTGGGCAGGTGGATCACCTGGGCAACCCAGACTCTCTTTAAAAAAAAAAAAAAAAGTGTCATGTTTTCGCTTCTCTGCATTCTCTGTAGGCATTATAACCAAGTGTCCTGCACATAAACGCTGCTGAACAAATGCATGTCGATTATGATAAAGCAATTGTTTCTTTCTGGGACTTAGCCAATGTCGCTCTGAATTATAAATTAAACATTGTCTATACATCTCCCTATTTCCAGGTATAGTTCATAGCCTTAGACTGAGTTAGGAGCTACAATCCAGTTCTAACTGATGAATCTGTATGACCCTACACAAGTTACCTACTCTCCATGGCCTTCGGGTTCCTTTGCTGTAAAATAAGGGGATTCTTTCATCTGGCGTTCATCGCTCTAAAATTTTTAGGATTGTATCAAACAGAAAGGAAGACATATTCAACCAAAACGTAAGTCAAAGATACTTAGGATTTTATAAAAATCACAATAAAAGTTGTAATACTGTATTCGTATTGCATCACATTATTTGTTACAATCCTATTACCTTCTGGGATCTCATGTATTTTTATTAACTTTACCATATTTACTTACAAGTGGCCCTTTGGAAAGAGTAAATGACTGATAAATCTTATTTTATCATCCTCATTTTGTAAAGGTTCTGAGGCTGGTAAAGTGCAAGATACTGAATAAGTCAAAGAAGAAACAGAAAAACTGTCTTTCCGCGTCCAGCTGAATATCACTCCTAGGAAAGCAAACACGTTTCTTCCATCATCAAGAATGATGCTCATCCCGAGATGACGGTCAAAAAAACAAAACATATACACAAGCTTCGTTACACCTAGCTACTAACCACACATATTCGCCATCAGCTTTTGAGGAAGAAGGCCCCGTGTCTGTCCTCCCCATCCACCGTTTCCCCGCTACTCTACCTGTTTGTACCTGGCATACAGGTACAGGAGCTGCTCCCTGCTGGCCACCTGAATCAGGCCTTGCAGGTGCGCGGCAGCCTTCTCAAACAGCTCGGCCAGGCAACTGGGCTCCTCGGTCTCGGGGCCGTGGGGGAACTCCAGCTCCCCGGAGTCGTCCCTGGAGCTCAGCTCTCCGCCGCTATCGCCGGTAGTGGCCCCCGCGGGCAGGAATGATGAAGCCATGTGTCCTTGCTCGCTCCGTCCCTCGGTGTCCGGTCTCTGCTCCTCGACTCGGGCCAAGGCCGGCTTGGGGACCAGGCCCACCAGTCTGGGTCCCGACCCCGAGCTGCAGTCGGACCCAAGCTCAGCGGCGGCGCCCTCCCTCACGCACCCTGCCCCCTGCCCCCGTCCGCCTCTACTCCTGGGCGTTCGGGGCAGTCTCCCCGACCCGCTGCCGCTCCGCGCAGTCGACCCGGTCTTCTCTGGCTTCCCTCCGGGCTACGGCGGTCTCCCGCTCGCCTCGCGCCCCTCCAACTGCAAGTGGGTCGAGGGCGGGGGATGCGGGCGAGCGCCGCGCGGGTGGCGGCGGGCGAGGGGGCGGGGCGGGCCGAGGGGGCGGGGCGGCGTGCGTGCGGGCGGCGCGCGCCTCGGTGGGGCCCGCTCTGCGCCGGCGGGGAAGCGTGGGTGACGACACGCCGCGCGCCCTTCCCCGCTGGAGGACAGGCGGCGCCGTCAGCCGTTGGGGCGTCTGTCAGTCCTTTCGCTGAAATTAGCCGTCTCGAACTCCGGAGCCCGCCACCCGGATGTGTCCCCGGGGGTGGGGGAAGGAGGTCGTCCGTGCGGTGGTGCAGCGGGGAGAGCAGAGTCGCGGGAAACTCCGGGATGAGGACTAAGGTTCCGCCTGCCCCAGATTAAGCGCCAAAACGCCCCCAGACAGTCTCGCGCACGCGTCTGTTGTCGGCGTTAGGTGGTGTGTGGAGTCACGAGAAACTGCGAGCCGGGGCTGTCCCGCCCCCCCGGGTGACCGCTGGGTGGAGTCGCCCCTTCACGTGTCGTGCTCTCCACACACCTCTCCGGGCTCTCAGTACGGGTTGGAGGGTGCGGGGTGCGCCTTTCTCAGCGCAGTTCTCATCCCGAGCTCTGCCTTTGCCACCGCTTTGTAGACGCTGAAAAGTGGAGCCAGAAATACGTCACGGTGGCCGGGCGCGGTGGCTCACGCCTGTAATCCCAGCACTTTGGGAGGCCGAGGCGGGTGGATCACGAGGTCAAGAGATCGAGACCATCCTGGTCAACATGGTGAAACCCCGTCTCTACTAAAATTACAAAAAATCAGCTGGGCATGGTGGCGCGTGCCTGTAATCCCAGCTACTCGGGAGGCTGAGGCAGGAGAATTGCCTGAACCCAGGAGGCGGAGGTTGCGGTGAGCCGAGATCGCGCCATTGCCCTCCAGCCTGGGTAACAAGAGCGAAACTCCGTCTCAAAAAAAAAAAGAAAGAAAAGAAATACGTCACGGTTCCGCCCCAGGGGAACGTGCAAAACTTCTTTAACGCTGTGAGTGGTTATGAGCTAGATGTTTAACACAAAACGCGCTATGTATCCATTTAGGACTCGAAACAACGTCATGAGTGAAGAAAGTGAAGAATGGCTGTCGGCCGGGCTTAGCCCGCAAGAGGTGGAAAGACGACAGGGTGAGGAAGTCAACACAGGAAGGTGACAAAGCTTGAATCGGGATTCAACAAACGTTCTTAAGTCTCCAGAAGTTTCCACTGTGAGTCCCTGCTGTCAAGATGCTCGTAATCCCATCAAAGGGATGTGTAATGACCAAATTCTGGCCATGAAAAAGTGATTAACCCACAGAAATTCAAACCATCATAGAATATTGCAAACAACAACAACAACAAAATAAATAAAAACAAGTGATTAACAATAGTGTATTGAGGACTTGATCCTTACTACACGGCGTAGGTACTTATTTTACGCATAGGAAATCAGCACAGAGTGGTTAAGTAACCTGTCGAAGGCTGCACAGCTTGTAAGTGGAGGAGCAGGGAAAAAGAAGTTAGCCTGCATGTGGGGTAATAATGGACGATGAACTCGAAGAGTAGACGGAAGGAGAGATGCATAGACTTTATATCTTTCTCTTTCTAGAATTTTTATTAAAGTGAGAATTGATTACTGTCAGCTGCTTTTTTGGCAGCTTTGGAGATTATCTGCTTTTCTCTAGTCTTGGAAAGGAATTAACAAGAGTTTCTATTTTAATGGACTATATTAATGAAAAATAAATCTGGGATTTAATGAATTATATAGTAACTACATTGGTAAATTAATATGCATTAATTCAAAATTCTGCCTAGTTTTTGAGCATAGCTTCTGTTACTGGAATAAAACCATTCGGGTCCTAGTTTGGTTGTTTTTTAAAAAAAATTATTTGTAGGTTCACTTTGCTAATAGTTTATCAACTTTACATCTCCATTTAAAGATGTCATTAACCTATATTTTTTCTTTGTTCTATACTTTCTCAATTTTGCATCAAGTAATAGAATCCTTGTAGAATGCATTTAGAAGTTTTCATCTTTTCCTGTATTCTGGAAGAGTTTACATAACCTGGTTTCCCATGTTCTCTCACACTGCTGGTGTAAGCGTAAGTTGGTACGACCACTGTGGAAAAATGTTTACCACTATCTACTAAAGCTGAACATAAATATACAGCAATTCGACTCCTCCCCAGTGGGAATATATACCTGGCTTTCACCAAAACGTGTACAAAAACATTCCTAGCAGCAATATGAACTAATTTCTAATTGCTCCAAACTAGAAGCTCCCGAATGTCCATCAACACTAGGACAGATAAACTGTGGTGTGTTACATGATGCAATACTATTCATCAGTGAGAATGAGCTAATTGCAGTGACACAGAACAACATGAACGAATCTCAAACATGTTGAATCCAGGAAGCCTGTACTCCAAAAAGTATGTATTATATGTTTCTAGTCATAAAAAGTTCAAAATCAGGCAAAACTAATCTGTGGTGTTAAGGGTCAGGAGAGTGGGTGACCTTAGTGTTGGTGATCTGCATGAAGGGGACTTCTAAAAGTTGGATACGTTGTTTCTTTGTTGTTTCACTCTTTGTTGCCCAGCCTGGAGTGCAGCGGTGATCTCAGCTCACGGCAACCTCCACCTCCCAGGTTCAAGCGATTCCCCTGCCTCAGCCTCCTGAGTAGTTGGGATTACAGGAGCCCGCCACCACGCCTAGCTAATTTTTGTATTTTTAGTAGAGATGGGGTTTCACCATGGTGGCCAGGCTGGTCTCAAACTCCTGTTATAATTTATGTACTTTTCTGTATGTATCTTATATTCGAATGAAAAATTTGTTATAAAAATAACATGTAAGAAAGAAAAAGGAAAGAGTCCTTAACATCCAGAAGCTGGCCCAGCACTCACAGGGTCTTGTTATTCTCCTATTGGATGGAAATAATCTCACAAAATAGCAACCTCAAACAAGGGCACTCTGAAATCATGATACAATGATAAAAGAAAACCACTTCATTAAGCTTTTCTAACTACAGACAGAAAAGGTCACTGTACTGACTACAAAATACAACACCTTTTCCTTGACCAAAACAAATAACTACTTCTTTACAAATTACAACTTTACTCCCATGCTGGTCTCTTCTCTCCATATAGATAACATTGAGATGCCCAAGATCGGAATCTTGTTACAGGGGGTAGCTGGTCAGGCAACCATCAGGTGACGGTCGAGTGGTTAACTGTCTCACTAAAATGATAATCTGTCACAGCTGGCACCGGGGACCATCCGTCTCCAGATAGAAAACACCTGAAACTAGTTATCAGCAGCTTTCCAGTGAGCTCTCAGGAGAGTCGGGTGAGTGGGCTCAAGCGCGCCCCTGCGGACAGCCCACCCCGAGGAAAGGACCAGGGAACAGGTAATGCAAGACCCTGAAAGTAAGCCAGTGCATAAAACCCCAACGCCAGGCACAGGGTGGCTCACGCCTGTAATCCCAGCCACTCCGGGGGGCCAAGACGGGCGGATCGCTCGAGGTCAGGAGTCTGAGACCAGCCTGGCCAATGTGGTGAAACCCTATCTCTACTGAAAATACAAAAAAAACCCAAAAATTAGCTACTCAGGAGGCCGAGGCACGAGAATTGCTTGAACGTGGGAGGTGGAGGTTGCAAGCCAAGATCTCGCGACTGCTCTCCAGCCTAGGCAACAGAGTAAGAGTTTGTCTCAAAACCAAACCAAACCCGTCAGTATCAAGCTGCATATTTGTCTCTCAAGTCACTTGTTTGGCTCTCTTCCAGGTACACTCTCCGTCTCTTTGTTCCTGCTCTGAAGCTTTTAATAAACTGTTACTCCTGCTCTAAAGGTTGCCATGGTCTCTCCTTCTGCCTCATGCCCCTCAGTTAAATACTTTATTCTGAGGAGGCCTGAGGTTGCTGCAGACCCGCAGGGATTTGCCACTGGTAACATATTTTGATGTGACACATACATTGTGTGTCTCGGATATGTTTCCCAGCTGACACGATCATAGACGTGGCCCAGCTCTCTGACTGCATCCAATCTAGAGCATTAGACTCCCCCCAAACCACAAAGCCCAAATCCTATCATAGGTTCTTTCTTAACACCCTCTTACCAAGGCAGCCCATGCTTCCTCGAGGTGTGTGTTCCTCCTCACTGCAGCCAGAAATAATTCCAACTTGGTTATCAACTACAGATGCGTTCCTGGAGATCTCCGCCCGAAGGACGTTGACACCTGAGAAGGTTTTATTCCTTGAAGAGTCTGTCTGGTGACACTGACGAGATAGACCTTTTACCACTAGTGTTTCCCTTCAGGCATTTCTTGGGAAAGATGGTACACCTGAGCCTGGAACGACACAAGTTTGAACTCTGCGTACACTTACACATGGGTTTTCTCCTCTACATACTGGATTGGAAAATGTTTCGGAGATTTGCGACAATTTAAAAAACATGGATAAACTGTGTAGCCTAGAAATATTGGAAAATTAAGAAAAAGGCATGCTGAATGCATAAAATAGGTAGAAACTAATCTATCTTCTCATTTAATACCATAAGATATACACAAATGTATCATAATTTTGTTTTTGAAATGGAGCCTTGCTCTTGTTACCCAGGCTGGAGTGCAATGGCGCGATCTCAGCTCACTGCAGCCTCCGCCTCCTGGGTTCAGGCAATTCTCCTGCCTCAGCCTCCTGAGTAGCTGGGATTACAGGCGCCCACCACCATGCCAGGCTAATTTTTGTATTTTTAGTAGAGACGGGGTTTCACCATGTTGGTCAGGCTGGGCTTGAACTCCTGACCTCAGGTGATCCTCAGCCTCTCAAAGTGCTGGGATTACAGGTGTGAGCCACTGCGGCCACCCCACAAATGTATTATAAAAAGTTAAAATTTATTAAAACACACAAAAACACGGACCATGGCACCATTCACAGTTGAGAGAAACTGAAACAAACATAAAAATGCAGCATTAAATCATAACTGTGTAACTCATACATACTGTACGGCTGTACTAATTCATAACTGTGTGTAACTCGTACATACCGTACGGCTGTACTAATTCATAACTGTGTGTAACTCGTACATACCGTACGGCTGTACTAATTCATAACTGTGTGTAACTCGTACATACCGTGCGGCTGTACTAATTCATAACTGTGTGTAACTCGTACATACCGTGCGGCTGTACTAATTCATAACTGTGTGTAACTCGTACATACCGTGCGGCTGTACTAATTCATAACTGTGTGTAACTCGTACATACCGTGCGGCTGTACTAAATCATAACTGTGTGTAACTCGTACATACCGTGCGGCTGTACTAAATCATAACTGTGTGTAACTCGTACATACCGTGCGGCTGTACTAAATCATAACTGTGTGTAACTCGTACATACCGTGCGGCTGTACTAATTCATAACTGTGTGTAACTCGTACATACCGTGCGGCTGTACTAATTCATAACTGTGTGTAACTCGTACATACCGTGCGGCTGTACTAATTCATAACTGTGTGTAACTCGTACATACCGTGCGGCTGTACTAAATCATAACTGTGTAACTCGTACATACCGTGCGGCTGTACTAAATCATAACTGTGTGTAACTCGTACATACCGTGCGGCTGTATTAATTCATAACTGTGTGTAACTCGTACATACCGTGCGGCTGTACTAATTCATAACTGTGTGTAACTCGTACATACTGTGCGGCTGTACTAATTCATAACTGTGTGTAACTCATACATACTGTACAGCTGTACTAAATCATAACTGTGTGTAACTCGTACATACCGTGCGGCTGTACTAAATCATAACTGTGTGTAACTCGTACATACCGTGCGGCTGTATTAATTCATAACTGTGTGTAACTCATACATACCGTACGGCTGTACTAATTCATAACTGTGTGTAACTCGTACATACTGTGCGGCTGTACTAATTCATAACTGTGTGTAACTCATACATACTGTACGGCTGTACTAAATCATAACTGTGTGTAACTCGTACATACCGTGCGGCTGTACTAAATCATAACTGTGTAACTCGTACATACCGTGCGGCTGTACTAAATCATAACTGTGTGTAACTCGTACATACCGTGCGGCTGTATTAATTCATAACTGTGTGTAACTCGTACATACCGTGCGGCTGTACTAATTCATAACTGTGTGTAACTCGTACATACTGTGCGGCTGTACTAATTCATAACTGTGTGTAACTCATACATACTGTACAGCTGTACTAAATCATAACTGTGTGTAACTCGTACATACCGTGCGGCTGTACTAAATCATAACTGTGTGTAACTCGTACATACCGTGCGGCTGTATTAATTCATAACTGTGTGTAACTCATACATACCGTACGGCTGTACTAATTCATAACTGTGTGTAACTCGTACATACTGTGCGGCTGTACTAATTCATAACTGTGTGTAACTCATACATACTGTACGGCTGTACTAAATCATAACTGTGTGTAACTCGTACATACCGTGCGGCTGTACTAATTCATAACTGTGTGTAACTCGTACATACTGTACGGCTGTACTAATTCATAACTGTGTGTAACTCGTACATACTGTGCGGCTGTACTAAATCATAACTGTGTAACTCGTACATACTGTGCGGCTGTACTAATTCATAACTGTGTGTAACTCATACATACTGTACAGCTGTACTAAATCATAACTGTGTGTAACTCGTACATACCGTGCGGCTGTATTAATTCATAACTGTGTAACTCGTACATACTGTGCGGCTGTACTAATTCATAACTGTGTGTAACTCGTACATACCGTGTGGCTGTACTAAATCATAACTGTGTGTAACTCGTACATACTGTACGGCTGTACTAATTCATAACTGTGTGTAACTCATACATACTGTACAGCTGTACTAAATCATAACTGTGTGTAACTCGTACATACCGTGCGGCTGTACTAATTCATAACTGTGTGTAACTCATACATACTGTACAGCTGTACTAAATCATAACTGTGTGTAACTCGTACATACCGTGTGGCTGTACTAAATCATAACTGTGTGTAACTCGTACATACCGTACGGCTGTACTAATTCATAACTGTGTGTAACTCGTACATACCGTGCGGCTGTACTAAATCATAACTGTGTGTAACTCGTACATACTGTACGGCTGTACTAACTTCATGGCACCTCTCATTGCTATTGCAGTGAGCGCAAGTGTTTTGAGAGTACCCACTTAAGGGCCGGGCGCCGTGGCTCATGCCTGTAATGCCAGCACTTTGGGAGGCTGAGGCGGGTGGATCACCTGAGGTCAGGAGTTCGAGACCAGCCTGACCAACATGGTGAAACCCCGTCTCTACTAAAATTACAAAAATTAGCTGGGTATGGTGGCGCGTGCCCTTAATCCCAGCTACTCAGGAGGCTGAGGCAGGAGAATTGCCTGAACCCAGGAGGTGGAGGTTGCGGTGAGACGAGATCGCGCCACTGCACTTCAGCCTGGGTGACAGAGCAAAACTCTGTCTCAAAAGAAAGAAAAAAAGACTATCCACTTTAAACACTTCGTTGTTAATCATCCCCACAAGAGCAGTTGCCTCCAGTAAACTGTGTATCGTAGTAAAAAGCGATCAGTCAGGGATCCTGTGTGTTTTTAGTTGTGTTGAGTGCACTACCGTAAACTGGAATAACACTGTGGTCCATAAGGTGCCACTAGTGATGCTGTAAGTGCTCGCAAGAGGCAGAGAAAAGTCATGACATTACAAGAAAAGTCGAATTGCTTAATAAGCACAGTGGATTGAGGTCTGCAGCGGCGGTTGCTACCGCGTCAGACAGGGATTATCTTGTAAGCAAAAGAAAGAAACTTATCGTATCGATAAATAAGTTCAGTACTTTAAATGTATTTTCTCTTCCTTACGATGGTTTTCTTAATGACAGTTTCTTTTCTCTAGCTTCCTTTATGTCAAGAAGACAGTACGTAATACATATAACATACAAAATATATATTATTCAGCTGTTTCTGTAAGCACGGCTTGCACTCAACAGTGGTCAACTGCTCAGGGGTTGGTCCCCTTACTTTTTTTTTTTTTGAGACGGAGTTTCGCTCTTGGTACCCAGGCTGGAGTGCAATGGCGCGATCTCGGCTCACTGCAACCTCTGCCTCCTGGGTTCAGGCAATTCTCCTGCCTCAGCCTCCTGAGTAGCTGGGATTACAGGCACGCGCCACCATGCCCAGCTAATTTTTTGTGTTTTTAGTAGAGACGGGGTTTCACCATGTTGACCAGGCTGGTCTCCAACTCCCGAGTTCAGGTGGTCCGTCGACCTCGGCCTTCCAAAGTGCTGGGATTACAGGTGTGAGCCACCACACCTGGCAGGAAACACTAACAAATGGAATCTAAAGTGAGCAGAAAAAGGAGCCGGCAGGAGAGAAGCAGGGAAGCTCTGATCAGTCTGGCTCATGACAGGCCACGTTGCACATGGTGTTCACAGACCCATCTTCTGGTAACGATGAGTCATTCTTGCAAGTAAAATAAATATTGATGACATGATATGCATAGTTAATAAAATTCTGTGAGTGATGTTCTAAGAAATCAGTTCTTTTTTTTTTAATTTATTTGTTTTTTTGAGATGGAGTTTCACTGTTGTTACCCAGACTGGAGTGCAATGGCGCGATCTCGGCTCACCGCAACCTCCGCCTCCTGGGTTCAGGCAATTCTCCTGCCTCAGCCTCCTGAGTAGCTGGGACTACAGGCACGCACCACCATGCCCAGCTAATTTTTTGTATCTTTAGTAGAGACGGGGTTTCACCATGTTGACCAGGATGGTCTTGATCTCTTGACCTCGTGATCCACCCGCCTCGGCCTCCCAAAGTGCTGGGATTACAGGCTTGAGCCACCGCACCCGGCCGAGAAATCAGTTTTAGAAGCAAAATAAGTCCTCAGACTGACAATTTGTTTAAGTGACGTTGAGTAGTGCTATGAACCTTGCTAGATCTGAATGTCATATTACTAGAGTACTACCCAACAATGCTGTGGCATTTTCCAGCATTTATATTCATTATAAGCTACAGTTCTAGGTATTGCAACAGAGGAAATGCAAAGAGAAAAATCTGGGATTGTTGTAAAGTACTTCCAACATAACATCTGAACTGATCTAAAAATCTGAATTAACCAAAGTCATAACCTTCAATAGCATAATCAAAATCAGGGCAAGCAGACAAAATATTTTCATTGTTACAACAGTAACTGGACTGGATTTAGTACAATTTAGGTTTTCATGAAATGCTGACAACATCTTAACATTGTATATCAATAGCTTTTGAGGTCTACATGTTTTTTTGTAACATGGATGAATAATGTAGTGGTGACTTCTGAGATTTTAGTGCCCCTGTCACCCAAGCAGTGTACATTGTACCTAATATGTAGTTATTTACCTCTAACCCCATTCCCACCCTCCGCCTTCTAAGCCTCTAAATTCCATTATACCACTCTGTATTTCTTAGTGTACTGAAAGCTTAGCTCCCACTTATAAGTGAGAACATACAGCCTTCGGATTCCCACTCCTGAATCACCTCACTGAGAGCAGTGGCCTCCATATCCAAGTTGCTGTAAAGACATTGTGTTGTTCCTTTTAAGGGTTGATGTGTATTCCGTCGTGTATATATCCCACATCTTCTTCATCTCCTCATTGCGGTGTGGGCACTTAGGTTGGTTCTACCTCTTTGCAGTTGTGAGTCGTGCCGCTATAAACGTGTGTGCAAGTGTCTTTTTCATAGAATGACTTCTTTTCCTTCGGGTACATCCCGTAGTGGGATTTCTGGATCGAATGGTAGAACTCTTAGTTTTCTAAGGACTCTCCATACGGTTTTCTGTAGAGGTTGTACTGATTTACATTCCCACCAGCAGTGTATGAGCATTTCCGTTTCCCCACTTCCGTGCCAACATCTATTTCTTTTTTTTGACTTTTTAGTAATGGCCGTTCTTATAGGAGTGAGGTAGTATGTCACTGTGGTTTTAATTTGCATTTTTCTGATGATTAGTAATGTTGAGCATTTTTCATATGTTTTTGGCCATTTGTATATCTTCTTCTGAGAAATGTCTATGCATGTCCTTTGCCCACATTTTGAAGGGATTTTTTTTTTTCTTGCTCATTTGTTTGATTTCCTTGTAGATTCTCCTGACACTAGTCCTTTGGGGGACGCATAGTTTGCAAATATTTTCTCCTACTCTGTGGGTTGTCTATATTTACTCTGATTATTCTTTCTTTTGCTATGCAGAAGCTTTTTAGTTTAATTGTGGCCCCTTTATTTATTTTTATTTTTGTTGCATTTCTCTTGGGGTCTTAGTCATTAATTCTTTGCCAAGGCTGATGTCTAGAAGAGCTTTTACAATGTTGCCTTCTATAATTTTTATAGTTTCAGGTGTTATATTTAAGTCTTTGATTCATCTTGAGTTGATTTTTGTGTGAGATAGGGACCCAGTTTCATTCTTCTACATGTGCCAGTTTCCCCAGCATCATTTATTAAATAGGGTGTCCATTTCCCAATTCATGTTTTTGTATGCTTTGTCAAAGATCAGTTGGCTGCCTGTATTTGGGTTTATTTCTGGTTTCATTGGTTTGTGTGCCTACTTTTATACCAGTATCATGCTGTTTTGGTAATCATAGTTTTGTAGTATAATTTGAAGTTCGGTAATGATTTGTTCTTTTAGGTTAGGATTGCTTTGACTCTTGGGGCTCTTTTTTTTTGTTTCATATGAATTTTAAGATTTTTTTTGTAATTCTGTGAAAAATAATGTTGGTATTTAATAATTTTTTTTTAATGTTAGCACCAAAATACTGATAGATGCATTAAAATTATACTAATTCCTGATATGATCCAGACACAGTGCTAACTCCTAAGAATACCAAGATGAACAAATTATTCTTTCCTTCACTCTGCTTCAGCCACATGAACCTCCCTGTGGCTCTTCCACAAGTCAGGCACAATCCAATATATTATTATTTTAGTACCCTTGCGCTTGTTATTCCCTCTTTCTGGAATACTCTGCCCCCAGATAGCCACAATTTGCCCTCATCTCTTTCCGGTCTTTGCTCAAATGTCACATTAGTAAAAACTTCCTTGACAACCCTATTAAAAACTTGCAACTCCACTCCCACCAACACTCTCTATTCTACCTCTTTAGTAGTTCGTTGCTATCTAATACATAATATCTTTAACTCATTTATTACATCTAATCTATATAAATTCCATGAGGGGAGGGATTTGGTTCTGTTTTTATTGCTGCTGCACTCTCCAGAGTTGACACATAGCTAATATTTTGTGATGGGGTCTTACTCTGTCACCCAGGCTGGAGCGCAGTGGCACGATCTCACCTTGCTGTTGATACGGCTCCAATGGGTGGAGGAACACCAGGGTTCTTCGTCTGAAGTCCAATCAGGTAAAACGACGGACACACGTGGAGTGGTTTTAAACAACGGAGAGTTTAGTAGACAAGGAAGAAGGAAGAAGTTTCCCTGTACAGAGACAGAGGGAGGGGGTCCGAAGTCGAGAGAGGAAACCCCATGTGCCAGGGAAAAGGGGCTGCTGAGATCAGTAGGCTGGAGGAGGTGGTGTCTGATTTGCATAGGGCTCAGGAGATTGGTTTGACCAGGCATGTCATTCACTGTAACCCTGGAAAAAACTGGCCCTCCTACCCTAGCCTTATAGCATGCAAATGCAGGGTGTCATGATATTCTACACACGTGGAGATATATGGGGGCAGCCATGTTGCCGGGCACATGTTGGGGCAAGGGCAAGAAAAAGAGGGGAGGAATCGCCATCTTTGGGTGGACCCAGTTTCAAATGGACGATATTTACATATCAGAGGTTGCTGGCCTGGCTCTAAGACTAGGGCTTTCCTGCTAGACAAGAAACCTTTCTGGGGCTGCTTTAAAAGAAATAACTTTGCAATGACCCCTTTTCTCTCTTTCTGCCTGACACTGCAGTCTCCTCATCCTGGACTCACGCAATCCTCCCACCTCAGCCTCCCAAACAGCTGGGCCTACGAGCACGCACTATCACACCTACCTAACTTTTGTATTTTGGTAGACACAGGGTTTCGCCATGTTGCCGAGGCTGGTCTCCAACTCCTGAGCTCAAGTGATCTGCCTGCCTTGGCCTCCCAAAATGCCGTGATTACAGGTGAGAGCCACCTCACCCAGCCAGCCAAATCTTTATTGAATAAATAAATGAGTGAATGTATAAAAGACACAGTCATTGCTCTTTAAGGGTTTATAGATTGTAAATGAATAAGGTCAGTAAAATACCGCAAGTGATGCAGAAAAGAGCATGCCAGGCAGGAGCTGCAGGGGCAGAGACGTAGCAGTGCAACGCCAGCAACCAGTGTGGCTTGTTTCACTTGAAAATAACCAAGATTCAATACGCAAACAGCAGGAATGCAGTAAGCTGTTTTCCTCAATTACCTAGCATGTACTTAAAATTGTGATGCGCGTTATATTCTTAGCAGGATAAAATTTGCCTAACAAAGGCTGCCTTATTTTGCAAATATTTAAGGGAGTTGTTATAAGTGTAAACAAATGTGAACCTGAAAGAGCCAGTCCTTCAAGATAAATCCCACGTGGCTAAGTGGGCCTAGATTTGAAATCAGAGCCAAGCTGCGGTGGCTCACGCCTGTAATCCCAGCACTTTGGGAGGTCTAGGCAGGTGGATCACAAGGTCAGGAAATCGAGACCAGCCTGACTAACACAGTGAAACCCCATCTCTACTAAAAACACAAAAAAAAATAGCCGGGCGTGGTGGTGGATGCCTGTAATCCCAGCTACTCGGGAGGCTGAGGCAGGAGAATCGCTTCAACCCAGGATGTGGAGATTGCAGTGAGCTGAGATCGTGCCCCTTCACTCCAGCCTGGGCGACAGAGCAAGACTCCGTCTCAACCCCGCCCCCCCCCCAAAAAAACCAAAAACCAAAATTAAAGGCAAGCAGTCCTTTGCTGATTGTAAGTCATACATGTACTCGCAGAAACATACATGAGTTCCCCAGAAACCCACACCTCTATTCAATTCAGGCAGTGTCAGAGCTCACCTGAACCAACCAATCAGAACTCACTCAGACAGACAATTAAGGCCCACCTACCTCTGCTAATTAGGGTTCAGCTGTCAATCCATCAGAACTAAGCAAATTTGAATCATTCATTTGCACACAGGCTTCACTGGGAGACAGGGCAGGAACTTTATAAAAGCCAAACTCTCACTTTACTCTCTGAAAGGCACCTTGGTTTCACGCTAAAAGCTGTATATTCCTGGTTTACAAACTGTTACCCGAAATAAAGTCATATTTTTACTGCACTAAGTCAAATTGACAGTATTTACTTAAGACAGAATCTCTTAGGAAATCCGTGACCTCTAATCCAACTCGGTAAGCACATTAGCAGGACTCCAGCATACAGGCAGATAAGCAGGTAGAGATATTAGACAGCGTTATCTAATTTGCATAATCTGGAAGTTCATTTGACAACCTTCAAATAAAATAATTACAAAATTTTATTAAACTTTGAAAAAGAAATCACAACAAGAAAACCAGAGTCTTGACCTTGGACTCTGTGAAAACTGTATAATGAGCAAAATTTAATGAAAAAGTTTCATCTTCAAGTTCTCAGAAACAGGTATTTCCCACTAAAAACTAAGAGGAGGAGGAGGAGGAGGAGGAGGAGGGAGGAGGAGGAGGAGGGAGGAGGAGGAGGGAGGAGGAGGAGGAGGAGGAGGGAGGAGGAGGGGGAGGAGGAGGGAGGAGGAGGGGGAGGAGGAGGAGGAGGAGGAGGAGGAGGAGGAGGAGGAGGAGGAGGAAATGTCATTAACTTTGAAAGCCCCTCAGCAGAGGCCGTTTGATGATGATGGACAACTTAACCCAGAATAAATAAGAAGGACATCTGGGGACATGTTTGTGGGTTTACAGACTGACTTTAGAGGTGTTATCATTACATGATACAGATATAGGGGTAAATCAAATGCCACAAAACAAAATAGGGTTAGATCATAAAAGCCTAGCATACTCTTAGATGCCAGTCCTGAGGAGATCCCACTGTGCTTGGTAAGTACGGAACCACTGAGAAAGGCAAAATTGGTGGACTCAATGAAGGGCATAGTGGCCAGTTGACTTCTGCCCACATTTGTAACATTTTTGTTGTTGTAAATATAGCAGCTATTATATTAAATGCATGCAGTGTGTATTAATAAATATATCTTTAAATTTTCATATCATTTTGACTTTTGTTTTTTCTTGAGACAGGGTTTCACTCTTGTTGCCCAGGTTGGAGTGCAATGGCGCAGTCTTGGCTCCCAGGCTCAAGCGATTCTCCTGCCCCTGCCTCCCGAGTAGCTGGGATTACAGGCATGCCCCACCGCACCTGGCTAATTTTGTGTTTTTAGTAGAGATGGAGTTTCTTAATGTTGGTCAGGCTGGTCTCGAACTCCCAACCTCAGGTGATCCACCTGCCTTGGCCTCCCAAAGTGCTGGGATTACAGGCATGAGCCACTGCGCCCAGCTCATTTTGTCTTTGTAAAAATTGATCAATAATAACTTATTAAATGCTGACACTAATGTTTTAGGTAATGTCATGCCGTAAAAAGTACACAGACTGGGGAGTCTGATATCATCCTTGCCATTAAGTAACTTAAATTTTAGTCAGAGAAACAAAATTAGTGCTCATGAAACAATTAGAAAATCTGATAGTAAAATCAAGTGCTACATTTTGTGGGACATGCTGAAGTTAAATGATAATAGGATTTTTAAAGCTGGATAGCCTCTCTATAGAAGTTCTCATTTGATTCCCCTTATTTTCCAGAAGAGGCCTCTTAAATATTAGGTGACTTGCCTTACGCCTTACATTTAGGTGAGTGACCAAGTGGATCTAATTCCCAGCCTTTATGCAGTGCGGCCTTTTATGTCTATTAAAACACACTCTGCTCAATTGGCAGCGGTTCTGTCAGACTGTTTGCAGGTGCATTTGAAGTAAAGGTTTTTTTTTAGAGACAGGGTCTCATACTCTCATCCAGGCTGGAGTGTAGTGACATGATCATGGTTCAATGTAACTTTGAACTCCTGACCTCAAACGATGCTCCCGCCGCAGCCACCAAAGCACTGGGATTACAGGCACGAGCCTCTGATCCCCACCTGAAGTAAAAATGTTTAAGGAAAGTATCCCTGAACTTGAAGCTAAGAAACTGAAAAAATTTTAAACCATTTCTGCAATACTTTTCTGGTTCCAGTTACTGGTTTGAAGAATAAAAGGTCTCGCTAAGACATAACATAAAATATAATTTTATATTGTGCCTTCATACAAAATATATAAACGAGTTCTGTGAGTTTGAATTCCACTCTGGGTGGTTCAAGATTCCTGATAACCGTCTTCTGGGCACTCCCGGAGTGCAGGTGGAATATACACACTGACCAGACGATGGCGCCATGGAGCCAGGTTTGAGCTCTGCCCGTGTGAGCAGCTCGCTGGATTGTCTTTGTCCTTTGGGTCCTCAGGCTTGGGAAAGGCAGAGGCTTGGCTGGTTGTGTGGCATAGTAAATGGAACAGTTGTTCATGTAATTATATCTTTATTTTAAACAGCAGCCGAATCCTCATTTTGTTCCTTCTTTAGACGTAGAACCCAAGAACTGAAAGAGGAAAACGGGCTCCGTTGAGATGTGCTTGGTTTTAAAACAAAGGCTCTGACCCGTCTACTTACTGTTCTGACTGTTGTAACAATGAGAAGCAAAGGTCATAGAGTGTAGGCTGAGATCAGCTCAGCTCTGAGCCTGCGTCGTTAGCCCCTTTGACTGCTGTTTTCTCTTTTGTTTGGATTTTGCTTAAATGAACATTTTTACTATTCCCCAGTTCCCGTGCCTCACCCTCTTCTCCCAAATATTTTGGGGAACTTAAATTTAAAATTGACATTCTAAAATACACACGAGAAGGGGACATGTTTAGCATGTATATTTTGACACAGGTTTACTAAAGTTTAAATGAAAATGAAAACTAAAATTTGTCATATGCTGAATTTTCTTGAAGTTTGCATTCATGAAAATATCCCTTCTTTGCTGGTAGCAATGTCCACAGCTGAGTATCGTCCTGGAAAAAAAAAAAAAAACCACAACTTTGATGACATTTATGTTTGGAAGAGTTAATCAGACGTTAGTCTTCTAAAGCCGGGAATGGTTTTTATCATCAAGAAAATCTGATCAGGCAACATAATCAGATAGAAACAATTTCACTTATATTACCTTAAAAACAGGAAATAACATTCAAATGTTTTCGAAGACATTCAAAAAATGTATTTAGATTAAAAATAAAATTACCCATTTACTTTTCTGGTTGAAATCTGATTGTAAATTTTAAATTTCTATTGATTCAAATGTCATATGACCATGAATATCTTGAGGCCATTATTTTGGCTGCAGATTAAACCTCTCCTCCCTCATCCCCCAGATGAGTCAAGAAAATAGTAACATTTATTTGAGTGCATCAAATATGGCTTCGAAATGACAGCATTGTAAAGCTCACAGGCAGAGATACCATCACACACACTCACACACACACACACACACACACACACACAACACTAGTTCTTTTAATTGGTCTGAATATTGATGTTCCTGCTTCTGATGTTTTTTTCATGACAACTTTTTTAAATAAACTATTAATTATGGAAATTTTCAAACAGAAAATTTGACAGAATAGTAAATGGTCACTCATAGATCTGCCTCCTGAATTCAACAATTGTTTAACATTTTGCCGTATTTGCTTTATCATTTTGATAAATGACTTGCAAATAAGTTGCAGACATTATGGTCTTTCAATCCTTAACACTGGTATGTATCGTCTAAAAATAAAGAAATCCTATTGTAGAGCCGTAATGACGTTATCATACCTGAGAAAAGTGACAAATACCCTCTAGAATGTAGTCCTCTGTATTCAAATTTCCCATTTTTCAAATAAAGCTTTTAAATACACACAGAGGCCAGACATGGTGGCTCCTGCCTGTAATCTTGGCACCGTGGGGGCCAAGGTAGGAGAATTGCTTGAGGCTAGGAGTTCCGAGTCCAGCCTGGGCAACGTGAGGAAAACCAATCTATATATAAAAAAATAATTAGAAGGAAAGAAAAATACCAAAAGCAGCAGAGCATGGTGGCTGACACCTGATCCTCCCATCTCGGCTACTTGAGAGGCTGCGATGGGAGGATCACCTGAGCCCAGGAGGTTCAGGCTGCAGTGAGCCATGATTGAACCACTACACTTGGCCTGGGTGACAGAGCAAGACCCTGTCTCAAAAAAAACCTATTAAATAAATCAATGGCCAGATACAGTGGCTCATGCGTGTAATCCTAGCACTTTGGGAGGTTGAAGCAGGCGGATTGCTTGAGCCCAGGAACTGCGAATAGCCTGGGAAATATGGCAAGACCCCATCTCTACAAAAAATTAGCCAGGTGTGGTGGCACACACCTGTGGTTTTAGCTACTCAGGAGGCTGAGGTGGGAGGATTGCTTAAGTCCCAGGAGGACGAGGCTGCAGTCAGCTGTGATTGGGCCTCTGCACTCCAACCTGGGTGATAAAGCAAGACCCTGTCTCCAAATTACTAAATAAATACAAACACAAATTACACATGACTAAAATATATGAACATATATACACACGCACACACACACACACGCACACGCACACACACACGTATACAGCTTCGGTAAGAGCTAGCATATGAAAGCCAGAGTTTTTTGAAAAGGCTTGGCCAAAAAAAAAACACTTTGTATGGAAGGTGAGTAATCAGCAAAAATTTATTGACAATTGCCCACATGCTAATTACCACTTCTGACTGTGAGTGTGCAAAAGCATCGAAGGTATTGAATCTGTGTTTGTACCTAATATAACGAATATATTAAGCCTATATTTGTACTTAATATAATAAAATCATATCATACCGTATCAATGAAAGGCTACCCAAATTTCTTTTTGACTGGTATGTTTTAAAAATGTTTCAGAGAGACATCACTTCATAGAAGACATCCAAAAGATAGAAATGAAGAGTATTTTTGTTATTTTACCCTAAATAAGTAGTTTGTTCCTTTCTTGCTTTCATTTTTGTTATTTTTAAGCCTAGTCAAGTGAAGCAGTGGGAGTGGGAAGAAACAAATAAATGTGTAACTGACCGTGTGATCTGTTAGTGTGGACACCGCTGCGTGGACCAGCCCTTTCCTTGCTTTTAAAAGGTAGAATAGCTTCCACGTGATAGTCATCTTACATAGACCATACTCCTGTGAAAGGGCATGTTATCTATCATAAGTAAAGGTAATATTTGAGTTGTTTTCAGTACATTAAGTTGTCATGCTCTTTCATTTATTTATTTTTGAAATGGAATCTCGCTCTGTCTCCCAGGCTGGAGTGCAATGGCGCAATCTGGGCTCACTGCAACCTCCGCCTCCCGGGTCCAGGTGATTCTCCTGCCTCAGCCTCCCGAGTAGCTGGGATTACAGGCACACACCACCACGCCCAGCTAATTTTTGTATTTTTAGTAGAGATGAGGTTTCACCACGTTGACCAGGATGGTCTTGATCTCTTGACCTCGTGATCCACCCGCCTCGGCCTCCTAAAGTGCTGGGATTACAGGGGCGAGCCACCGCACCCAGCGGTCATGCTCTTTGTAATAGTAAGGTCGGTTTCCTGTTGCATTTCAATGCATGGTACAGGGTGAGTTGTTTACGAAGAGAGAAGACTGAGAAGGAAGAGGTGGAAAAGGAAGAGAATTCTTGAGGTGTGCAGAGATGCATGTAGCAATAGTCTCCAACTTTTTTGGCACCAGGGATGGATTTTGTGGAAGACAAGAGAGGAAGTGTTTTCAAGATGAACGGTTCCACCTCAGACCATCAGGCGTGCGATTCTCACAAGGAGCGTGCAGCCTAGATCCCTTGCACTTCACAATAGGGTTCGTGCTCCTGTGAGATTCTAATAGCACTGCTGATCTGACAGGAGGCTGAGCTCAGGGTTGGGAGCCCCGCCATAGAGTGCCTGGGAGACAGGACTGCCTCCCATGAAGGAGAGTGAGCGTTATGTAAGTCAGCACTGAATCGCGTGCTCAGAATTGTTGCTGCCTCAGGATGAGAGAGAAGCCAGTGCCTCCTGGAGATGGGAGCTGAGCCTAGAGGGATGGTCAGATTTGAATAGAAAAAAGCGAGAGAGATGGGCATTTGGCAGGCGAGCGAAGGCAGGTGGGAAAGCCCATTGGGGCACCTGCAGGACAGCGGTTTAGGGTATAAGGAATTGATTTGGACTGAGAGGGAAAAGGGAAACTGAGCAGTGAAGTGATGAAGCCATGGTTGAGTGAACCTGCAATTTTCCAGATAAATGAATAGTTTTATTTTGCTCTGTCATTGTACCCTCCCTTCCCCTGGAGGTTATTTATCTATTTACTGAGACGGAGTCTCACTCTGTCACCCAGACTGGAGCGCAGTGTCACGTTATAGCTCACTGGAGACTTGAACCCCTGTGCTCAAGCAATCCTCTTGTGTCAGCCTCCCACGTAACTAAAATTATAGGTATACACCAGCACTCCTGGCCCCCAGAAGTAGTTTTAGGTAGCTCTGTGTAAGTGATTGGTGAAGTGTTAGAGTAGAATTTTGGCTTAGTTACAAGAATTGAGAACAGGAAGAACAGAATTGGGTGACTTTGACATTAATTTAATTTGATGACCACAGTCCATCTATGAAAACGGCATTCAGCTGGTTTGTTTTCCTTCCTTCTTCCTTTATCCCTTTGCTCTTCATGATATTCTTGGGACTTCATCAGTATTGGCTAGAAGGAAGTTTCCTTCTAAGTTTCCATTAGCCTTTATCGTATCAAAGTATTTCATCGTTATCCAATGCCTCTATTGGAACTGAGTGGTTAAATAAATGTGTTCTGGTACTTCCTACTAAAACCTATATGGCCTCTCTAGAGCCCAGCCTTGGCCTTTCTGACAGATCTGCCCTGGCAGGTGAATACCCAGGAGAATCTGCTCTGGGAAGCCCCTTTCATCCATCTGAGAACTCTGTCTCATTAACATGGAAGAGGTGGGTTAGTTGGTCCACAGGAGTTAACATGCAGAATTCACTGTCAATTTTAGTCAGGAGAGGACAGTTTATGTGGCAGTAACAGCAACACACCCCAAACTTCAATTGCTTAACCCCACAAATCTTTCATTTTCGCTCGCGCTCTGCTGCTCTGCTCATCAGCATCACTCTGGGACGCGTGCTGACAAGACCCATCTTGACACCTGCTTCCACAATCTTGAAGGCAGCAGGAAAGGAGAATGTAGCAGACTGTGGCTCTTTTTCTTTTTTTCTTTTGAGATACATCCTCACTCTGTCGCCCACACTGGAGTGCAATGGCGCCATCTCGGCTCACTGCAACCTCCACCTCCCGGGTTCAAGCTATTCTCCTGCCTCAGCCTCCCAAGTTGCTGGGATTACAGGCACATGCCACCGTGCCCAGTTAATTTTTGTATTTTTAGTAGAGATGGGGTTTCGCCCTGTTGGCCAGGCTGATCTCAACCTCCTGACTTCAGGTGATCCGCCCACCTCAGCTTCCCAAACTGCTGGGATTACAGGCGTGAGCCACCGTGCCCAGCCAAATCGTGGCTCTTAAAGCTTTCACTCAGAAAGGACTTAGGTCACCTCAGCACACATTTCATCAGCCAAAGTGAGTCACATGGTCAAACCTAACTTCGAAGGGGGTAGTGACACGCGGTCCTACTACATTCCTGGGAAGAGAAGAAAGCCAGATTATTAGTGAATGTCATTAGGGACACTCTTTCTCTTTTCCCTTCCTTCTTCCCTGCTTTTTGTGAAAACATACAATATTATTTAATGGAAAACTCCCTGCCGGGATAGGATCACTTGCTGAATGATAAGAGGTGAGATACCTCCTGCACATTATTACTTTGAAAGGTAATTCCATGTGGTGTTTTCAAGGACTACAGCGCAATTTCTGCAAACATAGCCCAATCCTGATAGTTTATGGAAAATATTAACTGTAGTGACTATAATGACACAGAGCCGCAGGTGAGTGGCGCCCTGTTTTCCATGGAAACATGAGACATTTTGCAATTTATCAAGCAGTGTGCTGACCAGATTTGAGTTGAGGGCTTGCTTCTGATCCATTGTGCTTGTCCAGGCACGGTCACTTATCCCTCATGCATGGGAGAAGGAGTTACATATTTCCCACCGTGTCCCTTGATGTCCAGCTACTGGTGGAGGACTGGGCAATGTGTTCCACTGTTACCTTCCAGCAGGGTTACTTGAGGGTTTTCTATTTGCATTACTGGAATGATGGGAATGACAGCATGCCTTAGCAATCTGGAGGAGTTCGTTATCTGATACCATAAAGGACACTGGCTTTGACATAGAAGGAGCTTTGCACAGGCTTGTCATTTGCCTGGGGATAGATCTACTTATTTTCTGCTTTTAAAATGATTTCCTGTTTTGTTTCACAACTTTGCCACCATCTATTTTTGATTCATCTCCTTTGGAATTCGTTCTAGACATTGTTACGTGCTGATAAGGAAGGTCATGACTGATGACGAGTCAACCACTCTGAGCCGTTTTTATAGGACAGCAGAAGTCATGTCTGTGTGGTTTGCCACTGAACCCTTTGCCTGCGGTGGCTCCTGGCACGTGGTGCTCAAGAAGTATTATTATTATTATTATTTTTTTTTACATATATTCATGTATGTATGTAAATACATAGGACATTATCTAGAAGATAACCACTAACCTGTTAATACTGTTTACTTCTGGGAAAAGGGGACAGGGATTGAGTAGGAAGGGAAAGGAGATCATGTATTTCCATATTGTTTGAACTCTTATAATGAGTATTCATGTATAACTTATGTAATAAGTAATAAAATAAAATGAGGAATTGAACTATACAATTCCTAGCTTCCTCCCTGTTCTGAGAGTTTATGTCCACAGGACAGTTTTGAGAGAGCAGTGCCCTTGTTTCTGGGGCCCTCACTTTTGGAAGAGATCTCGGTCCAAGAGGCCACCACTACTGGACTCTTGGACCACACGGTGCATCTCGTTCATGCAGTCTTGGAGCCGAGGATCTGATGTCTGCAGTCCAGTGGCCTTTAGTGCAGTGGTGAACTTGTGGATAGGGATTCATTCCTGTCCTTCAGCAATAGTGTAAAAGAGCAAATCACCCAGGCGGGACAGCATGCCGCTTTCCGATGAATCATGATGCTGGTGCAGTGGCTGGTGGCTATGTAAGAAGTATTATTGAATAAATACACGAACGAATGACAGATAAAGAAGGTATTATTGAATAAATACACGAACGAATGACAGATAAAGAAGGTATTATTGAATAAATACACGAACGAATGACAGATAAAGAAGGTATTATTGAATAAATACACGAACGAATGACAGATAAAGAAGGTATTATTGAATAAATACACGAACGAATGACAGATAAAGAAGGTATTATTGAATAAATACACGAACGAATGACAGATAAAGAAGGTATTATTGAATAAATACACGAACGAATGACAGATAAAGAAGGTATTATTGAATAAATACACGAACGAATGACAGATAAAGAAGGTATTATTGAATAAATACACGAACGAATGACAGATAAAGAAGGTATTATTGAATAAATACACGAACGAATGACAGATAAAGAAGGTATTATTGAATAAATACACGAACGAATGACAGATAAGAAGGTATTATTGAATAAATACACGAACGAATGACAGATAAGAAGGTATTATTGAATAAATACACGAACGAATGACCGATAAGAAGGTATTATTGGCTCGCCTGCGTGGTAGTTCTCTTTCTTTTGACCACTGTCAAAACATTGTAAGCTACTGGACTGGAATGAGAGATGCAGAGACCTTCGCCACATTAAACTAAGCTGATAAGTCCACAGCTTCGCTTCCCGATGATTTTCGTTTCTAGATTGTTCTCCCACCACACTCTAGTCATACCCATTTCCAGCCAATCGGAACTACTGGCCATTCTCGGAATAGGCATGTTTCTTGCATGGGTTGGATTTTGCTCCCCCCGAAAAAAATACATGTTGAAGTCCCAATCCCTGTACCTGAGAATGGGACCTTATTTAGAAAGAAGGTTATGGCGGATGTAAGTAATTAAGAGGACGCTGGCCGGGCGCGGTGGCTCATGCTTGTAACCCCAGCACTTTGGGAAGCTGAGGCGGGCAGCTCACCTGAGGTCCAGAGTTTGAGACCAGCCTGACTGACGTAGAGAAATCCCGTCTCTACTAAAAAAATACAACATGATCTGGGCGCGGCGGTGCGCGCCTGTAATCCCAGGTACTTCGGGGGCTGAGGCAGGAGAATGGCCTGAACCCGGGAGGCGGAGGCTGCGGTGAGCCGGGATCGCGCCACTGCACTCCAGCCTGGGTAACAAGAGAAAACAGATGTCCATGCTGGATTGTGACCTTAGGAAGGTGCCACCGTGTAAGGAGATGCGCGTGTGAATAGAGACTCACGGAGCGAACACCCGCGACGGGGCCGGCAGAGGCTGGAGCGGGGCGGCTGCGGGCCAAGGACTGCGGGGAACCGCCGGGAGCCAAAGAGGAGGCGTCGGGAGCGCGGCGTCGCCAACACCTGGGCTTTGGATTTAGAGCCACGGGAACTGTACGACGGTGAACTGTGTTGATTTAAGCCACGGAGTCTGTGGTTCTTCTTCTTCTTCTTTTTATTTATTTATTTTTTTTTTGAGACGGAGTTTCGCTCTTGTTACCCAGGCTGGAGTGCAATGGCGCGATCTCGGCTCACCGCAACCTCCGCCTCCTGGGTTCAGGCAATTCTCCTGCCTCAGCCTCCTGAGTAGCTGGGATTACAGGCACGCACCACCGTGCCCAGCTAATTTTTTGTATTTTTAGTAGAGACGCGGTTTCACCTTGTTGACCAGGATGGTCTCGATCTCTTGACCTCGTGATTCACCCGCCTCAGCCTCCCAAAGTGCTGGGATTACAGGCGTGAGCCCTGCACCCGGCCTGCGGTTCCTTGTTACAGCAGCCCTAAAAGCCACACCCTCCTCCCTCCGGTCCACTCCGTCGTCCATCCGAGGACCACCTTGTTGCGATGCAATCACAGTCTCTCTTCTTGGGTAAAATCCGGAAATCTTCTCCAAACTCTCATGAGAAAACTGCCTGCAACGGCGATTCCTCAAAAGTCAAGACGGAGCCCTAAGTGGCGCGACTGTTCCACGTGGGTCAGAGGAAGGTGCGGGAAGGCGTTCAGGGAGGGTCGTGCCCCAGAGAATAGGGTCATGAGATCGGGAGTTTGAGTTATGCATAAACAGTAGGCCCGTGTTTGAATTCACTCTGATTAAAAAAAAGAAAGAGAAGGGTGGGGGAGAGGGAGACAGAGAACAAAGGAGGGAGGAAGGGAAGGAGAGAGTGAGGGCCTCCTGGGCATGCCTGCTGTTTCTCTCCTGGCCTTTTAGTCAATCAATGACATAATAAATTATTCACAACCATCTCCGCGGCATTCAGGTATTTGTAGTGAGAAATGGTGGATGTTCTGGGGACCCATGTGAATCTACTTGGGCTCAGAGCCGTTGTCTCAGCCTGTTGCTCAAATTACTCTCTATCCCTAGTATCAGGGAGGAGGATTGGGCCTGGCTGGAGAGGCCCTGTTCAGTCAATACACACCTCTAGGGCAGTGCCTAGCACGGGGGTTTTAGGCCTCACTGTGGCAAAAGTGGTGAGTAGCCATCAAGTCAATGAGAAAGAGTTGACGGGACAGACAGATCCACACACTGTCACACTGTCTTGGGTGGATGGGAGGGCGGAGAAGAGGTGGGTTTGCTGGGGGAATGAAATGAGCTAGAAGCAAGGTATGTGGTGAGCCTGTAAGCTGGGCTGCCCGACGCTCCACGAGGAAGGCTGAACAGGACAGCCCAGATGGTCAGTTCTTACAGGAGCCCGTGGTCATGCGGAGCGAGGGAGGAGGCCGCATCCCTCACCAGCGGGCAGCGTAACATGGGCTTTCAGTATCTGCAAATCAGGCCTCCAAAATATTTGGGCAGGAGGAGCTTTTGACAGTTAAGAAAGCATTTAAGGGTCATCATTTAATTTGGGGGAGTTTATATTTATTTTCTAATTTATAATGTAACATGTATAGTTTGCATATTTCATGGCTTAGAGGTTTTAAAAGTTTTGGTCCAGACCTAGATGTTTCAGGTGGAGGAAAGCTGGGACCCTGTCCAAATGGGTGCTGGAGTTGGAGCCAGAGAAATGAGTTCCTAAGGTGAAAGCTGACATGTGGAATCAGTGGGGAGGAGGATGAGTAGGAAAGCGGAGGTTGCTGATGGGAAAGCTAAGGATGACTAATGAGTAGCAACGTGAGCAAGCGGGAGATGGTCTGGAGAGACTCTAAGACTTAGTACAGGCTGGGCGTGGTGGCTCACGCCTGTAATCCCAGCACTTTGGGAGGCCGAAGCGAGCAGATCAAGAGGTCAGGAGTTCAAGGGCAGCCTGGCCAATATGGTGACGCCCTGTCCCTACTAAAAATACAAAAATTAGCTAGGCATGCTGGCATGAACCTGTAGTCCCAGCTACTCAGGAGGCTGAGGCAGAAGAATTGTTTGAACCCAGGAGGCAGAGGTTGCAATGAGTTGAGATCGCACCACTGCACTCCAGCCTGGGAGATAGGGTGAGACTTTGACTCAAAAAAAAAAAAAAACAAAACTTAGGACAGAGGCTTGCAAAGGCTTTCAAACCACGTGTGAGGGTGGAGTGGATTCACTGAAAGAGGTAAGAAAGAATGAATGACAGCAGTCCACTCCTGCACTTGGCAGAGCAGCTTCCCCTCCACAAGACATCACAGGCAGAGTAGGGTGACTCAACTGTACCACATGACGGGGTCAGAGCCTGGGGATACCAATGCCCCGCTCCTGCCTGTGTATGAGGGTGGGCCCTGCTCCCAACCCCTGGCAAAGGAGCCTGCATATGCAAGGGCTCTTCCCCAGAGGAAAATCAATAGTGAGGGTAGTGGCCACAGTGGCCGGTTCGTCATCTGCAGGCCTTTGTGAATTGTTTTTATTGGCAGGTGCTGGAAGAGTCGCTGCAGCCCTGGACACAACACAACAGCAGTTGTGAGCCATCCTAGAAATCCTTCCCCATTTTGAGCCAACTCATTGTGGTGCTATTATTAATTTGTCTCCTTGCCTAGACCTGAGGCTGGCGACCTGGGGAAACCCTCCTGCCACATAGAGGAGAAGTATGAGTGCCTGAAGTGACCGCTGACACTCGATGCTGGCCTTGTAGACTGGGCAGGTACAGACTAATTAGGGTGTGCTAGAGCTACTCCAGGTGAGTCACCTAACTTACTCAGTAGGGGATCAGCTGCCATTAGGCAAAGGGCCTGAGAAGGCCTTCCTACCAACTCTCAGCTCTGGGATGATTCGTTCAACAACGAACGGTATTTCCCGATTTCTTCTCCCGTTTCACTTACGAATGTGATTGTAACCTGGATGTTACCAAGTCCAGTTCGCTTCTGAGGCCTCCTGCCTTTGCTGTTCGTAGTGGAGACGTCGTTTCCATCTCATGCATCCTTCCTGCTCAGTCCTTGCTGCTGTGCTTCCCTCCCTCGGGAGGTACCGGAGCACAGACACAGCCTTTCTCCTTTCCGTTGCAGGGTGCCACAGATTTTTCTGAAGATGACATAACTAACGAGAACAGACAGAGCTCTTATAGCCTGGGGCAGGAAATAATTTCAAATGCAACCTCAGAGATGATTGCTTCTAGAAATGCATTGGCCATTCCCTCCATGAGGAATTTCTTTCTGTCTCCCTCCCTCCTTGGCACCGCCAGGGCACTCCCATGCCAGAACTCCCTACAAAAAGATCCAGAAATATCCTGCCCTTCCATATGAATGGAACTACCATGTATTACACGCCAGGGGCTGACTGCGCTGACAGTCTGATTACCTCACTTCCTCCTCTCAGCAGTCCTCTGTGGTAGGCATTCCTGTTTTACAGATGAGGAAACTGAGTCTCAGAGACGGTAAGCTGGCCAGGAACCCACAGCTGAGATTTAAATCCAGTTCCCTGTACTCCAGGCCCAGGCTCCTCACTGGGAGCCTTGCTGTCTCCCTGTGAAGTCCTAATCTTCACATACGCCTCAGGTCATTAGAATTGAAATCTATTACTTTACCCCTTAACTCAGCAAAGCTTTCTGTAGAGTCAGGTAAAAATTTTTCCCTAATATTTTCTTCCATGCAATTGAACCCCGTCCCCAAGAGCTCCCTTGCAGAAACGGCCCTCCCTCTCTCATATCCACTCTGATCTCTGCTGAAGTGTTTCTCCTCACTTACTCTTCTAGACAACGTTCTGCTGTCTCTGCTTCCCCCACTCCCCCTTTCACTGCTCTGTCAGCTCTTCTAAGGAAAGAGCCTCATTTAGTGCCAGCAGCTAGGATCCATTTGCCTCCCTCCCCTCTTGAAGCAGGTGAATCAAGCCCCATAGATAAGCAACAGGACAGGGGACTCTGCCCTGAATTTCTCAGGTGCCTTTTCCAGTGGCATGGGAGAGAAGGGGGACCCCTCCTCAATCCGAAGCCATATCTTCTTTCTGAGCATGGCACTCCATTAAGCCAGGACTCTCAGCCCTCCTGAATCCCCATAATTCTTAGCTATGTCCTTGCCGCTGGTCGGGATCACAGCCACAGATAAAAGGGAGCAGACCTTCGAATGGAGTTACAGAGTACACACTGCGGTTCTCCTCCCTGACCTTGCTCTCTACACCGTCACGACACAGCTCCACGGTCCCACGGAGACCCTGACCCAGAGGATGGCGAGAAGCAGCCCAAACTAATAGAGAGCCTCTGGGTGCCAAGAGGTGACAATGACAGCGGTTGGCCACACGAACCAATTAATGAATGTCTGAGAACCAGTTTGGTAGGAGGCATGCTATCGGGGACATTAAATAAAAAGGAACGGATGAAAGATATGCCTGCACTGATGGAATTTACAGCCTGTTTCCAAAGATAGGATATAAAAGAATAATTATCTGTTCCAGAGAGGACATGCCAAGTTATAAATGTGTTAGGTGGACAGCGAGGGCTCCAGGAGGTCAGAGAGGGGAGGCAGCGCTGACCTGGGAAAGAAGAGGAGACTCAGTGAGGAGGGCTGAGGCCGGTGCGTCGCTTTCCGCAGTAGACCAGAGCGGGGCGGGCGTGCAGGGTCTGGTGTGGAGCATGAGCAAAGGCGTGGGGGCAGCAATGTCAATGGTGTATTCGAGGGACGATGACTCATCCACTTGGCTTTCTTTACAGCTGCCACATAGCAGTGGGCATATAATTGCTTATTATTATTTTTTTCCTTTTTCTAAAGACCTCAAGAATAAAAGAAGAGACCCAGACTCTCAGTTTAGTGCTCAGTGACCTCGAGGACGTCTAAGTGAATCCGAACCTGGAGAAAATTCTCACCCTCATTTGCTGGAAACTCCGTTGATTTAATGCTGTGGTTCAGGACTCTAGTCTTTGGAAAACCTAACAAATAACCTGGTCACATCGTAATCACTAAGCATCACGTCATTCATGATTTCGACTTTGTCAGAACTGGTCACAAACTTGACCCGGTTTTAAAACACTTCAGAGCCTTTGGAGATGGGAAATACCTCTATGAGGAGGCTAATCCTGTTAGGAAACATCGTTGTCCTCTCTTCTTTCTTTTTTTTTGAGGCTGGAGTGCAGGGGCGCCATCTCGGCTCACTGCAACCTCCTCCTCCCAGGTCCAAGTGAGTCTCCGGCCTCAGCCTCCTGAGTAGCTGGGATTACAGATGTGCACCACCACGCCCAGCTAATTGTAGTATTTTTAGTAGAGATGGGGTTTCTCCGTGTTGGCCAGGCTGGTCTCAAACTCCTGACCTCAAGTGATCTGCCCACTTTGGCCTCCCAAAGCGCTGGGACCGCAGGCGTGAGCCACGGTGCCCAGTGTTGCCTCTTTAATGAGTGCTGCACAGATGTCTTGGTGATTTCTCATCCGCGGTTGTTGTGGGGTGTGTGTTGTAACAGGCCCTTCTTGAGGATTGGAGTGCTGTTGCGGAGGAGCACGGTCCTTTGTCTCTGAGCTCCAGGGTTTGTGTTCATGGCAGTGGCTTGTACGGAGCTCCCCAGCCCTGAGGCAGTCTCACCTCCATGACAGAAGCAGGAAGAATTCTTTGTTCTTCTGATATTTTCTATGGAACACGCTTTTGTTTTCCAGCATTTTACAGTGCGGAATCGTAGCTATGTCTAACTCAAACCTACAGGAAGCTGTCTATACTTTTAATCTTTTAAAAGTAGTTTTTAATCAACCTAGCCTTGCTAAATGGTTACTATACATTTCCAGTGTATTTAGAAGGGAAATTAATTCTCACTTCATGACTTTAGCAAAACAAAAAGCAAAGCAAACAGCAGAGCACTAAAGGGACAGCCACTTGAGACATGATGTTCTCTTAGTCATAGGCACATGCGAGGGAAAATTCAACTAAGCCTCATTTGGATTTTTAAAATAGCCTTTTTCCTAGCTCAGAATCACATTTCAAAGGGTGCCTAGGTGCAAAGCTAAGCCAAGTATAACATAGCCGAAGCACAGTGCCCAGGGCAATATGCTGTTTTCCATTTTGTTTTAAGCAATGAAACGTGGCAGGGAGCTGGGAACGCACAGAACGAGGAGCAAGCAGGCCCGAGCTGCCGGAGGCTGCGTGTCCTTGGGCAACTCACCCAACCTCTCGGAGCATCTTCACTTGGAAAATGAGGGGCTCACGCCTGTAATCCCAGCACTATAGGAGGCCAAGGCAGGTGGATCATTTGAGACCAGCCTGGGTAACACAGAGAGACCTTGTCTCTACAAAAAATAAAAAATTAGCTGGGCATGCTGGTGTGTACTCGGGAGGCTGGGGTGGGAGGATCACTTGAGCCCCCAAGTTTGAGGCTACAGTGAGCTAAGATTTGCGCTCTAGCCTGCCTTAACATGAGAAAATGTCTACAAAAGCACTTTGTAAACAACAGGTTTTTCTGCAACATAAAGGAATCATAAGGGTGGCCATTTGGGGGAAAATGAGGTATGTGAAAAGTTTCTTTTTAAAAGGTGACTTTAAATTTAAAAAAATGCATAAGAAAAAAACAATTTCAGAGGATGTCTGGAAATTTTTAAAAAAGCGTAAGTAAAAGGTGACTTTAATATCTAGGGTTTTGTGTGATTTAAAGTCAGCAATTAGAGGATCCTTATTTAATACCCTAAGAAAATACTGTTACATTGTGTCTTCCAAATGAACTATTTCTCTTTTTACTGTCACTTGGAATTTCCTCCAAGAAAGAAAAGTACTTAAAGGACAAATTACCTGGAAGATAATGGGGTGGGATTTTCCTAAGTGCCTTCTGTGTGGGGACAAAGGGCTTTTTCTGCTACCCCTCCAGTGCACCAGCTGAACACAGTTTGATTTATTTGACAATATGATAATTTTTTTCAGATAAGATAAGGAAATAGGTGTTCCAGCAAGTCAGATGGGGGTGGCGGAGTGGGGAGGTGTTGAGGGGAGGATGTCGCGGGGGGAGGAGGAGAAAAGAACGTTGAGAGGAGTTGACCAGGAGAAGTCTCAGGCAGTCAGACTTCAGGTACACGAGGACCCTCCCAGGTGAACAGAGCGTTTTGGCAAGTCTCCATCACCCTGTGAAGGTGTCGGCGCTTTGGCCCAGCCCAGAGGACGGAGGGAGACTGGCCCCCAGCTCCTCCTCACTGCTGTGCTCCTTTTTGAAGGCTGATCAATAAAATGTCACTGAGCACTTTTCTAAGAAGGCTGTGATCTGATATTCAGGCAAAGAGAGAACCCTTCAAGGCAAAGTCAATAGACCATCTCCCAATATCTGGCCTTGCTACCTAAAGCGTGAGGCACCCTAAATCCCAATTGCTCAATCCCCACTTAGAGCTTACCCTCAAAGAGCGGGATTTCTAACTCATTTTCATTTGAGGCAAAATCATCAATAATAGTTGATCTTAATACGTTGGCAACTGTGACCTCAATCTGACTAAATGGAATATTATTTCTTGGCTACTTTTCAATATTACTTAATAAATGCCTTTGCCATTTGCAGGGAACTCAGGTTTCCTGACTGGCAGTCCTGACCACTCCCTGCCAGAGAGCCTGCTTCTCACAGAGTTGGGATCCCATTTGCGCCACTCCTAACAAGCCGAGAGGCAGAGCAATCCCAGAAATTCCCTTTTGACTCTGTGCTGTAGGGAAACGCCACGTAGCAATAGCAGGAGGGCAGAGTTTAAGCAAAGAGCCACTTTCTCTACTCATCGCCCGTGTTTCGCTGCTGGAATCTCATATCCACCAGAAGCCTAAAGTCTTGATTCTTTTTTTTAAAAAAAAAAAAACAGTGTCTCCGTTTTTTGTCCAGGCTGGAGTGCAGTGGAACGATCACTATTTATTACAGCCTCAACCTCCTGTGCTCAATGGAACCTCCCACCTCAGCCTTCCGACTACCTGGGTCTACGGACGCACACCAGCATGCCTGGCTACGTTTTGTATCTTTTGTAGAGATAGGGTTTTGCCACGCTGCCCAGGCTGGTGTCTAACTTGTGGCCTCAAGCCAGCTGCCCACCTCGCCCTCCCTAAATGCTGGGATTACAAGCCCCTTTTTTTGTTTTTAAGAGAGAGTCTTGCTCTATTACCCAGGCTGAAGTTAGTGGTGAAATCATGACTCACTGAAGCCTCAAACTGTCCTGCTCAAGTAGCCCTGCCACCCTCAGCCTGCTGAGGACTAGGACTACAGGTGCATCACCATGCCCAGCTATTTTAAAAAACAATGTTGTAGAGACAAGGTCTTTCTATGTTGCCCAGGCTAAACATTTTTATGATATTCAGAGAAATCGACATTCAAGAATGTCAATACTCAATACTCAAATACTACTAGAGGAATGTAAATTGGTACCATTACTCTAGTGGGAAATCCGGCAACATGAACCAAAAGTCATAAAAGGTTCATGACTTTCTCTGCTGAGATGAAGAAATATGCATTATAATCTATAATAGGAAAATACTGGAAACAATCTAAGCGTTCAACAACACAGCATTGGTTAAATGATTACATATTCATCAGTAGAATGTGTGCAGAAATTCAACATCGTGTTTTCAAAGAACGAAATTTCACAGTGTTCACACGACATTGAGTGAAAAAAATGCTGCTTGTAAAACTGTAAGTATGAGGCTGGCTGCAGTGGCTCACGCCTGTAATCCCAGCACTTTGGGAGGCCGAGGTGGGGGGTCATGAGGTCAGGAGTTCAAGACCAGCCTGGCCAAGATAATGAAACCCCATCTCTACTAAAAATACAAAAAATTAGCCAGGCATGGTGACGGGTGCCTGTAACTCCAGCCACTGGGAGGCTGAGGCAGATAATTGCTTGAACATAGGAGGTATTCAAAAAATAAATGCAACTAATTCCATTTTTTTAAAGGAAGATATGAAGGTCAAACACTCTATGAGAGAACTTTTGACTTAAATATTTATGTAAAGGATATCTTTGACATCCCAATTTTCCTCAACTTGACCAGGAATCATATCATGTTTCAAATATCAGGATAAAAATTATTATTATTACTATAGCTACAATTTATTCAGTATTACTCTGTGGCAGGTACTGTGTTAAGAAGTACATATGTGTGTGTGTATGTACGTACACATATATGTATTATTGCATTAAATCCTCACAACAACCTCCTGGGCTAGAAATTATTGTTATTCTCAGTTTACAGGTGAAGAAACTGCGACGGTAAGTGGCTACCTACTAAGTGGTGGGGCTGGCATTTGAACTCTGGCCGTCGGGCTCCAAAGCCCACACTCTTCACAGCTACCCATATGTACGTTTTCCTTTCCAGAGAGAACCGAGAAGGCACATCCAGTTCATGAACTTAGTCAAACCAGGTTTGCTGAGTAAAGAGAGGGCTGTTAGTCCTGTTAAATAGGAGATTGTGGAATCTGATAGGAATTACCTGGGGTTTTGCTCTTGGGGCTACTGAAGACACCGCTCTCTGGCTTCCCAGTTAACGCAGCTAGAGGTAGAACTGGGGGTCAAATCTAAGACATTGCGCTGAGTGTGCGTGATTCTGCCAGCCACTTCATGATGCCTCTCCAGGGCTCTGCCCAAGTCCCGTTTCTTGACAGCGCGAGGAGGGAAGAGGAGATGTTTTCCACTGTGAATCCATCTGGTCTCCGGGTATCTTCATCATGATTGGCAAGCAGCCTTCTGAGCCACAAGGCTCTCCCAAAGCCTGTACACCCTACCGCATTTCTAAGTGTTCAGGATGTATCTGCTACCACTTTGCCAGCTCCTAACTCCAGTTTTCCTCCCATCAGATACGCGGCTTCACTGTTACCAACCCACTTCACATCCCAGCATCTCGGAAACTCACTGCATTGTCTGGTGAAGCGTAGGAAATTGGTTCTGGAGGATGAGGGTCACGGTAAGAAAATATTACTGTTCAAATGAGAAGCCAAAGAATCACACGTATTTCCAAAGGAGGAAGTCCTAATGGCTTTCTGAATGCACAAATGACAGCTTGTGAGAAGCATTTAAAGAGCTGTCCTGACAACCCGAAAGGCCCAACCTTTGTTTTCTTTGAGGTTTCTTAATGGAGTCTGAGCACTTCACTGTGTTCACTGGAGCAGCGAATTGATCATAAAGTGGCCTTAAAAGGGAGGCCAGCGAGTTGGAGCACAATTTGCGTGAAATATGTTATTATTGTCTGTTTTTTCCGATGGTATTTAAATGCTCTTATGAGAAATGAGTGTGACCTCTTCTTAGACGTTTCTTTGTTCATTACAGCCACCCTAGCCGTCATCCCGCCCACTCCTTTCAAGGCATCATGCCCAAGTCGCCACTCGGGGGCAGTCTAGTGCCTCTGTCCCTTCCCATGGCCATTTTTCCTGCCTGCCTTCTCTCTTAGGGGGTTGGCCTGGTTTCTGGTTCCTCTCATAATATAATGCTCATTACCAATCTCTGCAGTTTCTCTAAAAAGAAGCGAAGGGTCGCATTCTTAACATCTTGAAAAACACTACAGTGCATGAGTACCATTTTTCAAGGGGCATTCTGGAGTAGTATTTTTCAGAAGGATGTAGGCAGGGCAGTCACGGTGATCACCTGCTTCAGAACAGACACCGTGGCGTGGGAAGGTTGAGTCAGTGTTTGAACCTCAGATGGCTCCGAAGGGGCAGGTTCTCTGATTCCCTGGTCAGTGCTCTTTCCTCTGATCATGCTGAAATAGGATCCAGCTTTTATTTTGCAGGAAGGTCATTGTTTAATGAAGAAAACCAAACAACAAATAGCAGTACAAATAATTCAATAGAAAAAGGAAATCACATAATCACATTCTTTTCCTGTATGTGCTCATAAAATGGTTTCAACTTAGGGAGAAAAAAAAAAACCACAATTCCCTTTCAAAGTTTAATAAAAATTCACTTAAACATAGGAATAAACAGCTTGCCCCGATTCTTTCTCCATCCTGCCATGCTCGCCAGGCAGTTTAATTAATGGGCAAACAGCCCGATGGGAGTTTTCTGACACAGTGGCATGAACGAGTGGGATCCATCTTTGCACGTAGCTTGCTGGCACATCAGTCTTGTTGGCTGCATTACAGAAACAGAACAGAGTCGTATGTTTCCTGGAAAGTAATTATTTGGCAGAGTTCTATTCCTGGGTGAATCCACACGGAAAAAGTACTCAGGGGGGCCTCACTGGTGCCAGGGCCTGGGGTGGATGGCAGAGGGTGCGTGTTGAATATGCGTGTAGTGGTTTGAGCTCCTGAGGTGGAGAGGGAGAACGCAGCATGGGAATACGAACCCGTAAGAACGGGACTGTAAATCGTGCCTGCTTCCTCTGTTCCTGTAATTTATTCATTTAGCCATCAAATACGTGCGGGCTACAGTGCAGCCTCCACCTCCTGAGCTCAAGTGACCCTCCCACGTCAACCTCCCAAGTAGCTGGGACTATAAGCACGCGTCATCACATCTGGCTAATTTTTGTATTTCTTTTGTGCAGACAGGGTTTTGCCGTGTTCCCCAGGCCGGTCTCAAACCCTTGAGCTCAACGAATACTCCTGCCTCGGCCTCCCGTAGGGCTGGGATTTACAGGCATGAACCACTGTGCCCAGCCAAGAAATGAAGTTTTAAAGGATTGTCAGCTGAGAGTATCTGAGCTAAGTCTCAGTCAAAAGGACACACCCATGACACAGACTCAGGAGGTCCTGACAACATGTGCCCAGGGTGGTCGGGACACAGCTTGGTCTTATACATTTTAGGGAACACGAGACATCAATCAACACACGTAAGATGAATATTGGTTTGGTCCGGAAAAGCGGAACATCTTGAAGCAGGGTGGAGGCTTCCAGGTCACAGGCAGATAAAAGACAAACGGTTGCATTCTTTTTGAGTTTCTGATTAGCATTTCACTGACTACGTGATTTACGGGGATAGTCACTTATGTCTCAGCCTGGCTTAGTGAAACAGTAGGGCAAAGAAAGCCATCAGACATGCATCTGTCTCACATGAGTAGATGGACGGCTTTGAGTTCTATCTGCTCTTTGTCTACAAGGAATTCCTTGTGAACAAATTGTAAGGAAGGTTAAAGTGCTGGTAGCTATCTTTTTTTTTTTTTCTTGAGACGGAGTTTCGCTCTTGTTACCCAGGATGGAGTGCAATGGCGCGATCTCGGCTCACCGAAACCTCCGCCTCCTGGGTTCAGGCAATTCTCCTGCCTCAGCCTCCTGAGTAGCTGGGATTACAGGCACGCGCCACCATGCCCAGCTAATTTTTTGTATTTTTAGTAGAGACCGGGTTTCACCATGTTGACCAGGATGGTCTCGATCTCTTGACCTCGTGATCCACCCGCCTCGGCCTCCCAAAGTGCTGGGATGACAGGCTTGAGCCACCGCGCCCGGCCAGTAGCTATCTTTTTTAGAAATAGAATAGGAGGCAAGTTTGCTCTAAGCAGTTCCCAGCTTGTCTTTTTCCCTTTGGCTTAGTGATTTTGGGGTCTCAAAATTTATTTTCCTTTCACAGGATTAAAAAAAAGGTGGGGGGCTGGGCACAGTGGCTCATGCCTGTAATCCTAGCACTTTGGAAGGCCGAGGCACACGGATCACCTGAGGTTGGGAGTTCGAGACCAAACTGATCAACATGGAGAAACCCCGTCTCTACAAAAAATACAAAAATTAGCCTGGTGTGGTGGCAGGCACCTGTAATCCCAGCCACTCGGGAGGCTGAGGCATGAGAATCGCGTGCACCTGGGAGGCGGAGTTTGCAGTGAGCTGTGATCGCACCATTTCACTGCAGCCTGGGCAACAAGAGCAAAACTCCGTCTCAAAAAAAAAAAAAAAAAGGTTCAGCACTTTGGCAGGCAGATCAACTTTGGCAATTCAGATCTCAAACTCCTGAACCTGGGCTCAGGAGTTTGAGACCAGCCTGGGCAACACGGTTAAACCCCATCCCAACTCTACATACACAAAGGTGGGGGGCTAGCCCCAGCTACCTGGGAAGCTGAGGCAGGAGGATGGCTTGAGCCCGGGAGGCAGAGGTTGTAGTGAGCCAAGATCATGCCACTGCAGTCCAACCCTTAAGTGAGACCCTGTCTCAAAAAAAGAAAGAAAAAATCATACTTTTGATCAGCTTTCATTTCAAATAAGGAAATCGCTTTCAAAGTTATTTAACAAATATTTACTGAGCTTCTACTCTGTGTACTGGTGATGTCTGACAAGACCCAGAGCTCCAAATTGAAATACTGATACGTTACAGTGAAGAGAAGCAGCCGCTTTTAACCCCCTTTAATTGACGAGATCAAGGTTACACAGAAGTGTTGGGAGTGAAGCAAGTACTGCTTTTAAAAGTGCTCCCGAGATTACGCTGAAGATTCAAGTCAGAATCAAGTAGAGAACCATCCAAGGAATTTGCCAGAAGACTTTCCACGATTTTAAACATGAGTAGGCAGAAGGGCCAGATTTTTTGGCAAATTAGGCATTTGCCCTGTTCCTAACACCAAGACTTGGTCTGAGAGGGGCCCCACTACCTCTGTTTCAATGTCCTGTAAAGGGTTAGGTCAAACATCAGCCTCTAGCACAGTCGTATGATCTGCTTAATAGGAATGTCCCGAGCGCTGTGGTCCACATGGACCGGATTCCACGGACCTGTCCACTTGTAGCGAATGGGAAGGAGAACGCCGGTGATCTCACATCTTGCACACACCGATGGTACATCAGCCTGTTACTGCAGACGGAGCTGCTCCGATTCTCAGTGTTTGTTCTGTCCCTTGCTACCTTCTGTCCCTCTGAGCTCGGGCCTCTGGGTGCTGCATCTTGGCTGCTTCTATTCATGATTTCTCCGGGCGTCAGTACTGTCCTATGATGCAGATATGGCTCAATGCACCATCACACAGTGATTACAGCAGGAGACTGGAGGAGCAGCCACCGCAGCCACCAAAGGAGGAGGGGCCCGGCTTCTGTTGCCACCTGAGAGCACCAGCATTGCCCAGCAGCTTTCCATGTCCAGCTTGACTCAAAAGCTGCACAAAGGTACTCCGTGAAATACAGTCTGCACAGAGAGAGGAAATCATACCTTGGTTTCTCCCGTCCATAGCTTTCATTTTAAGCAAATCTTTTATACTTTATGGACCTTATTTTTCTGATTCTTGAAACAAAAGAGTAGGACTAATGACTTCTGATGTCCTTTTCAGCTCTAGCTTTTTATGATTCTGTGCATGTAAAATCCAAAGGAGAAAAAAGCACCTGGCAGGAGCTATTGATTCGCTGCCCTGTAGCAGAATTAAGAGAATCAACATTAATATTTTTCAGGCAATTAGCACAAGGTTAGCATAACAATTGCTGGCTGGTATACGCAGAAGAGCCTCAGACTAGAGTTCTGCCATCAAGGAGGCATTGTGCACTGCAGAAGTGAAAAAAATCGTGATTTTGGAGCCGAGTTCAAATTCTGACTCCATCACTTGCTTGGGTGACTTTGTGCAAGTTACTTAACTTTTACAAATCTGTTAAGTTTGTTAGTAAATGAGACTAAACAATACTTCACAGAATTGTAGCTTCAGATTCAGAGACACAGAACTGAAGATTTGTTGTAGGAACACACACAATACATATGCATTTATCTAACAGGTGTTAGATAAATCTCTTAGAGAAGGGAAGCTAACCTGTCTTGAGTTCCAGCTTTGTTCCAGAAAATTCCATGACTTTGTCATTTAATCTTGATGAAGTGGCTGTTATCTAAATTAACCTAAATTTACTTGCCCCAGAAATAATATGAACATAATTTCTTTGCTACCTCACCTAAACAGTTCTTATGAAGGTGAAAAGAATTTAATGTGAAAGGAACTTGCAAATTATCCATTTTTATTTGTGAATATCATAGCTATTCTTATATGAAACACTCCTGATATTACTATGAAAGGAATGTTCGATCACCCAACATGCGTTTATTCAGATCCTACTATTGGGCCATTTATTCAGAACATGATCTCTGTGCTCAGAGGCTTTAAAACCAGGGATCCCAAAATGATACCCAGGGAATCAATGAGAATGGTCAGAAGCAGCTGAACTATCATTGAAGAATAAAGGAATTAAAAGAGAATGATCTGACTTAAAGGATAGATAGATTTAAGGTGAAGCAATTGAGAGGAGACATTTTATATAAAGAAATTTGCGTGAAAATAGGAACACAGGCAAGAAAAAAGTCTCCTTTGAAGCCTGTGACGAAATTAGCATTTTTGCCCTTGTAATTTACAGGAACATTAAGCATTGAATTATGCATGCAAAAAATATTCATTGAGCACCTACTATGTGCCAGGCACTACTCTAAGTGCTAGGGATGCATCACTGGACAAATTAAAAGGTTGAGGAGCCTATATGCTAGTGGGAGAGACTGCCACTAAATATAATAAATTACACAGAATGTTAGAAGGTTATGAGTTCAATAGAAAAAAAAATACTATAGTAGGGCAGGGTGATCCAGAACACCAGGAGTTTGAGATATTAGGTGGCAATATAAAATAGGGGGGTTAAGCTGGGCTTCACTGAGATGATGACATGTAAGACAGGCTTGAAGGAGTGAGTCAAGCAGATATACGGAGAAGGAGCTTCAGGCAGAGGGAACTGCAGAGTAATAGTTCTCAAAATGTGAATCCCCATCAAGATAAGCAGCATTAACATAATGTGGGAACTTGTTGGAAATACACATTTTCAGGCCCCCTCTGAAACTCTGGAAAGCCCCGCAATCCTTCACTGCGGGATTCTGGTGTCCCTAGAATTTGAGAGCTACTGAGCAGTAGGAAAATCTAGTGGGTTTGTGCTGAGGTTGTGCCAGGCTTGCACAATGCCGGCATAACCAAAGTGAAATGAGTCAGAGAAAGAGAAGTGGTAGAGGAGGCCGGAGGGGCTCCGTTGAACGCTCTCACGCTAGACATCGCGTTTTTATCTGAAGTCCTACTTATGCAGTAATTTAAGAAACCACTCTCCAAAAGGAAAAAAAAAATGTACAGTAGCATTAGCTGGCCTTGCTCAGAGTACATGACAAGAAGCTCCAATCACAGGCCAGGTGAAAGTGTATGTTACAGAAGCCACACACCTCACTATAATTAACTGGTTTATCAGCTGCTTTGAAAACCTATCATCGAGAATTTCCAAACAAAAAAGACTTGGGTTTCCCAGCTGAGACTGTTTGGAACCTGGTCGCTGGGGTTTCCACAAACTAAGGTATCATTAAATATTTCTACCCTTGAAGGGGGTCATTAGGTGTGCAAGCCCATTCGATTTAAATTCCTACTTATTTTGGCTGTGGATCTCGATACAGATTTGTGTCCCTAAGGCAGAAAAGATGTTGGCATTTATAGATCTTACAACGTATTTTTTTTCTCAACGATTTTAATGGATAAAGTAACTAGGGCTACACCCAGTGGTGGAAGCTTACACCCAAATATTTTGCCTGAACAATGGTTCCTTGTTTTATTTCTCGGTTAAGGAAAGTGACCAGGGACTGTCAGGATAAGCAGTTCTTTCCTCATACTCATCCACCTGGCCATGCAGCAATGTTCAGCTCCGTGGACACCCACAGCAGGAGGAGGCAGGCTAGGAAAGGGCCTGCAGGGCAGGTCTATGGGAAGACACGGCTTGGGGAGCGATGCCTTTAAAGTCTGACCAACATGGCGAGACCCCACCTCTACTAAAAACACAAACATTAGCCGGGTGCGGTGGATGGATTGGACTCTAGTGGTGTCCTGCCCAGCCTTTCCCAGCACCAATCTTGGCCTGCCCCTGACTCTACCTTGACAGTGTCCCAGTAGTCAGGGTCCCCTATGAGGCCCTCCCCCGACTCACCTGGAGCTCAGAGGTTCCCTGTGCTCAGGCCCACCTCCCGCGGTGCCTCTCCTACCTTCAGCTGCAGTTTGGCTTCACTGTCTACTCTTTATTTTTTCAAGGTCCAACCTCAGAGTATCTTAAGAACGCAATATTTGACAACACATGTTCCTCCAAGCTTTGCAATATACCCTGTGATCCCATTTCAGGGTAAGAAACCAAAATTATTATAGTCCACGAAGAATAACCCCACTGCTTCACCGGAGCATTGAGAAAACCTTGCCAGGATAAGTAATTCCAGGCCGCCTTCTGTCACCACCACCGGCGATGAATCACGGAGGCTGCCGCCAGAGCTGTGACATTTTAGGACTCTGCACATGTGACTTCAGGCACAGGATGGGACTGGAGGTGAGAAAGAGAAGACAGATCTGTCCAGGGCGAAGGAGTCAAAGGTCACAAGGACTCCACTCCCCTCCTGAGACCCGGTGACAGCAAAAACATTTCACTGACGTGACTTATATTTGGGAATCGAGGGGACAGTTCAGTCATCCCATAGAGTATTTTGCATCCACTAATGCTCCGCAGCCTGACACACTCACAAACTCTGACCCATTTAGATAACCTCCCCTCACCGAAAAAGCAGCATTTCCACCAGCCCTGAATATCCCAGTGAGGTTATCTTTGTAAAATGAGAAAATTACACACGAAGCACTTAGAACAATGCCTGGCGCGTATTCAGCCAGACGACGTGCTAGGTACAGCTGTTATTTTCGCCTCTGGTCTTCTCAGCAGCTGGCATCTCAGTACCTGTCTTCACCCCTGCCACACGAAGCCCACCAGGTCTCAGTCATCGAAAAACAAACAACAATAACGACACAACAGCCCTCCCAGGGGCTGGGCATGTGCCACGCGAAGCCCACCAGGTCTCAGTCATCGAAAAACAAACAATAACGACACAACAGCCCCCCCAGGGGCTGGGCATGTGCCACACGAAGCCCACCAGGTCTCAGTCATCGAAAAACAAACAATAACGACACAACAGCCCCCCGCCCCCCGCACCGAAGGCATTCTGATCAAGTACTGCCTCTAGGTGCTATTCAGGTGGCTTTTTAAAAAATCAAAGAGTAGTTCAAAATGAAACAAATCAGGGATGGGAAAACACATTTCACATGCTCAGCTGATGGCCAGACGTAATGCGGGGACCTTGTTTGGAACCTGAGTCACTTTGGAGTCCATCAGGGAACCTTCACCACAGACCGGGGAGCAGTCACAGGAAAGCGCTGTGGTTAACTTTGTTACTGGTGATAACGGCATTGCGGCTACTTGTTTTTTTTAAGTATTTTGAGAGATTCAGAGGTGAAATAATAAGATGTCTGAAATCTGCTTGAAAGGAGGCACTCAGCAAACAAAAATGAACAAAAAAGGGAGGATAGATCAAAAAATGTGGCCAAAACGTGCTAATTATTGGATATGGGGGGGTGGGCATGTGGCAGTTTCTACCGTTTTTCTCTCTACTGAATTAGCTCTTGTGCCAAAACCAAAAACCCAAAAACAAAAACAGTTGCTGACCAAAAGCTTTTGGCAGTAGAAACCCAAGGTTGGGAGTCCACGAGCAACGGACCGAATCCTGATAGCAAGGGAGGCCGTGAGGGCGACGGAACCGGGATCAGAGGTGAGCATTACCGGGCTGCAGGCAGTAAGAGTGTTCGGTGAAACCGGGTTCTGTATCCCGGAGACTGGGAGGGAGAGAGGCATGTAAAGTGCGGCAGGCCCGAGCTGGGTCAAGGACTAGTGGAAGAGGACAGCGGCCGACAGAGACACAGGCTGCAGGATCCCACGTCTGCCAAGAGCCATCCAGGCACGGTCCGCCTCCCCCACTGCTTCTTGGAATGGGCTAACCTCTCTCTAGCAGAGCCGGGCTAGTCTTTGGCTAGCAGTTCCTCTGGAAACAGAGAGAAAAAAAAAGAAATTACTGTTTTCTCTGGAGTTCACATGCCCTAAAATGACAAGATTCTCTTAAGAGTGCTTTTCAGGAATAGGCATGTGGGAGGCTTGCGAAGGGCTGTCTCTGCTCCCAAAATATTTCCCCTCCCTCTTTCTTTACCTAAGATTCTATCCAAAGGGGTGAGGTCTTTCTTTTTTATATTTAGAGCTCAGTTTACGGTGTTTAAGTTCGTAGGCATGACTACAGCTTATTCGCTCTAATGTGGAAAGGGGTAAGCACGTTCTTCCTTCCCTTGCTGGCAAAAACTGCAGACGCAGAGGGCCCTGGGCATAGGGAGGATGAGGACACATTTAAATTACCTACAACGTGGCTGAGCACTGTTTCCCTGAATCGACTGGACAAACAGAAGTGGACGAAGAGTATGCAGCCATGCCTATTCCAGACGACACTCAGGGGACCAAAGGACCTACATTCCCTTAATGACTCAGGCACCAGAGACTTCTCTCCCAGGCCCCACTCAGAAAGAACGTCAGATGCTGAACATATCCATGGCAACCAGGAACACTCCTCAGTGCCACCTTGGCCTCAGTTCCTGAGTTTCTGAAATGGATTGAGAGAGAGAGGGAGAGGAGGAGGGGGAGAAGGAAAAGAAGCGGGGAGGAGGGAGAAAGAGGGGGAGAGGGAGTAACTGAGAGGGAGAAGGAGGAGGGAGGAGGGAGGGGGGAGGGAGAAAGACAGGGAGAGGGAGGAGGAGAGGGAGAATCATATTTCTATATTTATCTCTTCTCTCCCTACTCTGGGATTTTATAAAAATTAATAAAATAGTGACTGCACCTGGCCCCCTGAAAGAAGACCCCTTTCTGTGCAGTAGGAATGATGCCATTTTCTTCCCATATTCTCCTCAGATGTCTTTTTCACTAATCACCTGATTTTGAGAAGCATAAAGGAATTTGATTTCCTTTCTATTTTAGTCCACCGTATTATTTTCTTACTCAACCATATTTTTAAAGAAGAGCTAGATTGTATTCCCACTAACAGTTCAACAAAGCAATGTTCCAAGTGGGTTGTAGTAAAATACTGTTAATCTTTTACTTGGAGCAGGAAGAAACACAGCATCCCTTTGTCAGCCTTCCACTTGCTGCAAGAAATGGCAACCTCGCAGAAACACAGGACTTGCATAGGCGGTGAGAGACCACTGAGAGGATAGTTGACGGAGAAATGGCAGTCCCCTCCCCCCGCCCTTGTTTTTTGAGATGGAGTTTTGCTCCTGTTGCCCAAGCTGGAATGCGATGGTGTGATCTCGGCTCACGGCATCCTCCGCCTCCTGGGTTCAAGCGATTCTCCTGCCTCAGCCTCTCAAGTAGCTGGAATTACAGGCACGCACCACCACGCCCACCCAATTTTGTATTTTTAGCGGAGATGGGGTTTCACCATGTTGGTCATGCTGGTTTGAAACTCCCATCCTCAGGTGATCTGCCCGCCTCAGCCTCCCAAAGTGCTGGGGTTACAGGCATGAGCCACCGCGCCCAGCCAGCAGTTCACCTTTTATTTTGAGGACATACTCCCTCTTTTCTTTAGGAATGTATCCATCCTTACCCCCTAAGCCTTGGTGAGGTTGTCAATCATAGTACCCCATTTCTCTTCTGGCTCCACTGGGAAATATACTGACCCAGACTGGCCAATCTGAGTACGCCATCATTCTGACCATTGTCATTAGTTCAGGGCAGGCAAATGACCCAAGCAGGTCAATCAGGGCCGTCAAAAGCTGGCACTGCACAATCCAACAGAGCTTGTTTACTCTGCAGCAACGTCCTCGCCAACTCAGGTCCCTGCTGCGCTGGCCTCCAGGCCCGGCTCTGAGGTTTGTTGGAAGTCCTGATGCCCAGCCAGGACAGCTACATGCTGGGGGGGGTTTCCTGCCCGTGCTACAACCAGAGCATGGTCAAGGTTCCAGGGCACAGGAACTGCCTGGGTTTCTCAGAGCCAGGTCTGGGACAACACGTTTGGATCTGCTGTGGGAGGGGTGAGCCAGAATATTCCTGTGACGTATAAGAAATACATGTCTGGGGCGGGGCACAGTGGCTCACGCCTGTAATCCCAGCACTTTGGGAGGCTGAGGCGGGCGGATCACCTGACGTTCGGAGTTTGAGACCAGCCTGACCAATATGGTGAAACCCCGTCTCTTAAAAAAAACAAAAAGAAATACATATTTGGGCTGGGCGTGATGGCTCACACCTATAATCCCAGCACTTGGGGAGGCTAAGGCGGAAGGATTGCTTAAACCCAGGATTTCATGCCTGGACTGGGCAACATGGCAAAACCTGTCTCTACAAAAAATACAAAAACTAGCCGGGTGTGGTGGTGCACACCTGTGGTCCCAGCTACGTGGGAGGCTGAAGTGGGAGGATCAGTTGAACCCTGGAGGTCGAGGTTGCAGTGGGCCATGATGGTGCCACTGCCCTCCAGCCTGGTGACAAAGCAAAACCCTGTTAAACAAACAAAAACAACAACCACAACAAAACACACACACAGAGAGAGAAATACGTATTTGGTCTCTGCCCTCTGGGACTCCATGAGTAGACACTGGAAACTCTCAGCCCCATCCCTTCTCCTTCAGGGAGGGGAGAGAAGGCAGAGATTGAGTTGATTATCAATCCTGCCTACCTAATGAGAAGCCTCCATAAAAATCCCTGAAGTGTGGGGTTCTCACATACTGAGAGGGTGGCGGAACTTGTCCTTGGGGACAGAAGCTTCCTATGCTCAAGACTCTTCCAGACCTTGCCCTTTGTGTCTCTTCATGTGGCTGTTCCTTTGTGTTCTTTAATACGGTCCTTGGTAATAAACTGGTAATCTACTAAGGAAACTCTTCTGAGTTCTATGAGCTGCTCTAGCAAATGGTCAGACCTGTGGAGAGGGTCCTGGGAACCTCCCATCTGGAGCCAAGTCAGGCAAAGTTGTGGTTAACTGGGGACTCACCACTTGCAGTTGACATCTAGGGTGGGAGGCAGTCTCATGGAATCATGCCCTTAGCTTGTAAGATCAGGTGCTAATTTCAGGTAGATAGTGTCAGAATTGTTAACTTATGGAATATCTCATTGGTGTCTTCTGAGAAATAAGGAATTGGAGTTGGGAAAAAAAATCCCACACAGCTGGCATCAGAAGTGCTCTGTAGTGGGCATGAGTATAGAGAAAAACAGTCTATTTTCTCTGTATAACCCCCAAAGGGAGACTCACCAAGACAAAAGGAAGATCTGGGACTGGTGACCTGGGCTTTGTGCTAAGACCTAAAGATTTTTCAGCTGGGCCGCAGTGGCTCACGCCTGTAATCCCAGTGCTTTGGGAGACCCAGGGAGGAGGATTGTTTGACTTCAGGAGTTTGAGACCAGCCTGGGCAACATAGTGAGACCCCCATCTCTACAAAAAATTTAAAAAATGAGCCTGGTATGGTAGTGTGTGCTTGTAGTGTCAGCTGCTTGGGAGAATGAGATGGGAGGATGGCTTGAGCCTGGGAGGCTGAGGTTGCAGTGAACCGTGATCTCGCCGCTGCACTCCAGTCTGGGTGACCGAGCAAGACCCTCTTTCAAACCAAACAAACAAAAATAAATAAGTAAATAAAGATATTTAGATAAAAGTGTCGTTGATTGGTTTTGGCGGATCATAAAAAGACCTGTACTACTCTTTCCCCCAAGGTAACAGATGCCTGTGCACAGACACAGCTGACTAACCAGGCAGGGACTGCCCAAGAGAGAAAACGATGCAGGTTGAACTCAGCCACCTCTCGCAGATGACAGATAGGCTGTCATAACTTCCAAGCATCTCTCAAGGCCCGCAGTGTTACACCACACTGTTTCCGTCTGAATGCTTCAGAGAACAAGTTTCCCGACAGACAACCTGGTACCCAGAAGTGGAGGCAAGGCACTTTCTTTCTTTCTTTCTTTTTTTTTTGTGACAGAGTCTCACTCTGTCGCTTGGCTGGAGTGCAGTGGCGTAATCTCGGCTCACCACAACCTCCGCCTCCCAGGTTCAAACGATTCTCCCGCCTCAGCCTCCTGAGTGGCTGGGACTACAGGTGCGCGCCACCACGCCCAGCTAATTTTTGTATTTTTAGTAGAGATGGGGTTTCACCATGTTGGCCAGGATGGCCTTGATCTCTCCACCTCGTGATCTGCTCACCTCAGCCTCTCAAAGTGATGAGATGACAGGTGTGAGCCACCACGCCTGGTGGAGGCAGAGCACTTTTAACCAGCATGCTTCTGGCATGAGAAATACTCTGGGCCTTTCTACAGAGCAGATCAAGAAACATGGGATCCCAGTTGCGTTAAGAATTAAGTGCCTTTTGAACTGACTTAGTGCTGGTGAGGGGTGACAGTGGGGAAAGGTGTTGGCTTATTTTCACTGAAGGCCATGGTCAACTTCGCTCAAGTAAGGCCAATTTGTATTTTTACCAGTTATATGCGGAGTCTTGTGTTGGACTTAGCTGGCAATGTATTTCTACTTTATTTATTTATTTCTTTTCTTGAGGCAGAATCTCCCTCTGTTGCCCAAGCTGGAGTGCAGTGGCGCAATCTCGGCTCACTGCAACCTCCACCTCCCGGATTCAAGTGATTCTCCTGCCTCAGCCTCCCAAGGAGCTGGGATTACTGGCTCCCACCACCATGCTCAGTTAATTTTTTCTATTTTTAGTAGAGACAAGGTTTCATCATGTTGGCAGGGTGGTCTCGAACTCTGACCTCAAGCGATGCACCCACCTCAGCCTCCCAAAGTGCTGTGATTACAGGCGCGAGCCACCGCACCTGTCCATCTACTTTATTCTTTAAAGTGCTCTTTAGTAACTGGCACCTGAGGCAGCCGTCGTGTCCGCTCCTCAAGCCAGTTCTGTCTGTGCCATTGCTGCTCTGTGCCCTCTACGCTTCCCCAACCTTCTTTAAATAGGTCATGCTGTCTCCCACCGGGGGGCAATGGAATGAATGCATTAAGAACAGGATTCTGCAGGTAAAGCCTAATCTGTACTTTTTGTGTTTGGAGCCTGCTTGCCCAGTGACCTGAGGCCTCACGCCACTAGGCCTCGCCAGTGACTGCCTCGCTGAGACCCGTTTGGATTTTTAATCGTGTAATGCCAATGAAAGCTTTACCCAGTTAACGGCATCCCACTAGTAACAACGTTGGCGTGCACGGCCCTTTCATATCCTCTTGGCTAGTGATAGAACAGTCTGTGATTCCAACTGGAAATGATTTTGACTCAAGGGGTTTCTTGCCCAGAGGTAAATTGTTTATTTTATCTATCCTGGTGGCCATCTGAATTGTATAAGTTTAAACATTTTTCTGTCAAAGAAAATATCTCAGACACAAAGTGTGACTTTTGGCCAGGGAGACAGAGAATGGTATCCAGGTTGGATGACTTAGTATAAAAATAGAAACATATTCTCTTACTTGCATTTTTCTTTAAGCCACTTTTTTGACACACAGTTACCAAAAGCATTTCAGAGGCCAGTGGCAGGCATCTGAATCCCCTCAAATGGAGCAAATACAAGCCATCAACTAGTAAATTCTATTTTTAAGGGATTTTAAGGCAACAAAAGAACTGTTTCAGGCTCTGTCTTCTGAAAAACAGCAAGATAAGACAGATTATGATAAAAAAATATAGATCCATATTCATTTAGGATATGCAGGTAGAGATTGCCGAGTGTTAGTGCCATGCACAGGGTGTAAGGTGGCCAATTGCCTCAGTTTACCCAGTGCTGTCTGGGGTTTAGCAATGTAAGTCCCACATCCGAAGAGACACCTTGGTCCCAGCAAACTGGAACATTTGGTCACACTAGAGCAGTCAAGTCACAGAACTCAGGCCATTGCCCAAATAAATAGACTGTCCAGGCATTTTTAAGGTTGATGCATATTATTTGTCTCAATTTATTTGTGTCTTAGTAAAAGAAGGGTTAAAGTCTGAACCTCACACTCAGAATTGTTATCAGAAACTGCCTCAATTAGTCACTAGGCAATTTGCAAATGTGAGATGGTATGAAATTATAAATAGCAGCTTGGAGTGATTTTAATGTGGCTGTGGACCTAACCCGGCCAATGCCAAGGTCTTGCTGTGTAGCTATTAGCACTTTCTCTGTGAAGAAAATCTAGTCCATTGTGAGCAATTTCACATTTCTTTCATTCCTGCTAATGCCACCTCTCAGCACAATCCAGGGCAAACTGGGCTCCAATTTTGTTTAACCCGGCTGGATGCGGCCAAATTATGGGCTTCTTTTTAGGTGGAGCATATTTTTGTGGGCTGTCGGAGACCTATAATTCTTCTTTTTTTTTTCCCCTCGTGCAAACCATTTATAGCTTTGGGTGATGCAAAATCCACAGGGTGCCTACAACAGTGTCCTGCAACCAAAGGACTTCCCACATGATCCATCTGGGACACACTGGAGCCGGGGCCCCACCCAAGCCTCTGTCCACCCACTTTCAACTCCTCCTGCCCCCTTTCCCCACCCTCAAGTGGGGCATCAGCCTACAGAGCCTTTTACTTCTCTCACCGCTTGTGGTTCAGCGGCTT